>CACRXP010000757.1:94313-143658 GCA_902702965.1 Spirometra erinaceieuropaei
ACGATCCGGAGAACTGGACAGACCACCTCCCCCTAGTCCTCTTGGGCATTCGCTCCTCCCTCAAGTCGGACCTTGATTGTTCTGCCGCTGAACTCGTGTTCGGTGCCACCGTCCGACTTCCCGGTCAGATGATCTCGCCAACACCGCGAGTTGCAGTTGAGGATCCCACCAACCTCTTGCATCGCCTCCGGCAATTCCTGCGGACACTTTCTCCGGTTCCGCCCAGGCCATCCGTCTCCGAATCTTACCTCGAGAAAGATTTGGCGACATGCTCTCACGTCTACCTTCGATTTGATCGAGTCCGCCGGCCCCTGGAACCACCCTACGATGGCCCCTTCCGAGTTATCTCTCGTGGGACGAAGAACTTCCGCATCCAACGCGGCACTCGCGAGGAGGTCGTGAGCGTGGACTGTCTCAAAGCTGCCGTCCCGGACACTCATCCGGATGAGCCCTGTGGTCCCCTACACCCTTCTCTACCTCCCCGACCCTCTATCCCCCCGTCCCGTATACTTCCTCTGCCCCCATGTCCGCAACCCACAACTCCAACTACTACATCAACCAGCAACACTGTAACCGCGAGCCATACTCACTCTACTCCTGTGCCCCCTGTATATATCACCCGTAGGGGACGCCATGTTCACTTTCCTGACCGTTTCGTTACTCATGTTTTTTAGATATCAACAGTTCCTTCGGCGTCGCTACGCTGCGCCTTCGGTCTAGCCGGGGGGTACTGTAGCAGTTCGCGTCTCCTCGCTTTTCGTCTTTGTCACGCTGCCCTCCTGTCCGCCTCACACTCCATGTCGACACGCTGATGGGATGCGCGAGTGCTCGAAGCCAATCAACGCTGCCCCCACTCTGATTGGCTGTTGAGATTGAGACAACGAAGGGCGCACACACGCGCTAAAACAACACCTCGAGGGCGGACACAGACAAGAGCTTGCTTGGAGCGCGCTCGCGGCGATTGCCTACAGAGCCTTTGTTTACACGCTTTCCAAGCAGTAATGTTTGTCCAACTCAAACCGTCTTCCCTGACTTTTGATTGGGAATCTTTATCTTGTCGACCACATAACATTCGACACTGGCACTACTATACCTAATACTACTACTACAGGTAATACTTCTACTACTACTACTACTTCTCCGAATACTGCTTCTAATACTACCACTACTACTAATACTACAACTACTACTACTAATTCTACTACTACCGCTACTGCTTCTACTACTTCTACTACTACTACCACTACTACTACCTCTAATGCTACTCCTAATTCTACTTCAACGACTAACACTACTAATACTACTACTACTGCTACTATTAATACTACTACTACTACTTCTACTACTACTAACACTACTACTAATACCAATAATACTACTACCACTACCTCCACTACTACTAATACTACCACTACTACCCCTAATACTACTGCTACCGCTACAACCACTACCACACCTAATATTACTACTACCGCTACTGCTCATACTACTACTACTAATGCTACTCCTACTGCTGCTACTACTACTGCTACTACAACTACTGCTACTACTGCTACTACTACTACTACTACCTCTACTACTACTCCCAATTCTTCGACTGCTACTAATAATACTACTACTACTACTACTTCTACTAATTATACTACCACTACTCATGCTAATACAACTACTACCGCCACTACCACTGAACCTAATACTACTACTACCGCTTCTGCTCATACTACTACTACTACAACTACTACTACTAATACTGCTACTGCAACTACTACTACTACGCCTACTACTACGACTGCTACTACTACTACTACTGCCTCTACTGCTACTCCTATTTCTAATACTACTTCTACTACTACTACTACTGCAACTACTACTATTACTACTACTACTAATTATACTACTATTACTACTACCACTACTACTACTAACTCTACTAGTACTCCTATTTCTTCTAATGCCACTACTATTAATACTACTACTACTACTACGAATAATAATACTACCAGTACTACTCCTAATACTGCTACCAACTCCACTACCTCTACTATTCCTAATACTACTACTACAGCTACTACCACTAATACTCCTAATACTACTTCTACCGCTACTACCACTAGGACACCTAATACTACTACTACCGCTTCTGTTCATACTACCACTACTACTACTGCTGCTGCTACTACTTCTTCTACTACCTCTACTGCTACTCCTATTTCTAATTCTACTACTACTACTTATACTACTAATACTACCACTACTACTCCTAATACTAATACTACCGCTACTAATAGTACTACTCCTAATACTACTACTACCGCTACTGCTTCCAGTACTACTATTACTACTGCTATTACTACTTCTACTACTACCTATACTGCTACTCCTAATTCTACTACTACGAGTACTACGACTACTCCGAATACTGCTGCTGCTGCTACTACTACTACTTCTACTACTTCTACCACGACTGCCACTACTACACCTAATACTAGTACTACCGCTACTTCTGCTACCACTGCTACAACTACTACTGCTACTACTACTACTACTACTCCGAATACTGCTTCTACTACTTCTACTGCTACTAATACTACCCACTACTACTCCTAATTCTACTACTATCGCTCCAGCGTCTACTAATACTACTAATACAACTACTACTTCTACTACTACTACTACCTCTACTACTACTCCTATTTCTTCTACTTCTACTACTACTACTACTACTACCACATCTACTACTACTACTACTACCGCTACTACTATTACTACTCCTAATACTACTACTACCGCTACTACCACAACTGCACCTAATACTACTACTACCGCTTCTGCTCATACTACTACTGCTGCTACTACTACTACTACTACTTCTACTACTACTACTTCTACTACTACTACTTCTACTACTACTACTATTACTCCTAATACAACTACTACCTCTGAAACTCCTAACTCTACTACTACCGCTACTACTTCTACTGCTACTACTACTACTACTGCTACTACTACGACTACTTCTACTAGTACTACTACTACCACCACTAATACAACTACTGCTACTACTACGACTACTACTACTACTTCCTATACTACCACTACCACTCCTAATACTACAACTACTACTACTACTGCTACGACTACGACTACTACTATTAGTAGAACTCCTACTACTACTCCTGCTACTACTACTGCTTCTGCTACAACAACTACTACTACTACCTCTACTACTACTCCTATTTCTTCTACTAGTAGTACTACTTCTACTCCAACTATTAGTGTTACAACTACTCCGAATACTGCTACTACTACTACTACTACTACTACTACTACTACTACTACTACTACTACTAATACTACTACTATTCCGGAAACTGCTTCTACTACTTCTACTACTACTAATACTACCCACTACTACTCCTAATTCTACTACTACCGTTACTGCTTCTACTACTACTACTACTAGTTCTGCTACTACTACTACTACTACTTCTACTACTACTGCTGCCACTACTACTACTACTACTTCTACTACGACTACTACCTCTACTATTACTCCTAATATTACTACTACGACTACTTCTACTACTGCCACTTCTACTCCTAATACTACTACTACCGCTACTTCTTCTTCTACTACTACTACTGCTACTACTACTACTACTTCTACTACTACTACTGCTAATACTTCTACTACTACTACCTCTACTGCTACTCCTAATTCTACTACTACCACTACTACTACTACTACTTCTACTACTACTGCTACTAATACTTCTTCGAATACTACCACTGACATGACCACGACTACATTACTAACTGCTATGGTATAGATGACGCTGACTGAAATACTGCTAGTACCAATAACGTCAATGACTGGGCAACTGTTAGCAATGCGCTTAATTCGGACATCAGGAAGGTACTACCAATACCGTACATAGACACGTAGTGGGGCAGCCACCTCTGCAACGAATAATACTAATGGAAATTGCGGTGAGTGATTGTATCACCAATAGCTCAAGCAATACCCCGAAAGACACGACGGACGCGCATGCAAAGGGAAAAGCACCAGACGGCAGTATTTTAAACAAACATGCCTACTGAAATTAATCAGTAGGCCTTTATTTTTAATGTCGCAACACTCATATTCGCGGCGAATCTGAGTGTTGCGACACTGATATCCAGTCCCTTCTTCCTCCGCATGTTCTCTTTGAATACGGAAACTTCTGCGTGAGGAAACAGTTAATTTGTGTCTCCGGGGGACGGTATTTGAAAGTAGGCTTTCAGCACTTCGTTTGAAAAAAAGTCCCATTTATAATCTTAAAATCGTATCTATTGGTGATGTCTTCTACGCCCTCCAGCAGACAACTATCCGTGCTGGGATCCGTCTTGGGTAGTTGCTAGACAGTTCCTGGTTTATCAATTAAACTCCGGGCAGCTGTATTAGCGGTCGTTGATGAGCGATTAGGGCAGAGGTCAGTCAGTCGTGAACGTAAACTTTCGTAGTGGGCATCCAGGTTAACATGACAGTTGATACTACCCGCATTCAAATAAAAAGCCTCGAGAAATTCCGTCGCTCGCTTTGTGTTAGCCATGGCGACGACCTCAACGCCTATTCCACTCCAATCGGTTGTCGTACTCAAGTGCATGGACAAAGACAGGAACAGCGGATCTCGTCGACGGATTGCTAGTTTTCTGTTTGTTTATACGGTGTTCGGGCTTAAACCCTTATGACCAACACACATGCAGGAGCAATTTGCGCACGGGATGTCATAAATTACATTTGTTTGTTGCTCTTTATGAATGGGATCCTTGATTCGAGATAATGCTGCGCGTACTAAAGATGCTGGTTTGTGGGCGACGCGAATGCTCAATCGATTTAACTGCTGGGCGATCTTTTCAGGGTTCCCCGCATATATGGCAGGAATAAGAATTTTCGTGCCACAATGTCTCCGTTGGGGGTGGGGTCTCGGGGCTGTGCCTGCTACCTGAGGCAGCCCTTTACAGAATAATCGGATATCCGTTAGATCGAAATAGCCGATATAGGGAAGCAAGCTCTTTCTTGAGGAGATCGTTGCTGTTGTAATAACGGTAGGCCCGGTAGAACAGAGTTCGGATGCAGCTTTTTTTTGAGCTTCAGGGTGCTTACTTCCATAGTTGAGGGTAATCTCAGAATTAGATTATTTTATGTGGGCGCTTGTTGCGAGGCTCCCATCGCTCAACTTTCGCATCCTCACGTCTAGAAACGGCAAGCTGTCTCCAATTGCCTTTTCGCGGGTAAATTGCATGGCTGGAAAAACATAATTCAGTCTCGGATGTAGCCGTCCAGCTTCGCAGTTTTTATTACTACAAAGGTGTCATCTTCGTAGTGGAGTCACATTTTTTTCAACAATAGTTCTCAGGAAAAGATTTGAGCAGTTCTATAACATGCTGCGTTGCGATCTTAATAGGATTTTTTTGTAGGCACTGGGTTATGCATTTGATTGCCAAATCGTGTGGTTTGGTAGAAACAAGGCAATGACATCAAAAGATAGGAGGCATTCATTAGTAATTGCTTTGAGGCCTTGGATCCCGTGGATGAATGTGGAGAGTTGCTAATGTTGTAGTCCGTGAGCAGTGGGGATACCACCAAATAGGCAGTTTCAGTTTCTGTGACTCAAACTGCCGCCAACAAAAGAGAGTAAGATGCAACTACCAGTTTTCTTCCCAAGAGATCACGTTGTGTGATAGCGCAATAATTTCCCGAGCCCCTGGTTACACCCCAAAATTGAGTGTAAAACATGATCTGCTGATATTCCGTAACTTATTGAATGACACTCAAGAGGCCCGTGAGGTCGTTGAAATCCATAGATCTTCCGTTCGGGGTCTTTAGTTAGAAACATTGCAAAGGAAGTGCGGCCGAGACTGCTAAAAGTCATATTGGGGTACGAACAGCAAGCAGATCTCACCTTGTCGCAAAGTCCACGCTTCCAAACAAACATCGTGGAGTGTATTTCAGCCCGACTGTCATCAGTCGATCGGATAAAATGAGGACAAAAGTAATGAAAGTGACAAAATGTTGGAGTGAGGGCGAAGTGAATCTGGAAATAGTAAACATTCAAATCGTAATAATAAAGCATTTCTTTTGTGGAATCATCCGGTGAAATTCACGGTAAAAGCACCATATTTAGGAAGGAATGTCTGTCAGTATGAAATTGTGCTCGTCAATATATTAAACCGAAGAACTTCCTGTTTTTTTCATCATATCGGATCGGAATGTATACTTCATCTGATCTACAACGTATATTTTGGCGTCAAACGATTAGTCATAACAGACGCTGAGAGAACTTCACAGAGAGACAGGCGATGACTTTCGAACAGCCAACCTTTTCCATCGCTGTCGCGATCACGACGTGTTATCGAAGTCTCTTCGTCTCAAACCGACATTGCCGAAGGAGACCAGGAGATTTCCTGCGTGCAATACGAATGGTGCGTTTTGAGTGCTTTAATATCTGACGTCCACAATCGTCTTCGCAGATTCGAAATAGGACATTCTGACCCGAAAAATCAGTATGTCTCAGCCCTACCTGAAAATTTATCTGGGGATGTGAAGCAAAGAATTAACGCCACCACTAAGGGTGCGAGATTGACGAAGAGACTTGACCCGCAGGGGCAACTCCAATCACTTCTCAGCCCTACTAACGAAGGGAGTATGGCCACGAGAGTTGTCAACCTATCGAGGGGGAGTCTTTTCCCCTCTGAAATCCGCCTCCTTTCTAGGGAAGTAGGATTAAATCATACGGATACCACGCCCACCGACTTCCTAACTATCCGCGAATCCATTTCCCTGACCCCTGCCCTTCCGGAAGACATTCGTACGGACATACGCAGCTGTTTCGCCGGTATCCCCGGGAAAAAAGACGCCAGCAAACTTTAACGACCGAAGACGCGCAAGGATTACGATCACTGAAATCGGATAACAGTACTGTTGCCGTTCCCGCTGACGAAGGGGATGATAATGACATCATGAAAAAATGAACTAGGTTAACAACACGAGTTAAATTTTCAGTGACAGAGAGGCCTATACTCTTATTGACGAAGACCCTACGAAAAACCAGGTCGCAGTCATCAGGGAGAAAGCTAATAGGGTAGCTCGTCTGAAAGTCCAGGTGACTTCAAATTAATGACTCTCAGTGATCCCCATATCGCATACGTGTGTGGTCTCCCAAAAGTGCACAAAGTGGATGACCCGCTGGGGATTATAGTACCACTCATCGGATTACCTAATTATAATATGGCTAAGGGGTTTTATAATCATCTGAAGCGGCCTACCTAGTAACCCGACTACAGCATTAGCAACTCTCCGCATTCCTTCACGGGATCTAAGGCCTCAAAGTAGTTAATGATGAATGCCTCCTATCTTTAGATGCCATTGCCTTGTTTCCTACCATACCACACGATTTGACTATCAAATTCGTAGCCTAATGCCTACAAAAAGTCCTATTAAGATCGCAACGCATCATGCTATAGAACTGTTCAAACCTTCCCCTGAGAACTATTGTCGATTCGATAATACGTATTGCCAACAGATAAAGGGAAATGCTAAAGGTAAGTATCTGTCATAATATTGCCTAAATTCTTGTGAAGCCCTGTCATCGAGAAAGATCGAAGGATTTTCGTACGATAAAAGACAGACCTACATTGATTTTTTGCTTCTCCCCGGAGAAAATGATTATTTTAGATATCCTAGTTTATTTGCTTCTGAAAACAAGAAACAGTTTCACATATATTGCATGGCTGGTGGTTCTGCACCAACAACTGGTGTCTAGCCACCTCCTCGACCAAGTGGAGGAGCGGCTCATCAGCTGCATTCAGAAGTTTTAGTGGTCTGTGATCAGCCACGGATTCTAGGTTTTGTGCGTTACTCTTATTTATAAATTCCTCTAACGATCCACACGGAACTCCGACAGAACTTTCTTTGGAACGACCATACTCCTTCGTATCAATTCTCTTTTAACAGCACTGCGGGACTCTCCTGTTCCAAGAGCGGCTGAGTCGTTTGTTATTTGATTCATGTTGTTGGCTTGGTTAAAAAGCTTCTCATACACCTTTAAATACTTCGTCCCGTACCTAGAATACCTTGAATATCCTTCGAATTAATAATGAGAGCCGACAAAACACCATCAGGACAATGTGCAAAAAACTCGCCCTAAGTGGGATTCGAACCCATGTCCGGTCGTGGGGTGAGCAGCTTGGTCACCACTACACTATTCGCGCAAGGTAAACGGACTGAAATAAATAAAGGAGTAAACATTATTCGTAGTACAAATGACTGCAACTCTGTATATATCGCTGTCAAGTCACCTCCCGCTAAACGAGCAGGGAGTTTAGTAAGCTGTATGGATACCCAATACGGAGACGAAGCCTGTACGACATGTTTCGGACTCCTTCAAAAATTTGCAGAAATGGAGAAGGAGATAAAGGGCCTTAAAGTGGAGATGGAGAAGCTAAGGAATCTCCCTCGCTATTCATACAAAGAGAATGAAAGCGAGCGAACATGCGCAAGCACGGCTTCCTCGGCTGTGTCGACGGAGGAGAAAGAAAATAGTAGGTCGCTAGAGCTTGATAGGAATGACACCCAGTGTCTTGTGCGAAAAAAGCGCGGTCAGACGCGATCTCAGCGAGCAAAAAGAAATCTCAGGGTACCTCGAAAAGGCACAGAGAGTCAGACGAGAGAACAAGAGTTGGCTACGCCGCACACGAAAATCGCGCCGCTGAAAACGAAAAATGATCAAAAGATCGTAGTAAACAGGCATTCATGCGTTAGTCCTGCCGAATCAAACCTTCCTTAATCGGTGGAAGGTTGTAGCCGGGATGCACGCGATGAAGACTCTGTAGGTATGATTATACCACAAGGCCGTCTAGCTGATCGCAGTAAATGCATCGTTATAAAGGGCATGCCTGAGTCTGTTTCTGACGCTCCAAAGGACAGAATACAGCATGACATAGAAATATTCCAGGAATATCTCAAATCGATCTTAATAAGAGACGAAAAAGTCACAGTATTAAAGGCTTTCAGGATGGGAAAAAGTAAAGACTTAAAACAAGATCCAGACCAACCGAGACCGTTAAAAATTGTCTTTGATAATGACGAACAAGCGCAGCTACTTTTGAGCAGGAAAGCTGCGCTTAAACAGGCCCATCCATCAGTTTTATTTTCAGCGGGACTTTTTACCCACCGAGCGAGAAAAATGGAGGGGGCTCAAATTGGAAGTCCTCAGGCGGTCGAGTCTGGGCGAGACAAATCTCAGAATAGTGGACGGAAAAATTATACGCGTCCAGAGGCCATTCCTCTGGAGAAAGCCCATAACTCTAACAGCTTAGGAGTGATGGAAAGCAGTTCATCCCGATCAGCTCCGACCGGACTTCGCATTCAATCCCAAGAAATGGATAAACGCCAGCATGCCGGAGTTGCTCGTGCCAAATTGAGATTTTTGTATATCAATGCTCAAAGTCTCGTTTCGAAAATCGACGAACTGAAAGCGATAGTACCGGAACGAATCCCCGACGTCATCGCCATAACGGAAACTTGGCTTAATACCGAAATCGTGGATGCTGAGATTTCGATACCGGGTTACCAGCTGTTTCGTAGAGACCGTGAAAATAGGCAGGGCGGAGGGGTAGTCGTATATGTAAGGAAAGGAATTTCATCGGTTGAAAGAGCTCACACCCTCTCCCTTGAATATGAATCCGTCTGGATAAAGATAAAGAAGAGCAATGCACAAAATTTAGAATTTCTGTCGATTTACAGACCATCAAATCTTCTGAGTGCAGCTGATGAGTCGCTCCTTGGTTTATTCAAAGACGTAGCTAGCCACCAAGAGGTACTTATTGCTGGGGATTTCAACGCACCTGCGATAGGGTGGGAAACTATGGCAGTTAATAGTGGGCCGGACTCTTTCAGCAATAAGCTACTGGACCTCACACTCGATCTCCCTCTGGCGCAACATGTGAAGGTACCAACAAGATTTCGAGAGAACCAGAGAGCAAATTGTCTAGACCTAGTTTTCACTAAAGACTGCTCTAATATCGACACGGCGTATTCCAATGCACCTCTCGGGAAAAGTGACCATACTACGCTACTATGGGATAACTCGCTCTTCTCTAAACGCCAGAAGAGAACAGAGGGCCAACCTAATATATGGAAGGCAGATTTTAATATGATGAAGAACGAATTGCTGTCCGTGAATTGAGACCAAATATTCAGGGGAGATCCGGAGGACGACTGGAGATCTTTTAAAACGATTTCACTCGATCTGATTAGGCGCTGTTGTCCACCTAAAGTACAAAAAAACAACTAGTCGACATGCTTGGTTAACTAGGGACCTAAATAGGCAGCTACGGAAGAAAAGCAAAAGATGGAAAATATTCAGGTAAACTGCGTCACCAGCGCATTTCGAAGAATTTCGTCGTCAACGAAATGCCGTCAAAAAATGTATCCGTCAGGCACGGAAGGAGTATGAATCCAAAATTATACGACAGGCTGAACATAAACCTAAGATTTTATTTCACTATCTTAACAGTAGACTGAAAAATAAGGACCCGGTCGCGGTGCTGAAGGATGGTTATGGTGTAGAGATCACTGAGAACAGCGAGAAAGCCGAACACTTAGGACAGTATTTTGCCTCGGTTTTTACTAGAAAAACAGAGTTTCGCAGTAACAGTGCTAACAATGCTGTTGAGACTGCTGATCGCGTGCTTGACTCCATACTGTTCCCGACAGCTGTCGTAGAAAGGGAGATGAAAAATCTCAAGGAAGCAAAGTCCTCGGGTCCGGACAATATACCGGCCAAATTCTTGAAGGAACTAGCGAATGAACTTTCCAAACCACTGGCGCACATCTTCCGCTCGTCATTCGAATTAGGGAGGTTGCCATCGAAATGGAAGACAGCAAATATCTTTCCGATATACAAGGACGGGGCTCGCACTAATGCTAACAATTACCGGCCTGTTAGTCTAACCTGTATCTGCTGTAAAATAATGGAGGCCATAGTTAAGAAAGCAACTATGGAGTTCCTGGAGCAGGGCCATTTAATCTCAGACCTGCAGCACGGCTTTAGACAGAACCGCTCGTGTCTTTCCAGTTTATTGCTCTCGACGGAGCAGTGGACTGGCGCACTGGACGAGGATGGGAGGGTTGATGTCATATACACAGACTTTAAGAGGGCGTTCTACAGCGTCCCACACAAACGCCTAATCTACAAACTTTCTGAAATTGGGATAAGAGGAAGGTTACTGACATGGATGACAGATTTTCTTACCGGGAGATTGCAAACCGTGTGCATTGAGGCCTCAAGGTCAACTCCTACTCCCGTTCTAAGTGGTGTACCCCAGGGCTCCGTCTTAGGGCCGTTGCTATTCCTGGTTTACATTAACGACTGCGTCGACGACCTGGGATGCAGCGCCATCATGTTTGCTGACGATGTTAAGCTGTGGAGACCCATCAGATCTGATGCAGATAGGTACGCGCTTCAAGACAGTCTCAACCGCCTGAACAGTTGGTCAGCTCGCTGGCTCCTTAATTTTAATGTGGACAAATGTGTGGTCCTGAGACTCCGCACAAGACGGACCAGTAAGGAGGACGATTCCTTTCAATACGTCCTTGGTGGTCAGCCTCTTTCAAATGTTGTGGAACAGAAAGACCTGGGCGTCCTAATGACCTCCTCGCTGAAACCATCTTCACAGTGTCAAAGGGCAGCCAAAAGTGCAATAAGGGTGTTATTTGCGCTGAGGCGAGGATTTGCGCAGATCGATAAACAGCTGTCCGGAAAAACCTATGGGGCATTCGTCCGGTCTCACGTAGAGTATGCAGTTCAGGCCTGGCGACCGTTGTTGAAGAAAGATTATCAACGACTGGAAAGAGTACAGGCGATGGCTACGAAGCTGGTCAAGAATCTTCATCATTTGCCTTACGAAACCAGACTGACCGAACTAAATCTGTTTCCTCTAAATTACAGGCAACTGCGCAGCGATCTCATTCAAACCTACAGGATTGTCAGAAGCCGTGAGTGTGCCCTAAACTTTGATGAATTCTTTGAATTGGCCCGGACTGACCGTCTGCGTGGTCATCCGTTCAAACTGCAAAGGAAGCGGGCACATTCGGACGTCCGACGGAACGCCTTCTCTCACAGGGTCATCGGGGCATGGAATGGACTCCCTGATGCCGTCGTTCTTTCCGAAAGTGTCAAATCCTTTAAGTGCAGACTAGACGCTCATTTGTTGAGAACAGACTGTACATATAATAATGATTGTTTTAGCGGCGGCAGTTTGCGCCTAGCTCACACTTACCGCTAACTTCTTAACTTTTCGCATTTGCTGATGTAATTGATGACTTTATTTCTGTTTATCGATATGAATAGGGAGCTCAAGGGCGAAAGCCTCATTCCCTTAATAAACTGACTTAAACTGACTATCTTTATCCAGACAGAGTCATATTCAAGATGGGGGGTGTGGGTCTGTCCAACTGCTAAAATTCCTGTCCTCACATATGCGACTGCCCAACGCTCTGTCTATTTTGATGGTCTGTGGGAAAGAACCGGTAATCCCGAATCGAAATCTCAATATCCACGCCGTGTAATTTAAGCTAGGTTTCTGTTTTGGCAATGACATTGGGGTTTCGTTCTGAAACTAGCGCAATGAACTCATGCATCTTCTAAACGAGGCTTGGAGCATTAGTATATAAAATCTCAATTTGGACTGAGTGACTCCGACATATAGTCGTCTGTCCACTTCATGGGACCGAATGTAACATCAGGCTGGAGCTGATCGAGATAGACTGTTGTCCATCACGCCTTAGCTGTTGGGGTTATATGTCTTCTCCAAAGGAATGGTCTCCGGGCGTGTATTATTTTTCCGTTTTCTATTCTGAGCTCTTTCTCGCCCAGGCCCGACCTCTTGAGGATCTCGAATTCGAGCCCCCCTCCATTTTCCTCTCACGCCGCAGGTGAAAAGTCTCGCTGAAAAAAACTGTTGGCGGGCATTCTGGAGCATGAATATCCTGCTAAAAAGTAGCTGCGCTTGTTTCCCTTCTGAAAGACAACTGTCAACAGCCTTGACCGGTCCGACTTATGTTTCGATTCTTTTACTCGGTTTGTGCTGAAAGTCTTCGATACGGCGACGTTCCCGTCTCCTCTTAAAAATGATTTGACATATTGCTGGGATGTTTCTACTTTATGATGTATTCTGTCCTTTGGGGTGTCGAAAACTTGTTTGCTCAGGCTTATGTTGATAAATCAGTGCAGACTCAGATGGACCTCGATATTATGGGATATGCAAACGTGCACGATCCTACTGTGAGAAGAACGCCCTGCGGATGGGACTCGAACTTGCGACCCCTCTGCCGGAATCCAGCACTCCTAACCACCCGGCCATGTCTGCGCAGGTGGATGTCAAAAAAGTTGTATATTCGCTAAAAATAACGGTTTGTCCCACTTCTGCAAACCTTTTTCTACTTCTTATGACAAACATTTACCGGAAATGCTTGATTCGTTCTCAACTGCGCGTGATTAACCACCAACAATCAGCCCCATAGAACGTCATGTGCTAGCAGAACTGACTGAAAATTTAACAAATAATGAAATTCGGGCACACTGTGATGAATGCGTCGAACTCACAACTCGAGGAAACATCAGACCTCCTCACAGAATTATTAATAGTACTTTTTGGATATAATAGAACTAAGTCATCAGAACACGGCGGAAAGGACCCGGAAAGTTCATGAGACAAATCACACAAATCTGCATAAAGTGGAGAAGATAGATGGACACCAAACAAAGCAATCCAAGAAGAGAAAAAGAACAAAATTGCTAAAATGAACCTCAAAATCTGTCGAAATACAAGTAAATGCCAAAAAACAGACGTCGGGGAAATAAGGTCTGGTGTTTACTTAAGTTTGACGGATAAGGTGTCTATAGGGTCTGAGTGAGCACAAACAAAGTTTCGATCGGCTACCGTTAGAAATTCTGAAAAGAGTCACTGAAAGGAATCACTAAAAACAAAAAGATTGCCATTGGCCCGCTGTATTTGGTATGTTAATTTATTTGGCAAAGATAATAGGCGAGGCCTTTGAAAACCTTATTTACGAAGCGAAGTAAGGGCACAGATTCGTTCGCCACAAATATGCGCAACCCAGCGATGGACATGGATGCTACATGTCCAGTAGCGAGCTCGTCGAAAGCCCGTCGAACAAGCGGAATTTAAGAAGAAGTGAACGTGGGTGAAAGATCCAAAGACACATCTGAGATTTATCCACCAGATAGTAAGGTCAATGTCATCTACACAGTCTTCAAGAGGGTTTTCGACGGTGTCCAACACAAACGCCTAATTTACAAACTCTGTGAAATGGGGATAAGAGGAAAGCGGATAATATTGATCGCAGATTTTCTTACTGGGTGATCTCAAACCGTGTGTGCTGATGCTTCGAAGTCAACTCCTAGCCATGTTCTAAGTGGTGTCCCCAGGGCTCAGCGTTAGGGCCGTTGCTATTCATATTTTAGATTGACAACTGCGTCGACAACGTGGGATGCAACGTCATCATGCTTGCTGGTGATATTAAGCTGTGGAGAGCCATCAGATCTGATGCAGACAGATACACACTTCAAGACAGTATGAACCGACGGAGGAGATGGTCGGTTCGTTGCCTCCTCAATTTTAATGTGGACAAGTGTGTGTTCCTGAGACTTCACACCAAAAGAACGAGTAAGGGGGGTGATTCTTTTCAATACCTTCTTGATGGACAGCCCCTTCCAAATGCTGAGGAACAGAAAGACCTCGGGGTCCTAATGACCCCCCCCCCCTTAAATCATCGTCACAGTGTCGAAGGGCAGTCGGACCCGCGATAGGGTGTTACTTGAGCTAAGGCGAGGATTTGTGCAGATCGATAAAGTGCTGTTCGGAAAAACCTATAGGGCATCCATTCGGCCTCACTTAGGGTATGCTCTCCAGGCCTGGCGGCCGTGGTTCAAGAAGGATTATCAACAACTGGAAAGAATGCGGACGATGGCTACGAAGGTGGTCAGGAATCATGATCATCTGCCTTACGAAATCAGACTGGCTGAACTTAATATGTTCCCTCTTAATTACGGACAAGTGAGTGGCGATCTCATTCAAACCTACCTGATTTTCAGAGGCCATCAATGTGCCCTGGACTATGATGAAGTCTTCGAATTGGCTGGGATCGACCGACCGCGTGGTAATCTCTTTAGACTACAGAGGGGCCTGGCCATACAGACGTCCGACAGAACGCCTTCTCGCAGAGGGTCATTGGAGCATGGGACGCACTCCCTGGCGCCGGATCTTTCCGGAACTATTAAATCCTATAAGTGCACACTGGTTGCTCATTTTCTGAGGAACTACTGCACATACAATAACGGTTGTGCTAGTGGCGGCAGTTTGCATGTGACTCACACTTACCGTTAACTCTTGAATTTTCATACCTACGGATGTAACTATTTATTCTATTGCTGTTTGTGGATATGAATAGGGAGCTCTTGGGCGAAAACTTCATGCCCTTAGTAAACTGACTTAGACTGACTTGAGGAGGCTTTTGACCGTCTGTTTAGAACATTTATTCGACCGATTCTTGAGTATGGGGATAAGGCATGGCGTTCCTGAATGAAGCAAGTTTACACAGTCTTGGAGAAGGTTCAGAGAATAGTGATCAAACTGGTCAGTGGTTTGAAGAATCCACTTTATGAGGAACACCTAGACATGCTCTCTCTCTTATAGGTAATACAGAGGGGACACGATCATGGTCTTCAAACTCGTCCGATGAGTACATTTTGTACTTTAATTGCTCAATTTTTTAACTCGTGTAAACGACAAATCTCTGAGTCATCCGATATAAATTAAAGACAAATTATGCTAAATGCGAAGTGCGGGCCAAATTTATCTCTCATGGGATGACTCGAGACTGAAACACACTGCCTAATTCCCTTGTTCTGGCAGAAAGCATCCAGACATTTTCACGAAGACTTTATAAAATTTTATATAATGGCCAAGTATTCACATGATAAGAACTGGCAAAATTTACCCGTATATCTACGTAAACCTATCCACGTTTTTTACTCTGTGTCAGTAAATATGGTTCTCAAAAGCTCTGCCTACCTAGCTTATACGATTTGATTTGCACTGAATTACACGTATTCTTGTCCACGCTGTGTTCGTTATCCCATAGATTCTAGCCGTTTCCTGTCAGCTAAGTCGGCTTACTTGAGTATACACATGCGGCTATTTAGGCGTTACAAAAATAATGATCACGTCCGCTTTCTAGCATCGTTTTTGAACATCTGTTCTCTGGTTTTTTGCGCCCATTTGATGCTACATGCCTCAAATTTTTTAACGTTTAATTCATTCTTCTAGCGTTTAGGTACTATCGTTTGTTGTTTTGATTATGGACATAAAACCATATGACCAAACCGAATCAATGGTCTCAGTTGAATTCGTGTATAGCTAGAATATACAGGATGTGACATATCTCAGGGTAATTTTTGAGCATTACCACAAGGCTTTAAGTTAATTTATGAAACCAAGGAAAAACAGCATTTCGAAATGTCCCGCGCAAGGAAGATATTCGAAAAAACCATTTATAAGAAAAGTGATGAGTAAAAGAGAGTTTAGAATTTAATTTACTTTAATTTATTAAATGCCAGTTTACAGGCATTGTCAAGGGAAGCGATTAAACACAAATCCGACCAGCAGTTAAAAAAGCTCCTGAGAAATAAAAATATAGTTGATGGTGGTTTTTATGGTTTGGAGGGTTCAGGAGAAAAAAAAACTGCTGGCGGTAGATTTTCGACCGTCAAGAAGGGTGGGAGGGGTTGCACGGTATCGGAGATTATCGGACGTCAATTCCTTTCTTGAAGTTGGAGATAGTCAAAGTAGAGGCGTTGAGGAACAGCTGGTGAGACCGGCCATAGTGTTCAGAGACCACAAACGCCATCGCTACGGTACAGTCGATCAGTGGATTCAGCACACAAAATTTTAGGAAGCTTTTCTGAATGCAAAAATCGAGTGATAGTTCTCTTAAATAAAGGATAATTTTGCAGATTTTTCGCACTCATGGGTAGTTTATTCCAAATAGCAATTGCATTTACAGAATAGAACCGGCGATATTTAACAGCACGTGCCAGAGGCAGAAATAAGAAGACCTCACGGTGACTGTTACGTCATGGGTGGATATTATGTCTTAAAGAAGTGAGTGGGTTAAATGTGTGATTATATAAGAGTTTAAATAGCAAAAATAGTCCCTTTTGTAATCTACGGAACCATAAAGGATCAAGGCCCGTAAGCGGGCAACGTTCTCGGTAAGAAAAATGTCGGTGTTTCGCGGCTAAAATTCTCTTGGTAAAAAAAGTGTTGAACGGATTCTATTTTCTTCCGCTCAGTAGCACGCATGAGGCTAAATAAAAACGAACCGTATTCCAGACCAGGTCTAACGTACATGTTGAAAAGGCGCATTCTGATGTCCCTAGTTTTAAAGTTTCGGAGTAGAAACCCGGTCATTCTGCGTGCTTTGGAGACTATCAAGGCACAGTTCTCCGAGAGATTGAGACTCTTGGAGTATGATATGCCCAGATCCTTTATAACGCCTGGCCCATTTATGGTGTGACCTTCAATATTTAATTGAGATTGGTGGTCGTTGCCAACCACCATGACTGAGCACTTATGCTAAGAAAGAGAAAGGCGCCATGTGCGGCACCACTGGGCGAAAGCCTGTAGGTCGCTCTTCAGGTGCTCAAGCACGATGTCACGATCTGCCGGCTTATATCGATATGCAACTTTCAGCTCATTGGCATGCATGAAAGGCTTACCATTCTGAAATAAATCGGGTACATCATTAACGAAAAGGCAAAATAAAAGCGGGCCGAGTACACTACCCTGAATGACTCCACTCCTCACACGTGTGGGGTTGGAGAGAGTATTGGAAATCTTAACTCGTTGTGTACGAGTGCCCAGGTAAGAGGATATAAAATTCAAAAGTTTGCCACCTATTCCGAAAGAGGACAGTTTCAAGAGAAGAAGAGCATGGTCAACACGATCAAAAGCCTAAGTGAAATCGAAATATACTGTGTAAAGTGCAAAACCATGGTCCCTAGATTGGAGAACATAGTCAAAGAAAGAGAGTTGACAGGTGCCACAAGATCGAGCTTTGAGGAATCCATGCTGAGCAGCACTCAGTAAGTTATTCACTGTTAAGTGACACATCATCTTACCCTTGATCAATGTCTCTAAGATCTTCGAAACTGCGGGGAGGGTGTTTACTGGCTGAAAATCATCAAATGATGTAGATTGGCCGTGCTTGGGAATGGGCAAAATGTGTGATTCCGTCCACAAGGTAGAATAAGTTTCACTTTCAAGAGCAAGATTTGATATCTTGCGTAAGAGGGATGGGAAGATCGTGTTTGCATCGGCTTTTAAAATGCTTACTGGGACATCAACAGGGCCTGGACTATAAGATTGACGAAAACGCCGAATCGCAGCAGTCACATCCCACAGAGTGAAAGTTATAGTTTCTAGAACTGCCCCGGCTAATGGCTGGATGGTCGGAAGCGGAGTGGTCGAGTCTTCAATGAACGTTTTGGACAGGAAATCATTGAAGTTATCAGCGGTTAACTGGGCATCAACTATGGGATTTCCGAGAGCGTCTCGGAGGATGGGATGCTGCGTCTTTCTATGAGTTCTTATTTTTCTAGAGAAAAGCTTCGAGACATTTAGCGAATGGTTTTCGGTAAACTAGACCTCTTCGGCTAGCTGTTTTTCTTCAGACAATCTCTTAGCTCGATCAAAAATATCACTAATCAAGGGCAGGACAGAAACATCGTTCTGAATATGGAAACGACGATAAAGCCTGCGAAATCTGCGACGAAAGGGTAAGGGTAGGAAAACCTCATCCCGAACATTAATAATTTTGAAGAAGGAGACACGATCGCCGGGACAAGAGCTTTATTAGCCTCACGTTTCGGATTCCTACTCGAATCCATCAACAGAGACAAAAGAGCAGAAACGGGTGGTTGTTGCACAAGGGGCTGCGGTATTTATAGGATGCAGCAGCCATGCTACCGCATGCCTATGAACGTTCACGGCTTCCCCCTTCATCCGGGATTGTCACACTTGGTGTGATCATTGCTTAATGGCCGACATTCGAGTCGATAATTGCTGCAATTTCATCACGTGCGTTGGATGTTGGCGTGATGATTGCTCGACCATCTGACACGTTGACCCGGGTGTTGGGAAGAGTGTTCACCAGTGCGCTCCCCGCGTGGCCAATTACTCCGCCTAGACGAAGTCTCAGCACGCTGTATTGAATGGGAAGATCGTTGCACTTGTTGATGGACTGGGGGCCAGTAAACCATGATTCCAGTAGCTCCCGGCTCACTCGGTTGTCACCTCTTGCGAGAATTTCGGCCTCATCGAATTTAAATGTGTGGCCGGATCTCGTCGAATGAGCCGCAACTTGAGAGCTGGCGTCATTTCTGCGCACCGCTGTCGCGTGTTCGGCCATTCTCGTTCGGAGCTGTCTTCCGGTTTCTCCGACGTAGTTGCTTTGTCCGCAACTGCACCAGATCCGATGCGATCCCGGCGATCGTGTCTCCTTCTTCAAGACTTCTTCCTGGGACTCGGCTCTTCGCTTCCATTAATAATTTTCTTACGGGGGACAAAACGAGAAATTAGCGGATCCAAGATTTCGAACAGATTTGCAGTGCAAACATTTACGTCCGAACTAAGGAAGAAATCAGTCCAGTCGAAGGAATTAAGGTGTGTTAATAATTCGGTTGAGCGAGTTGATCGGAAATTGCGGAAAAAGCTATACTTTGGGGACGACGTTTGTCAGCCTTGAATTCCAACGTTGAAAAAAACTATGTCATGGTCTGAGCCCCCGAGTGGGCCTAGGGATGACACCGACGATGGCATGCTGCCTCTTTAGAAAATTAGGTCAAGTATGCTTGATCCTCAGGTGGGAAAATCGACAACCTGATTACACATCCCAACATCCACAGCCTCAAGAAAGTCATCGAACCTTCTGGGGCCTGAAGGCGGAGACCAGCGGACTTCGAGGAGATTAAAGTCACCCGCAACCATTTGACACTTAAAGCTTGAGTCGGCCGCAGCATGAAATGTCTGTGCGAGTAAACGATCAAAATTGTCGTTGGCGTTGGGAGGACGATAGACGCAGCCAACGAGTAAGGAGAACTTATTTTTTTAGTGCAACCTGGAGCCAGCAGCTGCCTTCTACTGCGGAAAAATGCGCGAGGTCCAACGGCAAAAATTTAAGTGTTTGCTTAACGTAGACGCAGCTGCCCCCACCACGGCTATCTTGGGGCTCATTTCGGATGCAATTATAGCCTAGAAGAGAGAGTTCGGAGTCAGCTACGGAGGCTGATGCCCACGTCTCAGTTACTAAAACAATATCTGGACAATGGACGAACACCAGAGTCTGAAGCAAAGACATCTTATTAAGCAAGGGTCTGGCATTTAAAACAAAAAGTTTGAAGTGAAAGGCTGTTTGTTTCTGAGGGAAGTGGGCTACATCGTCCAGTTCTGGGCTGCCCACGGAGCAAATGGTCCGGATGCAACCATCCTGTTTTGCAAAAAATTTTGTGGCTTCGAAAAATTCTGACGTGAATAAAAAGGGATAGGATTTGGGGGAGGGAATGACGGGCAGATGAACTGGTAACCATTGTTAGCTAACTTATTTTCAGCTGGAAATCCGCGGGGCAGATACTGCAACGTATTCCCGCCGGAAAGAAACTGAGGATCGGATGAGTTAACTGATTCAGTAAGGACATTATCATAAGGAATAAATTGGTAAAACGGCCGTGGAGGAAACAGGTTTGGGGTGGTGGACGCATTGTTTCCATTGGAGTAAGTGTTTTATTAAACGGCGGAAAAATCGGCATATTCGGCCTAAAAGCCTCGATATGAGGGCTGGGGGGCAGTTGCGAACCCGCTACTTTTTGAGTCGGGGTATTTGAGGCACTGTTAGCCGATTGTGGAGGAAAAGATTTTATAATGGTGCTGGATTTATTGGGTGTCCGAGTGGCTGAGACAGCAATTGGATTTGCCTTTGATTTAGACACATGCTTAGGCTTACTAGGGGTTGCTGGGAGAGTCGATAGAGGCGTGTTTATGCCAGGCGTGATGGCGTGTTTAAAGAGCTCAGCATTAAAAGTAGTCGAATTCCCTACGGAATTGACTATGCCGTGATGTGCAGATGCCGCAGATGGTGTTGTAGAGGACTTATTCAGACTGACAGTAGGAGTCATTATCTTGGTGCTGGTTTTTGCCGATTTTAGTTTATTCAGTCTTCGCTGCAGGGGTGTGAGGTCTGGCGAAACGGAGCAGCGCCATTTACGGCAGAAGTCTCCAGAAAGATCTCGGAGTTTGGGTTGCAGACAGCCTAAAGCCTTCTACACAATGCTGTTAGGCGGCCAAGGCCGCAACTTCAATGCTATATGCCATCAAGCGGGCATTCGTAGTTTTCGATGAAGACTGCTTCACCAAAGTCTTCGGCACGTTTATAAGGCCCCATCTCGAATATGCAATTCAGGCCTGGAGACCGTGGACGCACCAGGATTACGATCTGCTCGAAAGGGTGCAGAGGCGAGCCACAAAATTAGTAAGACGTCAAAGTGCACTGCCATACGAGATCCGCTTAACTAACCTTAATCTCTATCCTCTGAGTTATAGGCAGTTGCGCGGAGACATGATACAAACTTTCCGTATCGTGCGCGGCTTGGATTGTGCCCTTCGGTGCGATGACTTTTTCCAACTCGCCACCACAACTCACCTATGGGGACATCCCTTCAAGCTACGTGTGCCACAGGGTAGACTGAATGTGAGAAAATATTTCTTCTCCAACCGTGTCGTGGAACCGTGGAATAACCTGCCCGAGACGGTTGTTATGTCTCAATCTGTGGAGACATTTAAATGTCGCCTTGACAGATATATGCTGCAGCAACAAGCGGACTATGTGACTTTTTAACCATGTGACTAGTGACATATGTGAATCAATGTATGCATTCACTTAATGCTGTAATTTCTTCACATTTTTGCTTGTTTATCGATTTTTTATGTACAAATAGGGAGTTCAAAGGCGTAAGCCTATTTCCCTCAAATACACTGACTGACTGACTAACTCCCTACTCGGCAAGATAAAATCGACTTCTATCATGGAGAAAAGGGTAACTAGTATCGGCGCATTACGGCTAAGCGAGCGAAGTCGCTTAGCTTGTGCGACAATAAAACTCAAGCCACAACTTTGTAGGAACAAATGCGCTCCCTCCATAGCAGATAAGTGGCTCGGAATGTTTCGCAGACGGCGAAGAGCATACGCTGGCACCTGCTATGTCTTCAGTCACGATTTTAGCACCCAGAGACGGTGGGGAGGCCGCAAGCTTTCGCTGTTTAGCACGTGCTCTGCGGGGCATTACAGACAGGAAAAGTTTTTCGTTACAGAAGAAGGGTCAACACGTTGCCAACGTACGGAAAATCGCACTTAATAGCAAATGCTACTGTAAGTTAACTACGAAAGATAGAAAGAGATAGTAGGGAAAGAAGTCACTACAAAGGTTTTTTACAAAATACGACTATTTTGCCAGACTGTCAAATAAAACTGGGAAAAGGCGAATTTTGAAAGGGGCTCAAGTAAAAAACAGGCATTAGTTGCTTAAGAATATCCAGATAAATGCAAGGCTTCATTTATCTTTGAAATTGAGCTGCGCGCCTTGATCTTGAGGATGTGGGGGAAAAAAAGAATAATAATGTTAAGAGGACAAATGACACTTAAATGCATTTGGTGGGAGGGTCAATTGTCAGAGTTGCATTCGTGTCTCCCTTTTTGGTGAATTGGTCGACATGCCGTGTTTGCTTGTTATTCTCAATCTACATATGACTGTCTTGTCCTCATCGCGGCTTATGCAGTGACGTAGGACTTTATAGGCCACAAGAAGTTCTAGATGTCTCTTGATGGAGCTGACATCTTAGTATCAACCCTGAAGTGTGATGACTTCTGGCCTTCAGATGTCCCGGCCTACGACGGCTGCTCCTTGAAAGTCAAAACTGTAGCCAGTTTCCCCGATGTGAGTCGCAGGCTGTGAGAGTGGGTCTAGTCTCCGGGTTGCCAGTTTGTGCTCATGTAGTCGGGTCTGCAATTTCCATCTGGTTTCCTCAAAGTAGTTGCAGTCCCCATCGTTTCAGCGTATTTGATAGATAACTGCTGAAGTTTTCGTGGTTGGCAGTATGTCTTTGGGTTGGATTACCGGCTATTAATCGTTTTCTGGGGTCGATGGGCAATGCATACCCTGGCGGATTGTACCAGTCGTGAAACGGCCTCGGAGAGTCCTTTAATGTAAAGAATAGTACTCCAGACTTCGGGTTGTTTTTCTTGTGACCGCCATCTGTTCACACGGCGCTTGCTTTGCTTGATAAAGTAGCTTGGGAACCGGTTAGCTCGAAAGAGGTCATGAAGGTATTGTCGTTCAATTTTCTCTCGGATGGTGTGCTGCAGTGTGTTTCAACTCTTTGGAATAGAGTACGGACACAGCTGCGTTTGTCAGAGGGAGGGTGAATGCTGTTGAAGTGTAGTATTTGTCTTGTGTTGGTGACTTTTCTGAAAACGGTAATTTGTAATTGCCAAGTTACACGCCGACGCAGAAGGCTCTCCAAGAAGGGAAATTGGTTGTTTGTTTCAGCTTCCATCGTGAATTGGATATTGGGGTCAGCCGCGTCAGATGATTTGACAATGGCGAAGGTGTCATCGACGTAACGAGTTCGGAACTTTGGTCAACACTTGGTGAACACAAAGTGTTCTATCCGTCGAAGGACCACTTCAGCTATCAGCGGCCTATAAAAACCTGTGTCACTGCATAAGCCGCGACGAGGCCAAGACAGTCAAACGGAGATTAAGAATAACGAGCATACACGGCATGTCGACCAATTCACCAAAAAGGGGGACACGAACGCAACTAACCCCAATTGAGGTGACGTCACACAATGCAGGAGGCCACCAGCACTCACGAACGACGGCCGGTAGGCCAAGGCAGCAAAAGAAGAAAAAAATCAAACGGCCTAAGGCCAACTAATTCGGCTGTCTATTCAAAATTTCGATCGGTTTTTGCACTAGATGGTTTGATAATGGTGAGCCGCCCAAGCTCTTCAAAACGTCAGCCAAACAATGCCCTCAATCTGGTGAGCACTTCCCATTGCTCAAACAATGAAACGGCATACGACGATAAAAATAACTCTTCAAAGTGCTCTTCGAAATAAAGCATCACGAGTAAACCGCTCGTTAATTTCCTACTAAAAGCCTATTGCAGTTACATTTTTATTTGAATGGCTTTGATTCCCTTTGTTTATACACGGTGTAAGCACTAGCGCCTCTTTCAAGGATTTTCGGCCCTATGTCGTCTTTCCACACAAAGACAATCGGTCGCATTCTAGACCCCGTTGCTCAACAAGTGAAGGCTTAAAAATTTTGATTGATGAATTATATAGGTTTCTAAATTGATTCTTCTGTTTGATGAAGGCACCACAACTGGGCAAATGCCGGATCTGGCCAATCGCGTCGGCGTTGTCAAAACAGCTGTTAATAATTTGGTTAAGGTATGAGATGTATGAGGTACGAGATTCCCCGTGGTTACAGGTTGGCCATGATACAATAAACGAAAGCACGGACGCACTGCTTAAACGGGATATGCCACCAGCTCTTTTTAGAGTAGAAGAAGCCTCACAATTTCTCCAGGACGCTGTACAGTTACTAACTTCGGATCCCATATCCCAGCTGGGTCGAAAACGGCTTATTGAAGGCTCCAGAGGTTCGTCCTGTGAAATATTTTAGTCCTCTAGGCATTCTCCAGGGCACGCTGTCTGTGCTTGTTGCGTTTGACCTCTCGGAAGTGAGAAAAATTGTGGAGTACTGCAAGTCAGTTTTGACTATGCTTGGACAAGTAGAGCACATCCGATCTTTTTCCGAACTGGCCGAATTCGTTAAGGTTTTTTTTAGCTTCTTTAAATAATAATTGCAGAATTTAACTCCATGCATGGCGAGAATGATCAAAGAAGTAGACGAACGTCAGCAGGAACTCGTAATTCAGTCTCACGCAGAGCTCCTCGAACGTGGCATTGCGCAAGTCAAGCGGATAACTCCAATTCTGATTTCGTCTATCAAGCTCTTTCTCAACACAACTCAGCAAGGTGATTTAACCGAATATCACGTGGCTTTCTCCATATAGTACACTGCGTAGGTAGTGAAGTGCTTTAGCGAATTTGTAGTCAACCGGGTATGCTGAATTTTGTTCACGAGCAAACAGTTTCCACATGACATTCTAATCACTTAAATGCATTGCAAACTTTTACTGGCCAATATCTGTATTTACCTCTCTATGCATACGTATGTGGTTCTCAACTTTGTTTATCTGTATTAGTAGGTCAGA
Source organism: Spirometra erinaceieuropaei (assembly GCA_902702965.1). Taxonomy (NCBI): domain Eukaryota; kingdom Metazoa; phylum Platyhelminthes; class Cestoda; order Diphyllobothriidea; family Diphyllobothriidae; genus Spirometra; species Spirometra erinaceieuropaei. Next base: position 119,780 of record CACRXP010000757.1, read on the forward strand.
TATTGTTATTTTTAATAGTATTTAGAATCGCTTAATTTGCGCATTAATTCCTTGCAGTTTGTTTCAGGACTGATACCTTTACGTAATTAGCAGTTTGTTATCCGACTCCTTGCCGATTTCATCACTCCATTTTAGGGTTACCTGCGGCTCGCGAGGCCCAGTTGAACCGGGATTACTTTTTGCACCAGATGTCTGATGAAATACAGGAAATAATTCGTGGCCTCCAGTTAACGAGCGCAGACGACATCGACTGGCAGTGTGGTGAGCATGCAGGACTTCGATCTGCCAAAAATCTTATCGGGCGGCTAGCGAAATATGCAAGTGCATGGTTAACGGATCCATCGGTAATCAAACCATCCTCCCATTCACATTTGATATGCTCGTTTGTTTGCTCTAATTGGTCCTTTGATAGAAACGAGATTTAGGTTAAATTTTTAAATCCTTGATGGATAATGCCGAAACACTTTATGATATTCGAAGTGACGATGCCTTTATTGTAAAAAAGGTAACGCACGATCATTCTGATAAAATTTGCTTTATAAAACTCCACCCGTCTGCCAGTTTTCCACCTTGAGTCTATTCAGTTTTTTTACCCGATTGGGTCCAAGACTTCAAGGTGGGTGAAGTACGGAGCGGTCGTAATCATGTAACTTTACGTTTTAAGAACTATGAAATTAGAACCGTGGGTTAACGTGGGTGCAGATTTTACCCACCTAAGGCATATATCTTAATCACCTCAGTTTATTCCAGGATACAAAAACAAGACGGATCAGAAAATATGCTTGACAGTCGATGTATAGCATTATCTAAACTAATCCAAACCAAAATCGAGCCGGATATCATTGTCGGCCGACCCATCCTTTCGGTTTCACTCAACCGGCCTGACACTTCGTTATATTTTGACGAATCTCGATACAGCACTTGATTTTAGCGTCATAGTATGCTACCGATGGGTTACTCAGGCATTCTGTTTGAACTTTACTATACGCTAAAGATATAAGAGCACGGCCGCTTTTTAAAAGATGGGTTAAATTAATTCAGAACATAGAAGTATTTCGAAACGGCAGATAGTACCGGACGTTTAAGTACGCTTTACCAGTCTTCTAGGCTTCAAAAAGTGTTTGAAGTCTTTGACATGACGACTAAATCAGTGAGTATTAAAGACACGTTCTTTCATGTGCGACGATCTCAATGCACGATATTGAACTTTTCGCGTTCTGTACACGTTGTTTGGAAGAGCCATACCCATTTGCTTTGGCAAACATGATCCATAGCCGCAGAATGTCAGCATTGACCACTATTTTAATAGTTTATGGACTCGGTGGACCAGTACGCACACCGTCTTATTGCTACCGGTACTTCACCTCAAATTGCATGTATCAAGTATAGAGATAAAGTGCCTCCCACCTTATTACGACTCCACAAAATTTTTGGCACTTGCACTTCAGTTGACTTGAAGTTGATACACTGAACCCCTACCTCCATCCAATCCTATGAGTGTGTTTGAGCCTAGTTTGTGTATTTCTACCTTCATATAGATCAAAAATTTTGGGTTCTTACCTTGTTTAAAAACCTTTGATGAATATTATCAGACGATTTATCGTTGCGCATATTTTGTGACGAATATGCGATATCATTCAAAGCTGTGATACTTCTTTCCCCGCAGGCTTAGTGTAAAGTTTTTCCTCGAATCTCCGGTATGTTCAACTGAGTTTTTTAAGACAGGATTTACAGGAAATATTTCAATATTTTCATCTATTTAATTGCACACTCGAATCGTAGTCTACGTTAACACATTTAATAGTCTGAAGATGCTCTACACTGGTAGGATCTATCCACATACGTCATTTATAGTAGATGGCGTATCTCATGAAGCGTTAGCAGCAATTCCAAAACGTAATTTTATTAGAAAGAATTACTTAGGTGGGATTCATATTGACCCAACTTTTGAAAACTCGGTGCCTCGATGGGATTCGAACCCACGACAGCAAGGCGAAGGCCTTAGTACAGCCAACGCTCTAGCCACCTGAGCCACGAGGCCTTGCCGGAAGACGTGAGTTTAATCACATTTAGGTCAGACATCTATGAATTACGTGAGCCTGGTAATTATCTGGTGGCTTCTAGGGGAATTACTTAGGAAATCCTGCTTGGGCAGTCAGCTTACTGTATCAGATTTGGTGGATTCCAGACGTTGCAGTAGGCTGGGCGGGCAACTTAACCCAAATATGATTAAGCTTACGTCTTCCGGTGGGGCCTCGTACCTCAGGTGGCTGCAGCGCTGGCTGTTCCAAAGTCTTACCCTTGTTGTCGTGGGTTCGAATCCCACCTAGGCGCCGAGTTTTTCACAGTTGGGCCAGTATGAATTTTCCAACATCTGCCAAAACATCTATGAATTGGGTAATATTTTAATATTGATTATCGGCGTATTCTCGAGATACTTCATTTATGCCTGAATTTGAATGCATCGTTCTCCAACCTGCTAAAATCACAGGAGGTTAAAGGCGACTATTTAATTAGTATGTTTTTCGATTGACTTTCATTGCCCTTGTAAATGTGTATATATTTCACAGAAAACACGTGCAAAATAGCCTTCCTTGCGCTCGTTTGGTGGAACATTGCGTCCCCAATTTTTTTATTCAAAATAAAAGAGCTTTGGGTTTTGGAAGTTTGTGGTTATGAGATTTTTACGATCGTAAAATGTCCTTTTAAATAGCATTGTGTCTGTCTGTTTATTAGTACACACTATGAAGTGTTTAGAATCAGTGTAAAATTTAAGGGCTCCGTATGGTATCTTCTGAATAGCAAACATAAATGTATGATTCTTTTTATATGGAAAATGTACAGTTGGTAGTTTAGGAACCCTAAGCGCAAGTGCAGCGGCTTCTTGAGTTTTAAATTATTCGGGAACTGAAAAAACCTCTCCAGAAGCGAAAGAGATCCTTCCTTCGAGTATAAAACCCGAAGGCGCAGTTTACCGCTAAGTGACCGTAAGAAGGAGTATTTTGTGCATGTTTTCTATGAGATATCTTTAGACTATCAAGTATGGCAAACTCAAGTTTCCTGCTGTATTTGTCTTTTGTTTACTGCCAGGCTTCAGCCTGTGGCATCCCCTCCTGGCCGGATGCCTCGGTGAGTAAAACGGTCGGACGAACAAATTAACTGATCGCACGTTAGTGTACATTTGTGCGATGCATGGATTTGGTAGGCGATCATTAACTTACGTGCAGGCAGTTATACAAACCCATGAACGAACCGCGAGCCCCTGGACAGGGGCAATTTTGCCAAACTTTTCTGTCTCAGCTTAAATCTCTTTGTTTCGACTGTTGAATCACCTACTGTAGGCTAAAGTATAAGTAATTAAAAACCCCTTTGGGTGCGATTTTCACCTTCGCACTTAGAAAATCTGTCACACTCTTAACAAGCCAGCGTGCGGACCTCACGTTTATGGCCCTTGTTCCATTTTTTGTTCTAGAACTAAGTGTATGTTACAGGGTGTGTGACTCTCGGATTTCCTATTTTGTATAACGTTAAGGCATAAGGTTAAAGCAATTTCAGACGAATCCAACCGAAACCATGCCGAATTACGCGGCCACTGACTCTCCAGTTTCCCTAGTCCGGCGCTGTGTATTTTTCTCATTAGATTTTCCATCTTTTGCCCCTTAGAAAGCGTGATCAATTTCTACATACACCTGAAAACCGCCAAGCGCTATGTACGGCGGAGTTTCCAATATCGTTCTCTGTTGGGGCCGACGCCTTCATGACTATTTAAACCTTCAGTTTAGTTTTTATTTGGTTTCTTCCTGTACGTAATTTACAAAATCGCCGAGCAAAACCTCGGAAATGAAGGCTTGGTTGCATATCTGTGGCAGAGTTTTTCTACTGGTTGACTGTCTAATCCACTGCCCGTTTCATGCATAGCATTGTATCACCTGGCAAGAGATAAACACAAAGTATGCTCCACTTTTGGCGTCGTCGATTTAAACGTTTCTTTCGGATCCCATAGTTCTACCGATGTACGTACGAATCTCTGTTAGAGATCGGCTCACCCCATATATTTCCCACTCTTCATTAAATGTATCGAAAGCCTAGGTGAGAATTATTTTTAAATTTGCGCAATATTTGAGAATATGGAACTCACGAGTCAAAGAGTTTTCCTCATGGGACGAACTCCAGCCGCCGACCACTCGAATTCCGATTGAGTGTCGCCCCATCTGACCAACCAGTGGGTCATCGTTGACTCTGTGGAGTTTAATACGCATTTGTTGTCAGCACTTAAATAGGCAAAGGTAAATCGCAGTATTTGCACCGCCACAAAAATGCGATAAGGCCACAAACCAACCCTCCGGCCTAGCGCCGTACACTATGCTTCCAAATTTTTGCCACCGTGCCGTCTAACTGGCGGGATTAGTCGATATTCCTTTCCGAACATGCATGTACAAGCCTACTTTGTATTGTCAGTTCCCACTGCATGAGACTGCTGCCCTCTATACGGGTTGCGCCGATTTTGCTTCAAAACAAAACGGGTACTGGATTGATCCATAGCATGCGGTTGTGTGAAGCTCGGTTATGTCCCTGATTACTGTCGTACATTCTTTTTGCACGCACTAGACGCGTGAAGTTAGGAACTAGCTGGCGTGTGGCACGCGTAGACGGACCGTCTGGTTCTGTCAGCCGCCGCGTCCATTCCTGTTTGCGGCCGTCTCATATGTCCTGCCATAGAAGCACGGTGGGTTTGGGAATGGGGATTGAAGTAGGTACTGCGTTAGTTAATTTCACTACAAAGAGATCCGCGTACAGGTCATCATCGGGCCCTCGAGCAAGTAGTGGACATCGTAGATTGCGTCTGTCGGACTATGTGAGACCGCGCGATTTTCCAACTCGAATTCTCATTTTGAAGGTCGATTTGTTATGATGGTTAATTTAATGGACTATCTATCCTGAAAGTTCACTCATCCTTTGGTTTTCCGGAGTCTCTACCGTAGTGATTGTAAAACGTCTACTCATTTTTCTCCTTTTGAAGGCACTGAATGCTTCCTCTGGCGAAAAGGCCATTTGTCAGATTTTGGACGCTGCCCGTAGATTTGAAACTCTGTGCTTATCGGACGCCGAACGTAATGGCCTGGCTGGTCTCATAAGGGCGCTTCATAGTGAAGTTGACGATCTTGTTGCTGCGCATCAGCGAGTATGTCCTAAATTCTTCTCCTCTTTTTGCCATTTTTCTCGTTTTGCCTGCATTAGCGATAGCATAGGAACTAATACTCACACTTAATTCTTTTCAAAATAGGGACTACAGACTGCTGTGGAACAGTTACCTCTTTTCTCCCTTTATCGTCTTCCATGCCTTAGCCTGCATCTTGATATCTTGAAATTTTACCTACCCCGCAAAGCCCTTTTTAAAGTCATCCGCCTCTCGGTGTCTGCGCAACCAGGTGAACAATTACCCGTATTATGACTTCTCTGTGGACATCGCCCTACATTTCAAACTCTCGAGAGCTCCTATAGTATTAAAACGCAACAAACTGGACTGCCTTTTCCAACAACTAAAGTAGTTGCAGCTAGCTGTTGTGGAAACACTGATGGACATCAGGGAAAAACACGCCGGCGAACAACCTAATGCAAACACGAGCTCCGATCAGTATAGCAAAAGGAACTTTGTATTTTTCGGAACGACTAACTTCTTTGCCTTGGGATGCAGTTAAAATGGTTCTTCTGCCCCTCCCTGAAGCCAGCCAGGATTCTCAGCACTTCTCATACTTGCATAATGCATTTCGACCTGGCGGAGTCTGCACAGTAGACTACGCACGCGTAAATTGTCTTGCCAGTTTGTACTGTGGCTTCTAGGCAGTCTTCATCTGCCTGGGTCCAATGAACCACTCGTACTCGCATACGTTGACCTATTTTTGTTGTTCAGTAGAAGTGCGTCGTCGTGCAGTTGGTCATTTGGAAAACTTATGCCAGGCGCTTTAATGGGAATGCACTGTTCACCGCGAAGTCTTTCTCGAGCCAAATAAGGCATAAGTGAATGCATCTGCGTGAAATTTAACACATAGACTTTTGCCTTCAAATGTACTTGATCTCGCTGTGTTCGTGCCTGACCTAGACGACCCTAATGTTGTCGCACATAGTGCTTCTCCACGCTTGACGACCTGTAAAAGGTATGAACACTGAATTAACGAACTATATTTCCTGATGACGAAGGCCGAATACAGTATGTACAGGAACTGTTTTATTATATATAGACTGAATGTGTCAAGTGAGGTTTTGAGCTGACTTCCGGCGATGCCGCTGCATCAGATTTAGGGCAGCGAGGTTGAACGTACGCCATTGGCCGTGAATAACTTGTCTAAACGGTCGCGGCCAACTTTCTTGAATGGCCTGACCTGTTGACAATACGGGGCAGGATTTTGGGTGGCTGCCGCGGACTTCCCTTTACGCAGAATCCACAAGAAACCTCTTAGTAGATGTCCAGTTTCAGCATCGCAATTCATACTGTGGCATCTGCAGGAACCCACGTGCTCCTCGACCCCAACCCTAGGGCGAGCCGAGCTATGTGCTAACCTTTATCGACGTCCGACGATGCGTAGCCTTCATCAGCACAGCGCGAATGTCCGTTGCCGGTCTGAAGTCCAAATCCCCGATTCAGGCTCCGGAGAAGTCAAGATGCGGGAGGCCAACTCCTGAGCCACCTTCTGTCGCAGCATGCAACACGACTGTACCCACAGGTATGGCATGACAATGACTCCATGGCAGCTGGTGAACTTTGAATTACCTGCGTGGGAACCAAGTCCATGACCGACTGGCTTCTGGCTGGGACACTTCACCAGCGCCTCTGTTGTTTACGTCAACACCCTAATACCAGCATCTGAGCAGATCTGCAAAGACTGATTAGAATATTCCATCATCGTAATCTGCTGATGGCTGCCGGGGTCTGGACTGCTCGGACTGGGCTATTCGACTCCTTGTTAGCTGCTCTAGGCTGGGCATTTGATACGACTATGACGAGGCGATGTTGTGCCCCGCCAAGCAGGACCGACTGTTTGTCACCGACACGCGCTTCTCGCATCGCCGCAAATATCTCCTGACTTGGTATTCAAACGGTGGTCAGGTAGCCAGCCTGACTGGCAACCTTCAAGCCAGTTCTGGGTTCAGCAGCTCGATTAATCACAACAGATGGATGGATGGTGTCGAAAATGGCAACGTCTGTAGGTCAGACCATGTCCTCTTTCGCACGCCTGAAAGTCCGCCGTATCTTGGCGGGAAAATAGCTTTGTAAGACAGCCTGATGTCGCGATATTGCGATAACCGAGTAAGACCGCGGCCCTGAGCACAGAAGCTCGGTCTCGTCCTAGATCTTGAGCCGAAGAAAAACGTAGTGATAAATGGTCATCATCGAAAGTCCTTGTCTGAAAGGTAGCCGAAGGAATTCTCGGATTTACCCAGCGGCACAGGGACCTTACAGTTGCATGTCCAGACAGCTTGATCCATTCCGTCACTTCTGAAGGTAGGTGGTAAAGTAGGTTAGGAATGATTTCGAAAATGAGTAGGTTGGGTTGGCGACCACCACGAAGTAGACCTCAAACTTCGGTGAAACTCAAAAACCATCAAGTTATTGGCTATGCTAGTGGTCGGTCCCCTGCAACGAACGATTGTTCTTGAAGGGAATGACGGTGATGTTGCCAAAAATTGGGCCAAAGTTGAAAGATGGAGTGAGTATTTCCACTGTCTTCACTCGCTTCGATGACCAGTTAGCAATGCCCTTTCTTCTCGGCATCGGAAATATCCTCATCTCTAGCTTATGCAGTGGCGTGTGGCCATCTCTCCGAGGAATAAAATGATAAAATGTTGAACCTATGCGGCAATAGGACTTCCGGTGGAGACGGTATTTCCTGTCGAATCCTAAAGTCTTCGGTGCACACTCCTCTTCCCTGGCTCCCCGAGCAGGCATTGAAAGATGAACATATTGCTGATGATTGTCCCTCGGTCGTTCTTGTGCCGGTCCTTAAGCAGGGGGAGGGGGGGGGTAAGAAGTGTGAGGACAACCGCGGTGTAAGTTTCATCGACAGTGCCGCATGGCTCCCTGCATTTCGTTCTCAGGCGATTTCAGAGTGTATGTAACTCTAGAACGAAGTGCAAACACGATTGGTTCCGTGCCGGACGTAGATGCACGAAACCAAATATTCCCACTTCAGTGCATTTGTAGATTATGCCGCGACTATTAAGCAACCGACAGTCTTGAGGTTCTTTGACTTCACTGCAGTGTTCGGTTCCGTTCATCTTGACCGTCGTTGTATATGATGGAACCAAACGGTGTGTTGACCAGAATCATCGTTGTGATCAAGACTTCTCGTTGCTCCATCGTCGTGCGAGTTCTGGTCTACTGTAATAGCTGTCATCTGTTTGACATTGCATTGTGTCGCCCCCTGCCTCGCCTAATTACGCCGCTGAGTGGATTCCCAAGTGGGCCCTCCACAGTTTTTACGGCGCCGACTGGCGGAATTCGCCTGGAGCAATTACAATGCTGGTGCTGAATTCAGCAACAATACCTCAGTCAGCTGCAAGTGCGGGCCCGTAGGGGCTCTCTGCCGACACTTTGAGACGCCCCACAGTGGACCAGACATCAAGGTTGCTGAATTACAGTGCCTTCGGTGAGTGCCCAGTGCGAATGGCTACCCATGCAATCAACTTTTTAACAGATGCATGGAAAGACGAAACGAGGGGTCAAACCGTTCCGACCCCAACTTCTGGCGAGCGCTCTCGTACGCTAAGAACGTCTCGGCGGTCGTCAGGCGCGTTCTCGCACCACTTGTTGTGGTGGTTGCACATAAACCAGAAGCAATAATTAGGCGCCAATTAATGAAACCAAATGTCCCCCTGTCACGGCGGGAAACATCTGGAATCGTTTACCAGACCTGGTGTATTTGCGGGCGAAGCAGTTAGGTCGGACAAACTGAGCGCGAATAGTCGAACTTGCGGCAGTTGTGGAGAGAAATGACGCCAACTCTCAAGTTATGGTCCTTTTGACGGGATCAGATTTGTGCATTTCAGTCCGATGGTCCCGGGATTCTCCCGAGAGGTGGCAACCACGCGATTCCCGAACTGCTTGAGTCGTGACTGCCTTGTCCGCAGCCTATTAGCTAGCTCAGTGACCTTCCCCTCTACATTCAATGCCGAGGCTGTCTGGGCAGAATAATTAGTCGCGTGACCAGGGCGCAGACGAAAGCTGCATCCACTGACAGTATCGGTGGGCCAACTAGCTGAGTAGTTATCACTGCAGTTACCAACACTGGTGGTGAGGTTTCGGCAGTTAGGGACTCTGATGCGGGTGAACAAGGAATCGTGGCGCCAAGTACGACCAGGAACGATTAATACAGGAGCTGCTGAATCTGCTAGTTTTGCAGTCCCGTGGCAACTGCGTCTTTCAGATACTGCACCCATTGTGAATCCATCACCCTTGTCTATTGTTGCCTCTGATGTTGGATTCAAATGGGAATCCGAACTGTCAGGCGAATAAAACCCTTGTTTCAGCGATCGAGTCAACGTCCTCACAACTGCTTTTTCGAACTCGTATTCTCGCCTGAGCGAGACATTTTCGATCAAGCCTTTAGAGAAAATCGTTGCTGTTACTGAGCACGAGATTTTGGCGAAACTGCTTCTGCAGACTGTATTGAAAGCAAGTCCATGCTAAACGTTCCAAAAACCAATTTGCCCGACATGCAGTTCGGTTCAATATTTGCTCACGAGCTCCAAAAGATTGTCTGTCAACTAGCATCGAGGCAAGTTCATAGGCAGACGATTAAAGCTATGCGTGTTTAAACAAGATCAGCCAAACCACTAACGATCACAACTTCTGCATTCCATATTTTGGTCTGGGTGCGTTTTGAGGTGCATTTTTTAATTCTAACCTGAGTAGGAGTGGTAATTTGACCACGTTGAATGCCATGTGATATTACCGAGAATCGATTTTTGTCGTAGGCGAACCTGTTTAGAAAGGTGTTCAGATTATTCTCTTTTAAAGGGAGTAGAATCGCACTGTAGAGACTTAACGTGGAAAATAGGACTTTCGAACAAACGTGCTCACAGACTGCTGCAAACTATGTTGTTAACAATACTTCCCTTCTTGTCGGTCTACGAATACAGTCATAGGAAAAGGGATCTTTTGAGACGACGATCATAGGTAAAACGCTATTTGGACAGCCTAACTATCAGACATAGGTGGACAATGCCCGCTAACTGGTTCCGCGCTCGTAGCAGAAATTCTGCTGCATTAGCTGACTGGTTTTGTCTCACAACAGGAGCTGCAGTCTACGGGATGATCTCATCTTCCAGTTGCAACTTATGATCCGTGTTACTCAAGACTGCTCTTCCTTGATGCACATGTCTTCTCGTCATATCCCTCACAAGATTGATAACGAGGCAAATCACTCCTCACAAATCCGCGATGATTTCACTTTTTAGTCGTTCGAACTTTAACAATAATAAAGTCGCAACGGCTAAGGGGCATTCTCAATTTTCGTGATCGTCCGCCTCTGCCCCCTTTTCACAGCAAAATGCTGTTTAACGACATCATAGGCCTTTAATTATATTATCCTGAGATGTAAAAATGGTATTGTTATCATCAAATGTATCTCCTGGAAAATGCTAGACTTTTCGAACTCAATCCTTCCTACTAGATATAACCTTTACGTGCTGGGTGCACGTCTCATTGCTTGTGTAGTAGGTGAGATGGAGAAGAGTGTTGAAGTTTGGACCACTACGGGTTAGCATAAGGACCTGATTCGCAGATGTCTATAACTAGCTTTAACTGACTATCGGGGTCTCCTTGTTAGGTTACTTGGGGCACCTCAAACGGTCTGCCCTACCGTTGAGTTAGACCAGAAGGGGGGCCGTTTTGGCCTATGGCATACGTTAGCCGGACCGCGCTGAGTCTGTATGAGTTTGTAGCTACTGCACCATCTGTGTATGTGCAAACGTTAGGCGAAGGCATGCGCCACGCCGCTCATTACACGCAATCCATTACCAGTGAGACGACATGTCCAGAAAGGCTGCTGGGGCATGGGCGGACGGAGACTGGGCTCGAGAGAGAGAGAGAGAGAGAGAGACTGGTAGTGAGGCACCCTTTCTCATGTTAAATTCAGTGCACTCCTTAGTGTAATGGGTACGATGCCCCCAGAATTATCACTACACTCCTACCATTGGGGTAACTCAGATATTCACTGGACTGTGGGTGGGTCGGCAATGGTTCCATTTTTATTTGACTTTTACGACGCGCACCTTTACAGCATCCGACATCCCTCCACTGAGGCCGACTCGCGTGACGTCAGGGGTTGTCATATGTTTGGTACGCGTTGATGTGGCTTAAGCCTATTGAGCCATTAAACACAGGCTCATATCCAGTCTTCACGCAGGACGGTGGGTGTGGAAGTTGAAAGGGAGGGGCAGTCTACTATACCATAAACACCTTTGAGCGCAAGTCGCTACTGCGCCTTGGGGACCGTGGTGAATTTTACTGCCTGCAACGGTCGAACTGTTGGGGTGGTTTATATTATGCAATACCCATCTACTGCGGCTGCCTGCTGCGGTGGGCTCTTTCACTTTTCGTAGACGCACAGATCACCCTCCCTCTTGTGATTGCGTTCGAGACAGTGTTAGTCAGACGTGACCTTAAGCCTCCTGCCTCTGCTGCGTTGGCAGCTTCCTATCTGTGCCCCGCGCGCGCTTCGCAACTTGCCACTATGCCATTACGCTTGCCGACACTTTGCACGCACACACAAATACCCATTTGACCTTTTGCTTGCGTGTGTGTGTGTGCATGTCCGCAGGGCGACGCGGTGGCTGCGCGAGACATTGGTGCCGCCGGCCAGCAGAACTTTGCCAAACTGCTGGATCTCTGTGACGCCCTCTGTGAACGCACTGAGCATCACAACGCTATCTACCGTCTGGCGCGCACCCTCGAGGGGAAGGTGACCCAAGTACAGCGCTGGCTCGCAGCACCCCGCGGCTCTCAGCGCCAGGTGGGCTACGAGGCCTGCAGGGCACTGATCTCGGAGGCAGGACTGCTAATCAAGCTAGAGGCGTCCTCTGCTGGGGACTCACGTTCCAGCGCCGGGGGCCAGGACTCATTGGAGGCATTCCAGGAGTGCTGTGATAATCTCCAACGCTCCGCAGACTGCCTCTACGCGCAGGCGGAGAAGACATTCTGTACGTCCCAAAGTTTCAGTCTCCGTTTTTAAATCACGTGCCTCCACTGCTGCTAATGAAGATGATGATGCTGCTTATAATGACATTGGTCCTAGCGAGAATATTTCTGGGGATGAAGATGACAGTGCTGATGCAGTCCGCACACATGTAGTCCCTTTGCCCCGCTCACCCGATAGTCTAACATCTTTGCATAGTTCTCCCCACCCCCAGTGGCCGCAGTTGACCTCCTATTAGAAAGTATGAGTTCAAATTGAAATAAACTGAGTCAAACCATAACTGTAAACCGATGGAAGCACGTCGCTGAATTAGGTAAATTCCTCTGATGAGAGCGCAATGCACTGTCAACTTTAGTACCTAGGAGGTCGATAGAATGGGATTCTTTCATCGTATCATTTTCGTCTGGGCGTACTAGCATTGTTTTTGGAATTCAGCAAACAACGAAGGTTTCGGTCCGAGTACAGCCATCTTTGGGAATTTGTTAAGTGGGGCTTTTATGTGCTGCTAGTTCTGAGAACGCCAACCGACGTAGAATGCCGTTAAGGTCCACGGCGACGACAAATCTTTAACATTTAGAAGAGTAGCTTGATGTAAGGGCGCTTCGAAAGCCTCAAGGGACATACGAATCGAGTCTGCGCGTCGTTCTTTGCAACCGAGCTCAGCTTAAACATTGAAAAATGCTTGCATTACAGGCTTTTTTGGCTTATCAGACAATCGGAGTCTCAACTGGGTAATCAGAACGCGGGTTCTGGTAGTCAGCCCTGATATTTTCCGTTAAACAGATTACCCTGCTTAGTATTAAGCAACTGGCGCCCGACTCTAGAAGCCCTTCTGTGGCGTGCGGGTAAAAAGTCCCAACTCCCCAAGACAATTCGCCTAATTGAGTCCTACGTCTCTGGGACAAATAGGCCTGTAAATAAACCTCTTCCTACATGCCACAATTCATTCCTATTTGGATTTTAATGCAAAGTTGTAATTTTGCCGCATCTACTTGCACAATAGGATCCCCAGACATAAATCAGAACTAATTTCCTCTTCCATAATATTTAGCTCCTGAGCAGGACAAAATTGAACATAAAATGGCTCAGGAGATATCGCGGAACCTCGCCTACCTCTGGCACTGTTTGCAGTTTGGTCTGGTTCGCCAGGTGGCCGACTTCTTCACCGACCTGATGGGACCAATCAAACACCTCCAGGAGGTCGCGTGTCCTCCGCCCGGTGAGCCTGTCAACGAAGAGGAGTACCGGATCGCGTCGGACACTTTCCTCGTGGGTTTCTTTCCTCGGCTGGAATTGCTTTTCCCCACTTTACAGGTTTCATTGCCTATCGTGAGCCCAAAATTGGTTTAAGGGCAAGCCATCGGAGGGTTATTTAGAGCTGTCGCTCCTGTTAGTCGAGTGCAATCCCACCGCAACACGTACTTGTCTAGTATCAGCCATGTCATTCGAGCTGCATCGGTTCTGCACCCCAAACTAAGGAGGCCTGTGGATCGAAGACAAAATCTCTGATGCACTAGGTTCTACTGAAAAAAAAAGTATTTTCATAGATGCCATTTTGATCTCTAGCCGGTCCCCTAGTTCGTGCAATTTCTGAAACGTGGTCCACGATCCAAAGTCCCTAGGGAATGCAAACTTTCTGGCGTGTCTAGGGATAAATGCGCAACACCAACGAACTTTGTAAGTCGAGTCAAGAGGTTCGCAATCATTAAAGTGCGCACATATTTCAGAACAGGTTGGAAAATTCTTTGTCGCCAATTCTTTGAGAGTGAAATATTTCGTACTTACAGCTATTGAGGTTCGAGATGTGATGCCCATCAGCATTGCTGTATGAAATGTCGCGCACTTAAATATATTCGCACCTCTGTACTCCAAGTATGGCTAGTATTTTAAAGTCAAATACATGTTCTCCTGATGCTCCATGGTCGCACGACCCAACTGAGAGGATCTCAGACTCATTAGTGGCCACCAAAACGTCCGGCGTCGTTATTTCAAGCGTAACCTGCAGTAAAACAAGCCTTTGGCGCCGAAGAAATGTTGTCGAGTTTTTTGTCAGCCATGGCGCCGGATCTAATCCCCAGTCGACTCGACTTACCTCTGATTCGTGGGGTCATGGTGGAGAGGGACAGTGTCACCGGTTATGCACAATCTTTTATAACCACAGTCTGCATTACTCTCGGGCAGTGGTGGTTCTCGTCGAGTTCGACAGGCGAACTACGCCGTCAGGCTACTCAGGGTTACTTATCTTGTTTCTTCAATTTATAAGAGGCGCCCTGTGATTGCGTCTAAAGTTGTTAAACGACTTGGGAGTGGTGCACTCTGTCCAGGACTTGTCAGGTTAGACCCCCAGCATCAAGTGAGCATCTCATTTGGGTGCACCGTCTTCAGAAAAGTGTTCACGTACTTTTAAAATCCACTATTCTACCAGTGGGTAGTGTATTTTTTCACGTCGCAAACTGCTTCGCCCTATCCCAAGTCCAGCTGTTCTGCGTTATTTGGTAATTGGAGTTGCACTAGAAACCCAAGGAGACTCTGACGGACCTGAAGATGAGCTGAACTCGCAGCTGTCTCCTGCTGTTAAACTGGGCCTACGTTACATGTGTCTTGGCTTCTAGCCAGTTGACTGAATTTGATTCTAACTCATTAAGTCAGGTGCAACCGATGCGTAGCACGTCACAGCCTTGTTGTATGATTCGGCTCGGGACAGCTTAGCTAGGGCCGTTCCGTTTTCCACTCAAAGAGTGATGTGAATTTGATTTCTTGAGCAAAGAACTATTAACTGCGATCATTACTGGCTGTTTTATTTCGTCAAACAAGACTCCAGCTCAGGGCAAATAACAGTCATTAATCGCATTTGCGAGGCCTTCCAAGAATTCACCGTCATCAGCCACCCTTCGAATCCTTACTGTACCGTTCGGCCGAAGACTGAACAGCATTGTGAGCTGCCTTTTCTCATTGTTTGCCTCAGCTGACAATCGACACGACTTTTATCACTTTTGTCGTCCTGTTTTAGGAACACTCGCGAAGGGTTGGCCAGACGGCCAATTTGGCGGCCTCAAATCTCATCGATCCGTGGCGCGGAGATGCCCTGCAGGCCCTTGCCTCCAACCTTGAAAGCGTGGGTGGCCAAGTGAGTCTGGCAGGCCAGGCGGTCGTTTCGGCGCGTCGAACGGGTGCTAGTAGCCAGCTCCTGTCTGCAGCCTCGGATCATCTGGATCTGGTCAAACGACACTGGACTGATTGTGCTGAGCGGACTCGCAACCTCGTAGACGAGGCCGTCGATGCCAACGCCTTCATCAGGGCTCAAGGTCAGCTTTGCTATGGCTCATTGCTGTTTACTTGGAACACTGATGTCGAGGTTTTCGGTTTCGGAAAGGCTACGGGGTGTTATTAACGGTTTTCTTTGTTGAACAATACCTGGCACGTGCAAGATGCATCAGTAGGCACCGTTTCAATATGCCTGCATATCTGTCGACACCACCCATATGCAAGATCCTTTGGAGTCGACTTACGCAGCGGAATTACCCCAGTCCGTGGCCGAAACGTCAATACTCGGTCTGCGGTCTTGTTGTTTGTCCTTAGGTACGAGACTCCAAATTCAACCTCGTCTCTACTCTGAAACTTTCATTATTTCGTTATCCTGGTGTTCCGCAATTCAAAGGCTTTCCAGTTCTGAATTCGAAGTTGACCATTTTCGCGCGAGTATGTTGGTTGTGAAAAAGTTTCATATTCGATACTTGGTCTTTTTCGTGATTTGAACGGCATTTCTTCTACCCCTTGTGATTCCAAGTCAGCTATGAACCACTGCCATGAAGTATCCCAAAAGTCTGAATATTCCTTCAGGTGCACTGGCCTGACTTTAACGTAGTGGCTTTCCCTCCACGTATGATGCCGGACAGGAACATTTTTTAAGACAGGCTATGGACATTATGGAATGCACACAGCCTGACAACCTTTGCTGCGCGACAGTGACCTTATGTTTTCCCTGACACTGGTGTACGCGATGGCCCCTTTTTTACCCATACTCTGTTAGGCTACATACAGGTCCAACGACAACGAACAGTCAGCGTTTCCGCTGACATTCTTTTCCTGTTGCCTGACTGTACATGATTTTTTGCCATTCTAGAGTCCTGCATGAGCCGAAGTAGTACTGGCTCATGGCTGCATCGGGTACAGAAGAACGACCTGACTTGCTTCTTTGAATGACTACGTTTGCTTTGCAGTTTCAGAGCTTCAGGTTTTTAAAAAACGCAAAATTCCGTTGGATTTCAGAAAGGACTATTTCGAGGGAGATTATTTGAATAAAAATCCAGGCTGGACTCGGGGATTTTGGTATATGAGGCCCTATTTTGTCCTACGGACGCATGTCTCAGCGTATCTGCCAACCACACTGAGCTGTTTTTATTATTACCCCTGTATTCACGCGTCAACTGTTTTGATTTGACACGCATGGTTTGCATAAAGTAACTGGGATTCAAGTTTCCCTTTTGTCCGTTTGTGCTTTTTGACGATCATCCAACTCCCCATAGTTATATCATCGCAGACGGGAAGGACCACAGCTGTCCAACGAGGTGGACGCAGTGATGACCTGCGCCTGAATTTGTTTATATTAACGTGGACATGTACAGCCTTTTAGCTCATTTCACTCTTTCCACGCCCCTGATTTTGTGCTGGCCGGAAGTGAGCTTGGCGCAGTGGCTGACGAAGTTAGCCAGGCCGTCACGCATCGTTAAGGAGAGGCCTCGAACCTCACGTAAGTTTGACTGCCATGATTGCCACACCATCATCGTTCTAAAGGAATACCAAGTTTTTCTGTCAGTTGTCAACCCTTCAAGCCATGCCTGGTGGCATGTCGTGGTAGGGCCAAGCCCGTCAAACTTGTTATTAATGGTGAATGCATTGATTTACCGCGAGGGTGACCTCGTACGCAATATCGAACTCACCCCCTCTTCCCTCTCCCATACACCAGCCGACTGTCCGAGCTTGTTCACAGATTAATAATGCGATTGGGCGGTGGCTGACGTGCTGCACAAGCCTGCTTTACTGTAAACAGATTCGCGCAAAAATCATCCTTGAATCTGCCTCCTGGGTGACTGGTGGACTTTTTCGCCCGCGGCGGCCGAACTGTTAATGGCTGTTCTTTGTGTCCTGGCGGCTTTCGCGTTGAAGCTGTTATTGAGATGTCCGACTAAGACTAAGTGGGACTAGAACGCACTGTTGTGGTATGGATAACTGAGGGAGATGTCTTCAGTGTTTATGCTTTTTGGTGTACAGGGAGGACTAGTCACGTTGACAGTGTGGTGCATCTGAACATATCCCACGAGGCAGTCCGTGTCTTGAATGTCAGTTGACTGTGTGCGCGCGTTGTTTGGTTTGACTGTTGACAGTAGCGGTTCGCGGCGACCCAGTGTTGCGTACCTGTGAGCTTCATCTGGATCTCAGACAATCGGGTAGTTTGGAAGATGGTTCCTGTAGTTTTTACGGCGGTGTGCCCAGCACACAGCTCCTGTTCAGGAGGGTGCTAATATAAAGTCCATTCAGTGTACTCCACGCTATGCACTTGGATAAAAGGCTGCAGACACCTGTCTTCGGTCCAGTGGTCCCTATCTGCATACGTAGGGTTTTGAATGCGAATTTCTTAACTACTTTCCTGGGTCTAACACTGTTGCGTAAAGGACGGTCCTCAATTCTTCATATATTTCTTCTAGTTGCCGCGTTGCAAGGAGCATTTTTGCGATTTTGTGATGTTTTCTCTACCTGCGTTCTGTTTCCCGGAAAGTGTTCCCCGCACAGGTGTGTAGTCGGACAGTTAAGTAGCCACTGAACAATTATCACGCCTGCAGTTCTGGGGAAGGGAAATCATCCGCGGTGGTTGTCGCACACATGCCAGGTTCCTTTCAGTTTGTGAAACTGTTACAATAGCGCCAAGTGGTAGAAGTTAAAAGACGGGTTCCAGAAAGCAGTTTAGAAGTAGGGGTGTGATTGTTGGAACAAGAATTTTATCTGCCGCGAGTCGACCTTTAGACAGTTTGCGCTGCGCTAAGGTCTCCTGTAAATGGGACGGGCGGCCAAAGTCGGCACTTGGCTCTTTTGACAACTGCCTCGCAGATATTTCGCTACGGACGCCGTCCAGTGCATGGCCCCGCACAGAGGGGTCGTACTGCCTGTGCTGCTTAACGGTGTAGCCCCTTGGCTTGACGACTGTAGACTGCCTTTATGGCCGCGTAGAAATTCTCCAAGTCACCACGGCCTGCGTGCCCCTAGATTTCTTTTGTCATACAAGTCATCTGAAGAGCGCAACTCTGCTTACTTCGGTTCCGTTTTTGGCATATATCTGTTTGTTTTCGAGAAAGTAGTGGACTTCTTCGCTGTTTTTTGCACTATAGGACACCAGAAACAACGTCATAGAAGTTGTTCCACAGCCTCATCCACTCCTCCTCAATGACGTCCCCCTTTGTAACTGTCGTCCGTTCCAGACTAATGCTCATGCCTTTGGTCTAATTCACTCTGCGCCCAGGCATATCCACTATTAGGCTGCATGGTTTGCTTCACACTTCCTTACTCTGAGGCAACTTTGGTTTTGGAGTTGCAGCCTCGGTACTGAGGAGGCGGCGGTCTGTCCAGCGTTTCCATCATAGCTCAGCCGTTTTTCTAGCATGAGTAGTGTTGGTGAAACTAAGATTGTGTTCTGTACAGGTCTGTAAGTGGATTTCTTTGCTGTCACGACCTCGTACCTGATAAGGACATTGGAGTTACTACTAAAGTCAGTTCGCCCGCGGTAATGTGGCTGGGAGAGTGCGCCGGTCTTCGTAGCATTTATCCTTCACACTGTGGGGGCTGTTCATTGGGGAGCACAGGCGCGTACGGTGGTAAAGTTTTGATGCTCTTCAAGCGATGTTTGCCCCCCTGCGATGGGGGAGAGCGGTTGCCCAGCAATGTCGTTTTTTGATGACTCAGACGACCCCATCATCTCGTTCATCTGCCTTTGGATGTCGGCTTCGGAAGTGGGTGTATCCCATGTCTACTTCATTCAACCGTCCATGCTCAGAGAAGCAGGTTTCGCTGGGAGCCGTGACGGCCGTCTTATCAAGCGGGTTAGTGGGCGACTGGATCTGTTTTTTTTTCTGTCGGTTGGTCACTAGATTCTCTAAAATTGGACGGACATTGCAACCTGCCAGGGTGAGCACTCACTCTGGTAGGCCGAGGTACGGGTGGATTCATCCCAGATGGCTGCCGAATTCCGCCATGGATCACGATTTTGGTATATTGAGGAAAAGGACCCAAGTCAATCAAGTTTGCTTGTCGAATTGCATGTCGCTCCCTCGCCTTCGGATGTTTATTTGTAGAGAGGGATGGGAATTCGAGCTTAGTGAACGGATTGCTATGTGTGGAGGTATCTACCTGGTACCCTCGTCTGGTTTAGCCCACAGGTCGGAGGCGGTTGTTGAGTGTGTGGCTGGCGTGCTGAACATGGCATAATGCCACCATGACTGAGATTTGAGTACCCGGGTGGGTCTGTGCAGAGACATCCACCAAGTGTATTGTGCGTTTGTTGTGGACCTCGAGTGCACTGTTGTGGTAGCGTCAGCCAAGCTTATCGATGGGTCCAGAGTGATCAAAAAATTACAGCTTGAATCTCCGACATGAAACTCAGTCAACCGTATCTTATCTCACACTCGTTCCACATAGACGTCCGTGTTTTCGGACCGTTTCTAATTCACTGTGTTATGAATGCATTATCCGGCTTTGAAGTAACCGACAAACATTCGCACTGGGGAAAGAATGTTAAAGCCAGGAATTAAAGCCACTTTCAGGGATTTGTATCACTTGCCATCAGACTTAACACACGCCTTGAAAGAAAATGACTTTGGAAAGCAAAATCTTCTGAGATCACACATCAGCTTAGAATTCTCCCGTCACTCATCGCCCTCTGTGCATCAGCGAACATCCCCCAACGAATCACAATGTTGCCATTTCGAAATCTACGGTAAAAAGGATTTGTGATCCTAAACTGAACAGCTTTCTAAGGATTCAACCGGTTCTCGGTGATCCTGGCAAGCGTCTTCGTCAAACCATCGTTAAGGAGATAAAATGGTAAAGGCTGTTTACAACAGACTGGGAACCATACGAGAGAGTAATTGTACGGACAAGGGACCTGGTCTGTCCCTCAGAACGTAAACCTACATAACTCGAGGCTATATACACTTCTAAAATTTCATAAAACTGGTGTCATAATGGCCCACTTTTTTAACTAACACAAACTTACGCCGTGACTGGTTAAGTACATCCACCCTGCTCATCGTAATTTGACCTGCGTACACCGTGCAGTACGCCTATGGGTTCACTGACCTTGTACTTGATCAAAGCATACGATCTTATTTATTGAATAAGGCCTGTTCATCAGCGTGCTGCTATATGATGTGGTCTGTGTCCTTAATCTAAGCTGCAGGGTTGGGCTAAATCTTAACGTGTGCCACACATGAGTGCACGCAGAGACAGCTTGGTCGGCCGAGGACGTGTCAGAGCAACTAGAAATCAAAAAAGTGCCGAGATATGCATTTGTGATAGACTTGTCGGGCGCTGGATACACTGAATTTAAAGCCAGCACTTTAGGTCCTCTTTTTCATAGGCGTGGCCGTGACCTCGCTGTTCAGGGACCTACGTTAAACGCTGCCGTATTCATAACTTTAGCTTTGTTTCAACATCATTTTTTCATCCTGACCCCTTAACAACCGTTGATTTGTTCCATCCTTATCCCGTTGTAGGTCATTACTGATAAACAACAAACATAATAAGTGGTTTTCACGAGCTTCCAGTTGCTTGCTCTGTTTGATGGCATCTAGTGATCGCATGGTTGTTTATAGCCTATGTTTGGAATTCGGGGCCAAAAATCAGCGGACCGAAGTCAACCTGTTTGGCACTTTATCTGGAACCCCATCAGATCCTGTTTTCGGTTCCTGAATGTTCGACTTTGCATTTTCTCTTTAGGCGTATTGTTGTATATCCCCCTAGATCACCTGACTGATTACTAAGACACGCACTTAACCCTGTCATCTTTATTACATATCTCCGGCTCCATCATATAGTGCAGTTGTTAGACACCCTGCTACTGCCCAAAATCGCGCTTTCCCCTACCCATTTGTTTTATAGAATCGCGGATTCTGCAGGACACCGAGCGGACGGAGGACAGTGTGGACCAGCGTTGTCCGACAACAGTCGTCAATTCCACAACGAGCATCGCTCTGCGCGCCAACCGTGTTCTTCAGGTTGCCATTAAGGAGACGGAAAACAGTGAAGATGCTGTTTACGTAGATAGGGTGAACGAAGCAGTTCAGCGACTGCGATCGAGTAAGCGCATTTCAGCCCCCTGCCCTTGTCTTCCCCTCTGGTTAATGTCGCCTTGTTCTCACGGATTGCAGTGCCGAGTTGTAATACTCTCTTCTGACTCCGTTGCGTCATGTACAGTCTAATTGCCCGCTCAAAATTAAATTGCCATTCTGAGTGGCGGGTATAGTCGCCACGTTGGGTTCTCCCAGGGTAATAACGCCGACCGATAATTGCGCAGCAAATTGCGCGGGGAATTGTAATGGCTGTGTCTGGCTTTCAGCTTGACTGCTGCGAACGGACATGCGCTTGTAACTGCATTCATATCGGCAACTTCATCAACACCATTATGCAAACTAACCGCATCCTGAATGCTTTCTTCTGCAAAGCGTCTACACCTTCCCGGGCAAGGTTAAATTAAATGGCAGGCCACCTGCGTCAGGAGCGCGTTCGAGGTCTGTTTTCATTGTGTACACTTATATATACCCTGACGTCATCTCTCCAAGTCCAGGCGTGGGTAAGATACCCAGGTCACTTTGGTCGTCAGGTCGCCACATCACGTGGCCGAACCAACATAAGTCAGAATTCGCAATAGACGAAGCATGGCCCGCTGCGACATTGTGGTGACCTGCAACGACGTGTTGAATAAAAAACTTAGTGGATCGAACCCATGTTTTTAGAAGCTGGACAGAATTCTTTTATCGGAGGGTCGTGTCTTACCGTAACGCGGTTATCACACCTCGGCCGCAGTTTAGATTTGATGCAGGAGGACTTCGAAGCGTACTCGTTTTCAAAATTCGATACCCGTCACGGGTGTCGTCACTATCTGAGGCTCTTTCAAGGCCCTGGCAGTTTGACACCAGAATTCATTGCAAGCATGGTCGTACGGAGCGTGCAGTGCCGCGGCTTGACCATCTGCGGTTCGGGTCTTATGGAGGTGAGTACAGGTCCAATTATCCCGACAGCACCTTCTGCCCCCACGAGGTTTTCGTTAGAGCATCCTTACCACCTATAACGACGTTCATAATAACTGATTCAGCCGGCCCCGTACTGGACGAATGATCACATCCTACTGCAGTTAGTCGGCGACAGACTTCCAAGCGTAGTTGAGCCACTTGACACGACAGTCCCTCAGACCAAGGACCACATGGCCAGAAATAAGTCTCTGACCACGTTTATCCGCGTCTTCGGGTGGCGACCTCGGGTCCGCCAGCCAGAGTCGCTTTTTGCAAACTGCTATCATGGACGATATCGCCGTTAGGTCGGTGGGTGGGGATGGCGGAGTTGAATGGCTTTGTTTGTGAACGATCGTACAGTTGGTCGCTGAACACGCGTAAACACCATCGACCTAAGGCATCCAGGCGTACGGTTGGTCGCTGAACGCGCGTAAACACCATCGACCTAATGCACCCAGGCGAATATCTTTCGAGTGCATGTGTCATGTCTCCACCGTACAAAGGGCTTATGTTGGCGGGGCCTCATATGCTCACAGTTTGATCTTCTGACTGCCGACTCCAGAAGTTTCAACGAAGTCGGGGGATCGCGCCCGCCGGGTTAATTCAGTGGTCAACTGCGTCTCTACCCGGTCTGTTCCACAGAAAGTTCGGCTCAAGGTAATAGGAGCTGTCTATTGGCCCAAGAACTCTATCGTCTATCTTGATTAGACAGGTATCTCCGGTTGCGAAACGTGAACCGGTAGTTTTCGTTTTGAGGAATTAATTTTCAGACCCATTGGTTCTGGACGAAACAGACGGCGTTTATACAGAGATGCTCATCAGCATCGTAATGTCATCAGCGCACTTCAGCCACGGCCTATTCGGACACTAGGCTGGTCTGCCAGTGTTTGTTTAAGAGCCCGGCCTATCATGTTGTTTATCAGATTTGATGTTGGGATGGCCCTGGCGAAAGCTGTAGGTAACATAAATAAAATGAATCTCCTGGTCATTCACACGAACTTTTGCCCTTGTCTTGGAATATTAAGCTTAAATCTAGTGAAGTGACTTAGAGGGCATGCCGTTATGCGAGGAATGCCGACAAACGAAACCAAAAACAAAAGCAGTTGATAGTAGCGGCAGTGTTCGAATTTCTGACAGTTGGACAGGTGCTGATCAACACGCATTTCCACCCCGGTCGCAAACTACACTTACTATTGCCCAACCGTTTCACAGTCAGCATAAGCGATACGACTGCGTGAACTCTCGTGGCTGTGTCAAGAAAACGTATGCCACGATACATTCTACTGAGAGATCTGTACCCGTCCCTGAAGATAGGCCGAACGACAGCTTCACTGTAGTCTGTGGTAGTCATCGTTGCCTCCAAAATTTGGCTCAAAGACCTGATACTATTGAACTGCATTTAAAGATT
>CACRXP010000757.1:148128-164751 GCA_902702965.1 Spirometra erinaceieuropaei
CACCGGGTGCCGTCACTGTCTGAGGCGCTTTCAAGGCCCTGGCAGTTTGACACCAGAATTCATTGCAAGCATGGTCGTACGGGGCGTGCAGTGCCACGGCCTGACCATCTGAGGTTCGGGTCTTATGGAGGTGAGTACAGGTCCAATTTTCCCGACAGTGCCTTCTGCCCCCACGAGGTTTTCGTTAGAGCATCCTTACCACCTATAACGACGTTCATAATAACTGATTCAGCCGGCCCCATACTGAACGAATACTCACCCCCTAATGCAGTTAGTCGGCGACGGACTTCCGAGCGTAGTTGAGCCACTTGACACGACGGTCCCTCAGACCAAGGACCGCATGGCCAGAAATAAGTCTGAGGCCATCTCTGACCACGTTTATCCGCGTCTTCGGGTGGCGACCTCGGGGCCGCCAGCCAGAGTCGCTTTTTGCGAACTGACATCATGAACGATATGGCCGTTAGGTCGGTGGGTGGGGATGGCGGAGTTGAATGGCTTTGTTTGTGAACAATCGCACAGTTGGTCGCTGAACACGCGTAAACACCACCGACCTAATGCATCCAGGCGAATATCTTTCGAGTGCATGTGTCATGTCTCCACCGTACAAAGGGGTTATGTTGTCGGGGGCCTCGTATGCTCACAGTTTGATCTTCTGACTGCCGACTCCAGAAGTTTCGACGAAGTCGGGGAATCGCGCCCGCCGGGTTAATCCAGTGGTCAACTGCGTCTCTACCCTGTCTGTTCCACAGAAAGTTCGGCTCAGGGTAATAGGAGCTGTCCGTTGACCCAAGAACTCTATCATCTGCCTTGATTAGACAGGTATCTCCGGTTGCGAAACCTGAACCGGTCGTTTTCGTTTTTGAGGAATTAATTTTCAGACCCATTGGTTCTGGACGAAACAGACAGCGTTTATACAGAGATGCTCATCAGCATCGTAATGTCATCAGCGCACTTCAGATTCGTAATGCATGGGCCACGGCCTATTCGGACACTTGGCTTGTCTGCCAGTGTGTGTTTAAGAGCCCGTCCTATCATGTAATTTGTCAGATTTGATGTGGGGATGGCCCTGGCGAAAGCTGTAGGTAACATAAATAAAATGAATCTCCTGGTCATTCACACGAACTTTTGTCCTTGTCTTGGGATATTAAGCTTAAATCCAGTGAAATGACTTAGAGGGCATGGCGTTGTGCGAGGAATGCCGACAAACGAAGCCAAAAACAAAAGCAGTTCATAGTAGCAGCAGTGTTCGAATTTCTGACAGTTGGACAGGTGCTGATCAACACGCATTTCCACCCCGGTCGCAAACTACACTTACTATTGTCCAACCTTTTCACAGTCAGCATAAGCGATACGACTGCGTGAACTCTCGTGGCTGTGTCAAGAAAACGTATGCCACGATACATTCTACGGAGAGATCTGTACCCGTCCCTGAAGATAGGCCGAACGACAGCCTCACTGTAGTCTGTGGTAGTCATCGTTGCCTCCAAAATTTGGCTCAAAGACCTGATACTTTTGAACTGCATTTAAAGATTTCCACTGGTAGGCAGTCCTCGTCGGACGCCTGTTATCCCTTAATTTTCACATCGATATAAGGAGCTCCTTGCTAAAAGGTTGGCTGTAATCGCAAGCCTGTTTGGGCGTCGCGCTATTTTAATAGCGAAGAGGCCAAGCCGTCAGACTTGCCAGGCATTGACACTATCGGCGTGCACTGGTCATCTCTGATAGTTAAAGTAGGCAGATCAGAGAATTAGAAGAAGAAAATTGGCTCTCCGGAACAGGTTTATTTAACTGCTGACGTTTCAAAGAGCTGGGTCGGCTATTCATTGTCAAAGCTCTTTGAAACGTCAGCAGTTAAATAAACCTGTTCCGGAGAGCCAATTTTCTTCTTCTAATAATCTTCCCGGATCTCTAAACTTTTCCAATCTGAACAGATCAGAGAATTGGTTCATCTCCGAACTCTGGTTCAGCCTCTTTGTCTTTTAATTCACCAAAGGACGCTCAGGACTTTAGGCCTTTTTACTCCAGCGTTTCTCGCGGTCGTGGCATTCGAAGCGCGTGGTTGCATGATGGAGTTTCCTGAATTGCGGATTGGTCCGACGGCAAACAGCCATTACAGTACCAGCTAGTCACGTCGTTCCACCGATCCTTCTGGGGCGACGCCTCCTATTGCCTAATGCCTCCTATGGAGCAACCTTGAGTGTCGCCCCATTGCAGGTCAGTTTACTTCTGCCTCCGACTTCTCAAAAGCAACTCTCGTTCGGGTCAATGTGACAGGGCGGTTGAAGACGGCCAAACAAAGACCTGTGGTCGTTATCACATTCGTGAGACGTTCAAAAGTCTTCTTCCCTGCTGGTCGTGTCTTCTTGCTAACACACTTTAAGTCGCAACAGGGCGTGGCCAGATCCCTTCTCGCCGCCGATGTCGACATCATCCATTGTACAGGAGTCTAGCATCGAGGTGGCTCTTCGTGCCCCGACAAGTATGTGTTTGATTTGACTTTGAGTGTGGTCCTCATTGGAATAAAGGATAGGTACCTGCAGCAGGCGCTTGTAACGATCAAGCGTTTCAGCTGGACGAAATCGCCAGGTGTTTCGCCACTAGAGAAACGATTTCCCACTGTGTAGCGGCCAATGACGTGCCTCGAATTATGTAGGTCACACTCCGACGAACACACTCCCAAACCGCATATATTCTTATCGTTGATTTTCAATCAAGAAAAATTACCTTGTTTAATTTTTTTAATCGAAGAAAAGGCATATTTTGGTTACGGGAGGTTTTCGTATATGGGGAAGACACTGTCCATTTTCATGAGTTGTCAAAACTGTATGGCGTAGTGTTTTTCTCTGACACAGACTCATATACCTCCGTCTACTTCCATAACGAGACATTCTGGTGTCAATAAAACATTTTGTATCATATGCATTAGTTTACATACTTCGTAGGCGGTGTACATGAACCAGTAGTTATTGTACTACGTCGGTACCGATGGCATCGTTCAAAAACTTGTTACATCTGTAAATCCTCCTTCCTGAAACGAGCCCCCTGGAAAAGACGCAGTTTTCTACTTGAGAAATGAAATGTTCATGTAGTCCTTCTAGATGTGTTTGAAGTTATACGTCCAGACAGTGATGATCAGTAGAGGGAATACGCACAAGCTAAGCAGTGCTTTGTCTTTCGAGCACAATTTACACAAATACCTGGGTATCTTTAGCACACTGTTGTATTTACGAATTAAATTTCAAAAGATAATTCGGCGATCATACGTGAGCTTTCGATAGATTATCATCAGGCCTATGCGTTTATATTGCCATAGAGATGAATAAAAGGAAAATGCGGTCTAGCAGAAGTTATTCTGTAGCTGGGGTTGGGGGAGAAAGGTCTGGGTGGGTGGGGCGAAAAGCAATATTTTCGATTACGCTTACATACTGATCAAGCTGGAAACCCTACTCAAACAGTATCTATTGTTTTGAAGCACTGACAAGATTTTATTCGATGTTTCATGAGCTTCGGCGCGGACAGTGGAATGTAAACGGTATCTATTGAGTTACATTCTCAAAGTAGAGAAATTCAACTCCTTCCCCAGCTGCCTGCCTGCTCTGTCGTTCTGTTAGAGCCTGGAATTTTCCTTTTAGCCATCACACCCATGGTTACTGATGCCAAAAACATGGTCCTCTCCCTGGAGGACCCCGCTGCGCGAGACCGTTGGCGTGCCTCCAGCAAGAGCCTGGTGGCAGCCGTGGACAATGTGGGTCGGGTTGTGGTGCCTTCATACCTCTCCAGCCAGTTCCGTGACTCCATGACGCCTTATCCTCCACATTTCCACCGAAACGACGCTAGAGAACCTCCTTACGACACCCCTACTAAGGAATTGCAGCAGCTGACCTTGCGCAGTAAGATCTTTGTCCTATACGTGTTGGAAAGTTGGGCATGTTTCGTCTTCTTTTTTTGCAGGGCGGGCGGCTTTTAATGCCATGCCCCCCCCATCACGGGGTGCCATCGCCTCTGCCTCCCGACCTTATTACAGTCGGCAGAATTTTTACGGCGTAGCATGCACTTTTAAATTATCAGAAAATACGAGGCAGAGCGACTTTGGTGTGCTGTGGGCCCGTCTTTTCGTTACCTTCCCCCTTTGGGTTCGTTTTTTTGACAATGCATTTAAAAGAAATGTACCGGTGATCTCGACAACTACCCTGACGTTTTTTTAAGGATATAACACGTTTGTTCCATTTTCTGAATACTTGGAAAACAGCTAATGTTGAGCAACTCACCTAGACAGGTGTCCTTTTGTAGCATAGACCGAGCTGTAGGGCTTGTTAACATCCAGTTATTGGAGTAACCATATGTGAAAGCTGCCACTTAGACCGGAACACTTGCATCTTATCCCTAAACTTTCCATTAAAAACAGGGTTCCGGAACCCCAAACCTGTCTTTGGAGCGGGGGATGATGCGTTGAGCTGTTGGGAGATAGTGGGCTTCTCTTCTCTGATTCCTCAGCAGAGTGCGGTCAGCTTGGTATTTTCTCTTGGTCGGGCTCAATTTCCCACCGCATGGCCTATCTTCGGTTTGTTCTTGCCTCTGGCGGACAATATCGCGGCAGTCTGGTGTTAGAGAACAGAAGACATGAAATCTATGGACCCTTCTCATATTTGTCGTCGAGGAGGTTGATGGCGTTTACTGTTGGTTTAGCTAACACAGACTATTTGTGATGTTCTCTCATTCACGGTGCTGTTTGCAGTCAGCAGTGCATGCAAAAATGGCTAAAATAGTTACTTACGGGAAGAATGGGGGCCGACTGATTTACGCCCGACATAGCTGGCTCGGACTCAGTCTGGTAAAAAGTCCCATCCACATCGGCTTCTGTTGTTGCTGTCTTCTCTGCCCAGTCTATTCTTTGCCCTTCTGACTAGACATTTTGTTTGCCCACCTTATTTTCGTTTGGTCATGCCAGCGACCAACGGGTCTGCGAAGGAGCAGGCTTCCTTTCGCTATCCAAACGGTACCACCAACTCCGCCGACGAAGCCTCCTCAACTTTCCGACCTGAACTACCACTTCCAATTCGTACTTTCCCCCTCCAGTCGAGGATCTTCAAGATCCCCGGTAGTGCGAGAGTCAGAGGACTACTGAATGCCACTCTTTTGTGACGATGTTTTTAGTTAGATAACAGCGCTTGCCAGCATGGCTTCCCCAGAATCCAGTGAAATACGATTCGGTGTAAGCAGGGAGATTGAAATTGAATGCTTGCATCCGATCCGTCGTTGCACTCCCTGAAACCTCTCAGACCCTCTTAGCCCGAAATAACGCATGAAAAGCCTCCTGACCTCCAACCTCAGTCCGTTCGTTCTGACCTGTAGACGGAAATTAGAAATGTTTGAATCAGCATGTCTGCTGCATCCATTCTGTGGGATCTCGCCCTCTTTCTGAACCTGTCTTGCCGCTGCCTGCTGTATTTTATCTTTCGTTGCGTGTGAGCTTCCTCTATGACCAGTTTTTCTCTCCTAGTTTTCCTCCTACTCCTCCTCCCCCTCCTCCTCCTCCACCGCCACTGCTGCTACTACGGTTATCAGTGCCAGTACTAGAACTACTAACACTGCTACCTCTAACCAGTTGATTCCGAGGCAACCGTGCATTGGTTTGTATAATTCGAAAAGGTAGCCAACGTTTCTGCTACACTGCAACGCTGCAGTGTGGATGTCAGATGAGTGGTCATTTGTCCGGCCAGCAGTTTGTGATTCCCAGATCCTCCATAAGCTGACTTCCATTGCTTTCTGTCCTGTAAAATGGCCGCGGCCCAGTCGCGTCGGCCCCTTCGAATACCAGCTAACTATCGCGTTTTGCCTTTATCGCTTGATTTGCCGCCCTCAGCCTAAGGGGCTCTAAAGAAATCCGGAGCGATGTTCGTCTGGTGTAATTCTTCCTCAGGCTGATGCATTAGAAATCAACTAACACATCGAGGTGATCGTTCACGTGGACTTAACAACCGAATGAAGAAGCATCAAATCCATATTTCCACCGAACTGTATTCCGACTGTCAGTCACGGGGAGTAACTCCACCCTTTCGATATAGATGGAAGGGCTACGCGCGAGGATAATAAATTACCCGGAGTTCCAGACGTCTTTTCGATTTCATCGCTCCATGTCCGCCCAAAGTGACTCATGAGTCTGTGGGAGAAGGTATAGTTCAGTACCGTAGCCCAGTAAAGTCGCTAGAATTCACGGAGTGCCTTATCGTGAATTAAGGCCTTTTGACGACGTCACAGTGCTTGCGCCACTCGATTTCGTCGTCATGAATGTTGCCTCGAGTAGTACGCCTATAGGCGTAGTAAAAGCGACAGTCTTCTCACGGGGTTTTTTCAGGACGAAAAGTTGGCACGTATTCTGCGGGGAAAAGCCCTCTGGTGAGTTATAGTTCCCCGATGCCTGAGTTAGATTTTCTTGATAAAAGGGGTTGAGGAGAAGGTGTGATTTTTGGGTGCTTCAGGGAAGGTTATCTTGCTGCCTTCTGGAACTGACGATTGATTAGTTCTCTCACAAAATTCAGCGTCTGGTGGTTGGAGGTTTAGGTCACTTTGTTTTGTGGCAGTGAGTACTGGCTACTCAGGGGCGATCATTTCAGGCTTACTAACCGTCGTCTGCCAGTCATGCCCCAACCTCGGCTTTGGATAGTAAATGATTCAAAACCGGACTCCTTGGTTATTTAGCGTTAAGTCAAACCCACCATCAGTAAACAAAGGGCCCGTTGTACCCTCGGTTGCGACCGGAAATGCTACTTGTCGTGGGACGGTCGCAAGCGACAGAGATGCGCACGGATTCTGGGAAAGTGTAGTGTTGACTTGCGCGCAAGTTCACTTTCAGTGAAGCCGACCTGTGACGTATCTGCCCCACTTTCTTCTCACATTATCTTTTTAAATAGCAAGACAGGGTTAAGATGACCGTATATAGGCGCAGACTCAGTGACTGACAGGGATGAGGCCATATGTGTCCGCAACACGCACGCTCCTACCCCAAACCCTCTACAAACTAGCCTTTGATGATGAGATTTCTGATTTGTTGTTGGTGAGAGTGCCGCAAGGGTCGCATTAAAATGACACCATTGCCGCCTGGCCCTCGGCCATGAGAGGACCCGAGTAATCTGACCATTTGGCAGCCTTTAGAGCGCACTTGTTAGCGCGTCTCGATGTATTCAGTGAGCATTCAGTTGTTTATAGAGGCAAACCTAATGGCTGGATCCGACTTAGCTCGATCTCACTCGCCCTTCCATATCGCAATGGACGGTCCAGCCCACCAATAATGAGACTGGGCGCGGTGAATGACGTGATATGACGTCGCTGTCCACTGCGCGCCACACACGGTCCCTGATCTCACACACATGAGAGATGCCATCAAGATGGTTTTATGAAGGAGCCGTTGTAGTTTCATCCCTGTTTCAAAAAAGGGTTGACTTGTTCCGCTAGCTGGCGGTATTCCGGACCGCGACCTTTAGCACGTCGTGACATTTTAAAAGGCTGCTTATTTATGGTGAGGAAATCAGACACTGAATACCATCTGAATCAACTCCGCGTCTTCTTCCCCCTCTCATGACAACGGCGAGTGTAAGTCCGGTCCACTGGGATTGGGGTGGGCCCAGTGGACAATGTGGTTTGAAGTCTCCGTTTAGCGCGAGCCATCTGCAAAAATCCGTACGCACAACGCGTCGCCCGCCATCACCGATTTTGGCGAAGCTTTTGCCTTAGTACGGAATCGAACAGCCGACCTCTCTACTTCCAGTCGAGCGTTATGCCACCAAGGGTGACACTCAGGCACCCTGCGGTGCATGGCACGTGTGTAAAATCTGAACAGCCGCGACGTACCTCCATAAATGACTACCCTTGATTACAGCGGTCTGACTTTCAACACTCTTTCTAGGCATTGACATCAATCGCATAACGCGCATTGTCTGTGATTTATTCCATGCTTTAAAAAGACGAATACTTGCACCTGCTGACGAATGCGCTGAGAAGGGTTCTGGTTCCGATCGTTGAGCTTCAATTGTAGCTTACGAAGTTGTTCTACAGTGCCATGACTTCGCTAACGGCCGATAGCACTGGTACGCTCCTGTTTGTGATATTTTTGGATTTAATTGGATCAATGATGAGGTCCTTCCAGCCGAGAAGGCGCCCCTCTGAAAAGGTTTCTATTTAACGATAGAAAGGACAGTGACTTTTTCACTCACATTTATAGTATTGCTTGGAGTTTACGCCTTGCGACCTTTACTTAGGTCCTCTTCGAAGCGTATAGTGCCGTCAATCCTTTTTTTCTTCATGAGCTACCTTGATACCCCCATCCCGGTTATCGACTATCGTGGACCTTTATTCTGCCTTTGTAGTACCAAGTCTGTTCGTCGTTCCCTGAACTTTGAAATCATATTTAATTGGGCATTTACCGTTGCTGTTTATCTCAAATTTGTGAGGGACACCACGTACGAAAGCGGCTTTTACGTCAACCATTATCTCAAAATCAAACCCTTCTACCCACGTATACCCTTTCGGTTAGTCTGCCAGGTCACCTGCTTTGCATGCCTTGTTTTAATTAATTTTAAAATCCCACCGCCCTACTGTTCTCTACTGATCGCCTGGATACGCGCCTCCCGGCATGAAATGGGATACCCATTCAGACTTTTTAATTCTTCTTTTCACGAAGTCATCTACATTTTGCCGCACGTTTGCTGACTATTATTCTACCCGACTGATAAGGTTCGGCGAGCCTTAGCGACACTGAATCGGCCCGGCCACTATCTCCCGAGACGGACATCGAGGATGAATTCAACTACCCACCTCCTAACGAAAATCAGCCGATTATGGTTCGTGAACGACCGTTACGGCCGACCGTTTTTTCGTTTCATGGTCGTTTATTTCTTTTGTCAGACGTCGATTATTATTATTATTATTATTACATATTCTGCTAAGGAGCGTCCTGTGCATTTAAGGTGGTAAAAACAAGTAAATACCTGTGTTGATCGGCGCGCCTACGTGGATGTTTTCTTACTCAGACTGCAGGCACCACTGTCACCACCGTCACCATAATTAACATTACTGTCGTCATCGTCTCTGCCGCGATCGTCATCACCACATTTAAAAGTTCAGATGCGTTCCTCTTGCAGGGCATCTGTTGAATTATGTGGACCTCTGGACAGCAAGTACTCAAGTCCGACTTAGTGAGTGATTGTAATAACCTGTCATGGCTAAAGTTGCTTGTAGCTAAGCAACAACTATCAGACACTTTTATCCAACCTGTTATTCCCGTAGCTCCTGTAGGGCGCACAAGTTTGTTAGTTTTCCAGGGTTCGTGGCTAGATCGTGTTGTTATTTTGCTAATTAAAATTACCCCAACTTCCACGACCTTCTCGAGTGGAAACTCACAAGCTAGTCTGATTTGGAATGCAGTGCCGCGATTCCTCCACTGCCAGTTCTTGGACGTGGGTTCACTAGTAAATGACGATAGAAGACTTGAATGGCTGCCACTTACTCGGTGCTAGTAAACCTCCTCCCTATGTCTCTGTTACTTTATGGCTTTTGTCGTTTTTTGTCCTGTCTGTAAGTGTCATCGGATCAGTGGCACGTGTGGACATCTAGCGTCCATCTTTTAACCCTTACAGGCACTAGGTCAGCATTTTCATCCTCTCCTCTCTCCACTAAAAAAACCTTTTTGTAGGCCGCAGCCCATGCTCTGCACCAGGAGGCAAGAATGTGGTACAGTCGCGATAACGATCTGATTGCGGCCACTAAACGCATCGCCAGCCTAATGGCCAAACTGAGCCAGATTGTTCGGTAAGCCTTGAATCACCCCCTCCCCTCCACACCTACCCTTTTTCGGCCTTACGATCGTTCGCCTGTCGTAATCAACGATGTCCGCCGGCACCAGCTTGGCAGTGACGGTGGTCTCCATCACGCACGGTTGATGAACTAACGAGGCAAATGCTGTAGGACAGGGCAACTGTGGATATCAAGCATCCTTTGACATTCATGCTTTTATATCAAAACCCAGCCATTGCGTTGGACAGCGGGGGGGGGATTTCTTGTGGCGCATGAATTCGAGGCTGGATACCATCCACCCCTCCGGCACATCCGTTTAGGATGCCAACATTTTAGCACACGGCGGATGGTGCGCAACATTCGTCATGTAGCAATGCGCCATGGTTGTCCAGTCCTAATGGGCAAGAGTTTTGCCATCTTGACGTCTGTCCACTCCTAGGGTTATTACTGCTGCATTGTTTGCTACTTCTGACTTGTTAGGCACAAGATCCAACCTACTTTTTTGAAGGCCACCCTACAACTCACCATTTTTGGAGGCACTTGAAATCCCATAACTAGGCTAACGGAAGACCTCGTTTCTCCTGAACGATCACCTAGACAGTTAGCCAAGAACATAGACAGTTGACTGGGCGCTCCTGATTAACCTGTTAAGATTGCTTGGTCATGCGTTGCACCCAGCCGTTGAGAAATTCGCCAGATGCACGGTTTAACTTGGACTTGGTTCCTGGTTGATAGAGTCTTCTAGGTGTCCGAGACAATTGAACGAGGTTTGCTTTCATCAGTCCTGTTGTGTATTTGGCGCTATTTGAAGTCTGGGAAGTCGGAATTAAACTCATATTCCAGAACACTCGCTGTGCTGGTCAGACAACTTCACAATGGCATGGCGGTACACGTAGTGGACAACTGATGTACTTCGGAAGCTATTCTGTTGACAGATGTACTAGAGGAGAGTTTCATACTCACTTAAATCTCCCGTCTCATGTTCTCTCCAAGTGTACGTTGTTTATCTTTTTTGTTGTCTACGCCTTGAACAGCACAACTGAAGTAGATGCTTAGTGGAGCTTCCACCCCCTGTGTGCGAATGCGCCGAATTCTGATCAGTGATAAGCTTCTAGGAAGCTGTTACCAAGCGTCAAACGTGGAAATCTTAACAACCGCGGACGACAGTCGATTCGTCACTAGACTATTTGTTCGGGGATCGACTGACATGCAGTACCCAGACAGATTCGAATTCAGTGGGGAGAGACGATGTTGACTCTCTCTCTCTCTGCCTGAACATCTGTTCTACAGTGAGGTTGATTTGGTTTCCCTCCGATAGAGACAGAAACGGAAGTGCTAAAAGGAAAGTTTGTAAGCCTCGCGAAATTGCCTTAGAATTGACCAGACATCCTGTTAAATATCTCCCAGGATTGTCGGGCGTACCGAGCTACCGTTAACAGCGGTGTAACGATCTTTGAAGTCAGTGGCACTAACGAGGCCGAGCAGATGAATGAACGCAGGACCAGAGTGCCTTATAATAACACTGGCGGCGCCCAACCCGTCCCCACCTCACATCATCAACACACGTTGACGACTTCCTCTGACCCTCTACGGATCCTACGCGTTTGCCGAATCGCATTTAAACACATCAACAGTCATACTATGTCGAGAAAAATCGCTTCCTCTGACGGCCTTATAAATACCTGCATGCACTGTGGACACTAGCTTCTGCCCGGAACTCCTGCTTGGACAACTCGCCGACCTTCGTATAACGAGCCCCACCTTTCCGATAGATTCTGTGACTACTGGGCACCAAATCCCCAACTTTTTCGAGACTGTCCAACGCACTTGGCCCAGCAAAGTGCAGACCACGCTCGCTCGCATATCGACGCGTCGTTTGGCACTACACCCTGTGACCCGTGAGTTGAGGCATTCCGATGTAACGGCTGCAAACCCATGGTCCACGTGCGCTGCCCCACCACCTCGTCGTTAACCACAACTATATCCCTGTATCCATACCACTTGCTCGACGTAGGACTAGGCTCTACCCGTCCGCATTGGTTATTCTGCAGCAGCAACTTATACACCCCCAACAGAACTCCTGTCTAAACCCATTCTAGCTTCATGGGATGACTCATCGGGTGCCGTTCCTCTGCTCACTAACCAGCCAATAGTCTTAGTCTGGTGAAGGCGGCTATTGTCGGTTACGACGTTTCATCAGTACCTTGTTCTTTGTGCTGCTGGTCAGACCTGATTGTCCGCATCCAGAAGCGAAGCAGTACCAAATTTTCTGCGTCACCGTCTGCACAGCAGTTTTGAACGGATGTCATCGACTAATATGATGGTCCCCTGACAAATTTCGGTTACGGTTAACCGCCATCTAGAAAGCCATCCTTTAAATTATGCTAGCCCGTGAAGGATCGGTTGTCCTTGAAAACATCAAAATTTGTACTTATCTTGCTTTTTTCCAACCTGACTCCCTCCTATTAA
Source organism: Spirometra erinaceieuropaei (assembly GCA_902702965.1). Taxonomy (NCBI): domain Eukaryota; kingdom Metazoa; phylum Platyhelminthes; class Cestoda; order Diphyllobothriidea; family Diphyllobothriidae; genus Spirometra; species Spirometra erinaceieuropaei. Next base: position 160,387 of record CACRXP010000757.1, read on the forward strand.
GCGGCGAATATGGCACGAAGAAGGACCTCATTACGGTTGCGATGGAAATTGCCGAATGTTCATTGGAGGTAACCCGGTGTGCCAAAGCGCTCGCAAAGGAATGTACAGATCGCCGCATGAAGTCAGTAAGTTCGCCACTAGTTGTCTTGAATTTCTTCGCATATTAGTGTCTGAAATGTCGGCATTTCCTCCCGACAAAGTCGCCTTGACTCTAGACATTTACACCAGCGCAATTTCTGGTTTACGGTCTTGCCTGCAGGAGAAACGATGCCTAAGGTTGTTAGGCTGAGAAGAGATTCGATCGCGGAAACAAGGATGTTATTCGTCTGATACCTCGGATTTTCACTCGAACCCACAGTCATAGCTATGGGCTTTTGGCTGCAAATACTTTTTTGTATGAGCGTCTAGTTGTCCTTTTCACGGCAAGGGTTTAGTTTTGGCTCACCGTTTTATAATCGCGAGAATTGCACTCTATTCATCTCTACCCGGCTCCTTGTCTATTGGAAAATATGCCTTGTATGTGTACCCATCGAAGGGCATTTACGTTCTCGAAATACCGGACTTCAACCTAGGAGTACTAACCGCGGGTAAGTAATGGACCCTGTTTCCGTGGTTCCTGTTCCTGCATACTTTACGTTGCGTTGATGATAAAGTATGCCGCGTCTAATCCCAATCACTTTGATTAATGCGCCTTTTGCAGTAGAGTTACCATTCTGACCCATGCAATTTTTCAATTCAGAACTTATCCCAGCTAAGTGATCGTATCCTCACCATTGGAAACCAACTGAGGATCTTATCTACCGTCAAGGCAACGATGCTCGGTAATGAATGTAAGTTTATTTCCCATCTACCGCACCCTTACCTAGTTTATGCGGGGCGACATAATCACACCAACGTCGTTGCATCTTTTCCACACACTTGTCCTAAATCTAAGGTTTTCAAATGAATTTGCACTTTACTCCAGATAACCAAGTAGCTTTTGCTTGCCATTGATGCTTCCGGATAGAATTATGAACGGTGCTGTTGATGCTCAACTGTTACTCACTGCCCCATTCATTGCTCACGCTTCTGCATACTTAATTTCTTGACTTTTAAAAGAGCGTGCTAGTCTACACACGGCCGTTTTACATGACTTACTTCAACGGCTGCTAATTCCGGATTGATGTGACCGTCCTCTGACCTGCCGCAGAGACTACGTGTCTGCTATAATGCAGACTGACCACTACTTATAAGCCGCTCCAGTTTAGTCCGATCTGAGGGTTACTCCAATGGACTAATATATATTCCTGGGGCTTTGGCACTGGGGGCTTCCACCTCTCCGGCACACCAGTTTAGGGTCCCAGGATTGTACCAGACGGTGAATGATTGGCAACGCTCGTCATGTCGCAACGCCGCTGTAGTTGTTGACCTTTTTACGGACAACAGGTTTGCCCGGTCGATACCTATCCACGCCTGGAGGTTATTGTTGCTGCACTGTCAGAGACTGCTTACTCGTCAGTCTCGAGAGCGGGCCTACTTCACTACTAAATGCCACGGAAAACGACGCTTAGGAAACACAACTGCCAAGACACTTGTCTCTTGTCGTTTTAGACCCTGCTCTCCCCTGTTTGTCTGGTCTGTTTGCTGTAGTAATGTTCTCACCACCACGGTCTCGAGCTACAGCTGGGTTGTCTTACCAACACACAACCTGCTGGACTGGGCCCTTGGAACTTACCACGGCCAAAGTAACGTAGGCATACGCTATTGCAGCCTATCTTTGTTAGCAATGTTTTTTGCATTATTTAACACGTTGAACGAAAATGCTGCATCCACAGTTGGCACGCGATTCCAGGGTGTAGGCAGAGCTCAAGTTGTTGCTTGAATTTCTTCTATCCCTACCTTACTGGCGGTCTCGCTAGCTACACCCGTGTGTACTGGTCAGTTTAATATCCGCTGTGTATTCACAGCTTGATTACGGCGCTTCGCGGCCTCAGTTACCCACACTTCTCCGTCTTGCCAACCAACCCACCCGAACGCCTACTACTACTACTTCTGATCGCGGATATTTCATGCGCTTCCATGCAAATCCCGAATCTTCACGGTTAGATGGGAATGGTCGGAAATGGCCCCTTCCGTATTATTTCTTGCCGATGTTTGATATCTTGGGCTGCACACATCTAGTTACGACATTAGACAGCCGACCAGACGCAATTTACTTGTCTAACTGGGTCCTGTCTCTATTCCCGGTCCACCCTCCGCATGCCGCGCGAGCCATGGGCAGCTGGCCGACCGCTCCGCCTCTCGGTCCCATCTTTCTTCAGACGGCTGGTTGTATTACCTACGGCCGTATTGATTGAGGAAAGTCCAGAGCGCACCCGCCCGATTCGCAACATCAGGAAACAGCACATAATGATCTTCAGTCATACTAAACGCCTAATTAGTCCTCCTCGAGTTCTGAAAATTCCCTCTCGGTTATAGGGTCACTTGATTTCCATGGTACAATTTTCGAACCCCTCGATTCCCTAAGTACAGTACGTGACCTATCTCATGGAATCTGATAACGGAAAATGATTAGAGAATTTTTGGACGCTTTTAACGTGGTGCATTTTGTTCGCTCACCCACATCCTTCAATGAAATGTCCTTTTCTCCTTCAGAAATTGTGTTTGCGTAATTATATCAAGTGAAATATCGGTAAATTTTAGCGAACATAGACGTTGAAATATATTCGTGCGATTTCCTATGCTGATACATGTCCTAGACTCCAGTTACGCATCTGAGCGACTTTTTCATTGAAAGGATAGTAATTTACCCTATAGAGTTTTAATAAACAGATTTAGCCGGACTAGAGATTTTATTTCATGTCCGATGTTGACCATGGTTATCAGTCTCCTAAGAAGAAAGTTATTTTAAGAAAACCAGATGTTTTATCAATTCGTTTATGTCAAATTAGCAGATCTGTGCGAATTGGTGCCCTAAAATGCAATAATAACGCAGATAGGGATTCCTTCGTTTAAGTGGCTGAAATTTTTTGCCGTTTGGAAAATTCTACCTGATGTCACATAGATGACCACTACGGAATGGTCATTTCCAACTTTACACATATGAAACACTACTTTTCTAGTATTTTAGCTTCTGTGCATACTTTTTTCAGAAATAGCACGAGCATCCAAATATCAGTATTTGTATGGGCGCTCTACCGTGCATTCATAATCGAAGAACGGAGTCTAAAAGCGAGCAAAAACGGTGGAAATGGCCTCAATGTATAGAGAAAGGCATGGTCTGGCGTTTACGGTAGAAAAATATTAGTATTGCTTAGGAACGTGAAATAAACCGTCAAAAGGTGTCACATTTTTACTTGGCCTCGCCGCGCAAAAATGCAAAGTACACAGAGATCCGTCGACGTAGTGCAGTAATAAAGCACTTCCTAAAGAGGTAACCTATTAAGGAAAGTTCTCTTATTGATGCGAGGCATATTCGTTGGTGACTTTCGTTGTGGACAGTCATTTTTCTCGAAAACGAAGTTTGATGTTTGAATGAGTCTTCAAATGTGACCCAAACGACCATCTTCGTGAAAAGGAGCGCATGATCGCTAATTCGGTAAATGCCTTCAAAAACAATCTTATTTTAAAGTTCTCAACAGACAGGTAATTCAGAATCTGTCTTTATGGGCGATCGGGTGAAAACACTGAAAATCACGAAGTATTCAGCAATATTTCGAGGCCGATCTGGAACTCAGCGTAATCAAAAACGAAGAGTATAAAGTAATTTACCGGGAGAAAAGTTCTCTCTACAAACACAGAATGGTATGTTTACGATCACGCCTGTCAGTTCTATTTAAATTTATTAGGCAACGACCGGCCTCATGGCATGTCACCTTATGAAAACTTTTGATCCTACGACGTCCCCATCAGCGAAATCAAGCAAAATCCAGCTTCTCTTGTTGAACCCCATCTCATTTAACCCCAAATCGTTAGTGAAATTATGAAACACCGGAAAACTGTTTTGGAATCTACACCCAGAATGTAGGCAGTTGACAAACCGTCATATATGAAGTCAAGCTACTTATTAAACGATATTTAGACGTAAACTTCACTGAAACCCTGTTATTAGACGTGATTTTATGTCTCCTTTCATATTTACTACGTGTTTGGTATGAGAATACATTCTATACATCTGAAAACGAACTTTACTTAATTAGAGCCATTTCTGACGTTTTCGGGATATTGCGCCTTTTAAAAATAACTCGACATTTCTAAACAACGCAACACTGCCTATAATATTTCTTTTACGTTTTTAATTCTTTTAAACTTGTACTTAATTAACATAGACATTGGACTCATGAAATGGTGTCGGTTTGCGAGTGATTGGCAATCATTCGTAAATTT
>CACRXP010000757.1:167197-212337 GCA_902702965.1 Spirometra erinaceieuropaei
CACCAGTAACCTCCTTCAAATGTTCGTAGGTGCCCTTCACGCGAAGCTCGGACATCGGAGCGGGAAAGAGGATGCCACGCACAGTGGTGACGATCGGCCCTTCTTGGCCAGCCAATACGATGGTATCGCCCTCGCGAATACGGCCATTGACGACAATAACGTCCAGGCTGGTGCCCAGACCAACTGTCTCCTTGACCTATTGAATAAACAGATTTGGTCTAGGTGATTCTCCGGCAAGATTATCGAGGAAACAGCAACAATTTTCCTCTTAAACAGCACATTAACAGAAAACGTGGACAGGTGATCAACATACAGAGTGCATAAAAGGTAAAGAACTTGGGAGTGCAGGAAAAGGTGGCATGAGTATACGCAGACAGGAGCAAACGAGTCTCTTCTCACAGATGTCACCATCCCGAGCGGTTCTGGGGAAAGTCAGAGGAATATGAGGATGGGGAACCTTGCCACAGCCGAAGGGTTATAATGACTTCGCAAAAACGTGCACGTTAAGGCAGGCCTGTAATGTGCTCAATTAGAAGGCATTGTTGTGACGAAAGACTGGCAACTTCATGGTAATTGTATCATCAACTGCACTTTAGGACGAAAATCCAGTGGAGGTATAGCAAAGAGGATGAAGAAGAAGAAGAAGAAGAAGAAGAAGAAGAAGAAGACGTAATGCTTGTTTAGGAAACGGGCATATGCCGAATTTAAGCTGGAACACATACACATAAAAAGCACGTCCTGACTAACAATGTTTTATAACAGCGGCGAATCGAGGGAAAGATTATGTATAAAAAATGCAAGAATGAGGAGGCAACCGTTAAAATGCGCATTAAATGGGTCTTCAGTTGGGAAGAAGTTACCTCCATTACTGACGCTTTGAGCTCCTCAGAGAAAGTTAGGCGCTTCCGAAGTCTTTGTTGCATAGTCTGGCAGATGAACGCTAGAAGGTCACCCATGCCATCTCCTGTATGAGCCGAAGTTGGCACCATGCTGATATATTCATCAGGATTTTGGTTTTTATAGAAGAGTTCCACATTAATCTCCAGCATTGCGAAATCCTGCACTACCTGGAAAAGAGGGAAACTGCAAACTGATGGCGACCTCGAAGATATGAAGGGGGCGCATGTTAGAAGCTGTTTGAATTTGACAAGAAACAAACTCCAGGTATTAACTTTCAAGGTGCCTAGTGCTGTTACACTATATAACAAGTTAACCTTCATCTTAGACATCTCCACAGCTAGCCGCTTCTTCTGCGTGTTCGTTCTGTGCAAATAAACCGTATGAAATGGATCCAGATGGCATTTACGACATGTGCTCAAACCGAAATTGAAGTGAAGACTAGATTCAGATTCCTTGCGTAAACAGCCGCAGAAGGAGTAAGTAGAACAAGTCTTCTTACTTCCAAGCGTCAAGGTGAAGCCAATTGGAAAAATAGTTAACAAACGGCCGGCTATTAGATAGGCATCTAAGCCCAAACACTGTGTACACTCGGAAATCAGATAAGGTACCTTCACCCCAAAGCGGGCGTGTCTCATCACCAAGGACTATGAAAATAAGTGGGATACTGTCGCTTTGACAGTCGATTCCTTGTGCATGAAGGAGGCAACGCAATGCACGCTACTGGTTTTTCTTCCTTAAAGATAAGGCTTGACACTATCGGCGGCGGGTCTAGTCTATTCTGAAAATGAGGTAAATTCTGCCGTTCTGACTAGAATATTTCTGAATAGAACATAAGTTAATATTGTAGAACTGTAACTATGGAAACGAAAGAGCCCGGAGTCTGCAACATACCTGCTTGAGACGCGTATTAAAATCATTCATGGTGACGTCGGTTTGCGCAGCCATAGTGTCTTCCACAGATTTGGTTGGGTCCGACTTCCATTCGTAGAGTCTGTCGATTTTATTAAGAGCCACCACGAACGGCGCCTTTCGACTACGAAGAATTTTAATGGACTCCTTGGTTTGCTCTTCAAGACTGTGCATCAAATCAACTACGAGGATTGCAAAGTCGCATAGAGAAGAACCACGCACTCGCAAATTCCTAGAAGGCAGTAGGAAGAACATAACAACTTTGAAAAAAAACTAGCATTCTGATCCAACGAGTTAAGACGCAAGGCAGGTACTATAGCCTAAAGAAAAGTTTCTAAATACAGCAGTACCACTGATAGACATCTGCATATGAAACTAGTGTTTTTAAGAAAAAACACTGATAAGACATTGCTGTGTTCTGAAAGGGCCTTACAAGAGTACATGACAACGATAATACCAAAATTAACAACCAACAGAAACAAAATGGAAAGATATGGTGCGCGATAATGGCTTCTAAGAAAGGTAACATACGAGAAAGATTCGTGGCCGGGAGTATCGATAATTAACAATCCTGGCAGCTCTAGTTCATTAGCGTTGAAGTACTTGCACATGTTCGTTGCAGATATTATGTTTTCACGAGGTACATTAGTAGCACCAATTTGCTGTGTTATACCACCAGCTTCTCGGTTCTGCACATTGGTGTTGCGCAGTTTGTCAAGGATTTTAGTCTTTCCGGTATCTACATGCCCAAGGACACAAATTACGCCTGCTCGGAGCCGTTTCTTTTCATCCGCAGTCATATCGAATGCGTGGTGACGTTCCTAAAAAATAAAATAACTATAATGTGGACGAACCTCGATACGAGCCTTTGCCTGTTCAATGAGCCTCTGTTTCTCTTCCTCTGAAAGCATTTGTTCTCTAAGTTTTGAGGTGGAGGCCGCGTCAGGTAGATAGGAATCGCCAACCTCGATCAAACTTTCGCTGTTAGCTCCCTCTGAGTCCTCACTCAGGAGATCGTTGACTTCACCGTCTTCAGTAATCTTCTGTTCTACTTCGGTTAGCTCACGAGTGAGATCAATCCAATCATCTAACACATCGTCTTTGGGTGATTCTACGTCTTGGGGTTCAACGACAGCGGTGGCTACGACTTCAGTTTCCGTGGTCGCATTCGGCATTTGAGATTTCTTCTTCTTTTTTGAGTAGTTGGGTCTCTTGGTTTCTGATTTCGGAGCGTTTAGATCCAGCCCTCTTGCCTGCGCAAGTTCAAAAGCCTTTCGTCTGTCTTCCTTCTGCTTTTCTGTTAGAAGCTTGCCCTCTTCCTTTAGTCGTTGCCGTCTTTCCTTCTCTTTTTGTTTCCTTCTTTCGTGTTTCTCCGCTTCGATTCTTTTTCGCTCCTCTTCTTTTCTTAATTCTTCCTGTATTCTGCGTTCCTCTTCCTCCTCCTCTTGACGGATGCGTTCTTCCTCTGCTTTTCGACGAGCAAGTTCTTCTTTCAGTTTTGCTACATGTTTAGAGACCTTTTCAGCACGAATAGCCTCCTTAGTTGGCTTAGCATCCTTTTTGGCGTCTTTCTTAGCAGGTTTCTTCTTACTTTTTGCGTTCTTTTTATCGTCTTGTGATGTCGTGGCAGGAACATCTCCAACATCGACATCTCCTTTTGGTTCATCCATGATAAGTCAGTGTGGAGGAATTTCGGCACAGTTGAGCAATAATAGGCGTGTATGGTGAAAAAAGACAATGAGGTGGAGCCACTGTAAGTACCTACAAGGGGGATCAAAAAGGTCAGTACATACATGCCACAACGTACATCGAGTAAGTGAAAAATCTTACGTGGTGAAGGGGAAAATAACAGAAGGCAGTGGTAACGGAATGTGAAAAAAGCATGAATGGAGTGGAAGACGATATTCCTATAGTACATCGATAAAGGCGAGAGTGAGATGCGGCCAACCACTATTTGGAAAACAGAATTATAAAAAGGTTTGCCACCGGAATCGCAGGTCGAAGGTCAAGATGCTGAGCCTAAAAGAGGTTGATGGATCCAGGGCGAGGCAAGTGTATCTAAAGGAAACTGCGTGAGCGAAATTCATTGTTTAGAGAGTGTCCACTGCCTCAGCGGTAAAGAGATGAACGAGAGTGAGGTCGCAGATGGTTTTAATGTGAGGAATGATAAGGATAACGAAGTGAGATGCCGAAGGGAGTGCTGGGTAGCCTGAGGTTCAGTTATATGCAAATAAAGATGGCTATAGTGTGCATGGCGGACTAAGCTGAAGGGATCGGATTGCCGATAGATACGAAAAACGCCGTTGGAGGGATCGAGTGACTACGTTGGGCCTGACCACTTACGGTAGAATTTATCTGCAGAAGTTGTGGGGAGGTCTTTATGAAAACGTACGCAATCGTCTGGTTCGTGTTGGGTTTCATGTACCACACGATTATAGTGACCCCTCTGATGAGAAAGCAATTTCAAGCCTCGCTCTAGCCGGGGTAAACTCTCAAACCACTTTCTATCACAATAACTAACACCTCCTGGAGAAACGGCATGACGATCGCCCTCTAACAGGCGAAGCGTGAGTTGGTTACAAGGGAACCAGTCCGTGACCAGCCAACTTACGTACGACTGATGGGGTACTTAAACGAAATTTTTGTTGTTTACGTCAACGCGTCAATACCGGCGGCCGAGAAGAGAGATACTGACGCCTAGCCAAAGCTGCAAGGAGTGGCTAACAGACCCCTTCCCTTATGATTGTCGCTGGAATTTGGAGTGGTCGGAATGATCTAGGTGACTGTTCACACAACCTCCTTATTAGCCGCTTTCGGCTGAGCCTTCGATACGACAATGACGTGGACACGTTCAGCTCCACTGAACATGACGAGCTGGCTGTGACCAACATCTTTCTCGCGTTTCTGCAAATATCTACAAGCCTGGCACTTACTTGCTTGTATTTGGTACAGCGGTGAACATCTATAGGCTAGTCGATCTCGACGATATCGCCAGTTGCACCTCTCCGCGCGTGCTGAGAGGCATTAGTGAACCGGCAAAACTTTATTCATTCTCCCCTCCAGCGACGGAGGTCGAATACCTAAGGTCCAAGAACGACTTCCATGTCTTGGAGGGCTGTCGGGACAATTTTTCAATTGGCTTTCAGTTCGACGACTCCATGTGAGCAACGGCGCCTGGTTAACGGCAGCAATACTGAACTCGTAAGGTGGACGACGAGCGTGACCAAACCACCTAAGTCGTCATCCTTAGGTGGCTTGAGGTATCCTTGCGATGTTGCCAAATGGACTGCAAACTGTCTCATTCGGAACCAAGTCAGCGTACTCCATTTTGAGGATGGTTCTCAGACAGATGTGGCCAAGTATATCTAGCTTTCGCTCATTTTCCACGCGCATACCCGATATTTATAAACGCATAGAAACGACCGGATGGAGTCCGGTATTCGCGGATCTTCGGAACGACTAAGATGTCGCGTCAGGTCCATAAACAAGGATTGTGAAAACCCTGTGAGTGGCATCGATATGAGAGGTGGCATCGCCCCTGTTCAGCAGCAGATTCGTTCCGACATATTTGAAACTACCACGGATAGTTGGAGGGCTCGATGATAGGTCGAGACGATGTTGTTGAGGTGCTAGGGTGGTCCATGATGTGGTGGTACGGCAACTATGTTCGCCTCGTGTTAAGAGTGGGCAGGAAGTTCGATCGTTTGATCACCCAGGCGAATATCTCATGAGATAGAAAGTGTTTGGTAAAATCGAGATAGATTTCAGTGGCACAACGTGTAAAGACAGTAGTTCCTAAGGGCCAAAAGGGTCTTTCGAAGGCGTCCTGAGACCGGTCATGGTTTTGAGATATGGTTCATTAAGGCAGCGCCGGTCCGATGGGCATAGAAGCACCAGGTGATCAAACTGATGTTTTGGTGGCAGGTACAGCACGTTTAATAGGTCGAAGATCTACGTGAGTTCGCGACTGTCAGTGATAATTTGTTGAGCATTTTTCCCAGGGCGGCAAGGCGTGACTGAGAAGGTAATCGATCCGGAAGCGATTTAACTACCCACGGAAAAGTGCAGTAGTTAGGTGGGAGCACGTAAGGAAAGGGTGGAGGGAAGGACAGCAGAAAGACAGATGAATGAAATGAACTGTTGCCACAAAATTCGCAACGGCCCAAAAGAGCTCAGGTAAAAAAAAAACGGTCGGTCAGCGCACGTGCCACATAGCACAAACTGACAAAGTAACAGAACCCATGTACAGCAATAAATATGCAAATACAAAATGTAACAATGATTTAATACGAGAAGACAAGGGAGTGAGTGACGGGATTATTCTAGTATTAAAGAACTGTGGACGAGGGATAGATGCAGTCGGCTCTTTGTGAGGAGGGAAACTACAAACAACGGTTGTTATCGAAGTCTCTGGAGTTTATAACCATGGCCTGAAGCCAAGACGCGGAAAAAATAAAAGGAGAGAATAGAGTTAGCGGCACAAGCGGACCTGCAACAGCCGTGCGCACGATATCACACTCACTTGGAGTGCCCGGGCATATTCCAGCTTCAACAAAGAACATCGTCTTAATTTCAACTTAGGCAGGTGGTACATATTTACCTACCTTTATCGACTTAGCTGAGAAAAATAGGCGTGGGCCTTCGACAGCATTTTTTGTACCGAAAAATTTGGTGTAGTAAACAGGGAAGCCATATGGATTAAAATAGTTCAAAAATGACCACAAACGTAGGAAAATTTGACCGTGAGTCTCAATGGCTGATCACAGTCTCTCACCACTGTGGCTCATTTTGGAGCAAAAATATATCAAGATTCCTTTCTAAGCCTTCCACGGATAGTGAAATTTCAACATCTGCGAGGAAGACCTTCTATAGTGTTAGGGGACGCTCACCGATCGTTCATACGGAACTCACTCGTTCCGTTGTGCCTTAAGGGCTCTCTCTCGAGCCCAACCAGCAGCCGCACAGCGGCGCATGATATATAGGCAGAATGATATTTTGTCTTTGTCGGTAATATCGTCAACACCTTCTATGGTTTGACCACCCTGGTAGAGAAAGAGAACACCCGCACATACAGTCTTGCCTACTGAATGGGCAGTTTTAATAGGTCGTTTCGGTGGTCTCTCGCGGTACGGAATCCATAAATCCCTAAAAAGCTAGCCGCAGTTCGATCTTTTCCTGCAGCGGAAATTTGACTTGTACTATTCAGCACATGCTGCACCAACTTCACGAAGGGGATATGGCGTGAGTTATGGACAAGGAGGCAGAATTAGAAGCATTCGTACAGGACAGTGGAGGGGAACAGGACCACGTCCTCACTCCCACCTTTCTCTGTCTTATGTCCTCTGCCATCCTGATGGGCGCCTACCGGAATGATGGCTCTAGAATCATCACCGCCAACGGCCGACTCCCCAACACCCGACAAATGCAAAAACCAACAAGAACTTCAACAACCATCGTCCATCAATTCCTCTTCGTGTGCAGATGTGCACTTAATACAACGAAAGAAACAACCAAGCAAAGAAGCGTGGACCTTTTCACCCTCAGCTAAACAAACTCAGGACTGACCATTAACACGAACGAGACAGTGGTCATGCACAAATGGGCGCCAAAGGAGGAACAGCTGACTCCCAGTAGCAACGTGAACTGCACCCGAGTGGGATCGGTGGATACGGTCGTTTATCCAGGTAGGACTGTCTCAGACAACACAAACATATACGGTGAAGTGGCATACCAAACCTCCAAAGCCAGTCCGACTTTCAAACGGCAGCAGGACTTCGTCTTGAAAAGCCATGGGTGTCGACTCAAAACAAAGGTCAGAATTAAGAGCCCGATAGTCCTGACAACGTTACTATACGTGGTGGAGACATAGACCGCCTACGGCAATCAAGCTGGGAAACTCCCAGACATACCACTTTTGAATCAGTCTACCAGTCATCACTACGCTGTGTTTAAAAATTGTTATTCTATTTTATCATTGACTAGGTTGATTCTTTATTTTTCTCAAATTTTTCTCTCAGTCTTCTTCGCGAATACCATAAGCGACAGGCAAGATTTATACGAGCGTTACCGTTTACAAAAGTTATAATTTAGGCATTTAGTCCCACAGAACGCGACAATACCATCTGAACGGAATACCACTTCGGGATGCATAAACGCAGAAAGATCTCGGAGTCTGGGTTGCGGACAGCCTAAAGCCTTCTACACAATATTGTAAGGCGACCAAGGCCGCAACTTCAATGCTATATGGCATCAAGCGGGCATTCGCCGTTTTCGTTGAAGACCGCTTCTCCAAAGTCTTCGGCACGTTTGTAAGGCCGCACCTCGAATATGCAATTCAGGCCTGAAGACCGTGGACGCATCAGGATTACAATCTGCTCGAAAGGGTGCAGAGGCGAGCCACAAAATGAGTGCACTGCCATACGAGATCCGCTTAACTAACCTTAATCTCTATCCTCTGAGTTATAGGCAGTTGCGCGGAGACTTGCTACAAACTTTCCGTATCGTGCGTGGCTTGGACTGCGCACTTCGGTGCGATGACTTTTTCCAACTCGCCCCAACAAATAACCTCCGGAGACATCTCCTCAAACTGCGTGTGCCCCAGGAAGATTGAATATGAGGAAGTATTTCTTCTCTAAACGTGTCGTGGAACCGTGGAGTAACCTTCCCGAGACGGTAGTCATGTCTCAATCTGTGAAAAATTTAAATGTCGGCCTGACAGACATATGCTGCAGCAACAAGCGGACAATGTGACTTTTTAGCCATGAGACCGGAGACAAATGTGAATCAATGTCTGCATTCACTTAATGCTGTAATTTCCCCACATTTTTGATTATGTATCGATTTTTATGTACAAAAAGGGAGTTCAAAGGCGCAAGCCTATTTCCCTCAAATACACTGACTGACTGACTGAATGCGACCCAGTTAAGCCATGTTTCCCTTTCCCTCGTTTGTCTTCGAGTGTTATGACTTAAGCTCCAGACCATGTCTGTAGAGCAGCCGTCGAGACTGATACGCACTAGTTCTAGCTCCCAAACTTATCGCTCCGGCAATAAGGCGGGATTTGTGATGCACCTTATGATAATAAACATCACACGATTTTCCAATCCCTCTTATGCAAGATATTTAATCTTGCTCTTGAAAGTGAAACTTATCCTACCTTGTGGAAGGAATCACACCTTTTGTCCATTCCCAAGCATGGCAATCTACGTCATTTGATGACTTTCGGCCAATAAGCACCCTCCCCGCAGTTTCGAAGATCTTAGAGACATTGATCAAAGATGAGATGATGTATCACTTAGCACTGAATAGCCTACTGAGTGCTGCTCAGCATGGATTCCTCAAAGCTCGGTCTTGTGACACCTGTCAACTCTCATTCTTTGACTATATTCTTCAATCTAGGGACAATGGTTTTGCACTTTACACATTATATTTCGATCTCACTAAGGCTTTTGATCGTGTCGACCATGCTCGTATTCCCTTGAAAATTTCCTCTTTCGGAATAGTTGGCAAACTGTTGAATTTTATATCCTCTTACCTGGGCCCCCATACACAACGAATTAAGATTTCCAATACCATCTCCAACCGCATACGTGTGAGGAGTGGAGTCATTCAGGGTAGTGTACTCGACCCGCTTTTATTTTGTCTTTTCATTAATGATGTACCCGATTTATTTCAGAATGGTAAGCCTTTCATGTATGCCGATGATCTGAAAGTTGCTTAGCGATATAAGCCGGCAGATCGTGACATCGTGCTTGAGCTCCTAAAGAGCGACCTACAGGCTTTTGCCCAGTGTTGCCGTACAGGGCGCCTTTCTCTTTCTTGGCATAAGTGCTCAGTCATGGTAGTTGGCGAGGACCGCCAACCTCAACTAAGTATTGAAGGTCACGCCATAAATGTGCCTGGGGTTATTAAGGATCTGGGCGTTTCATACTCCAAGAGTCTCAATCTCTCGGAGCACTGTGCCTTGATAGTCTCCAAAGCACGTAGGACGACCGGGTTTATCCTTCGAAATTTAAAAATCAGCGGTATTAGAATGCGCCTATATAGCATATGCGTTCGACCAGGCCTGGAATACTGTTCGTTTTTATTTAGCCTCTTGCGTGCTGCCGAACGCAAGAACATAGAATCCGTTCAACATTTTTTACCAAGAGAGTCTTAGCCCTGGAATACCGACATTTGTCTTACCAAGAACGTTGCTGGCTTACAGGTCTTGATCCTTTATGGTTCCGTAGATTACAAAAGGTACTGTTTTTGCTATTTAAACTTTTATATAATCGCACCTTTAACCCACACACTACTTTAAGACATCCTGTCCACCCTCGACTTAACAGTCACCGTGAGGTCTTTTTATTTCTTGCTCTGGCACGTACTGTTAAATATCGTAGGTTCTTTTCTGTGAATGCAATTGCTATTTGGAATGAACTACCCAGGAGAGTGAAAACTCTGCAAAATTATCCTTTATTTAAGAGAACTTTTGTTTGATTTTTGAATTCTGGAAAGCCCTCACAAATTTTGGGTGCTGAAACCTCTGATCCACGCTACCGTAGCGATGGCGTTTGTGGTTTCTGACGACTATGGCCGGTCTCACCAGGGAAAATTGCTTTGGCCAACAGCGACAGATGTTCTTCGGTGCTTCTGTTTGGACTAGCCCCAACTTCACGAAAGAAATTGGCGATTGATAATATCCAATACCGTGCAACCTCTCCCTTTTTGACGGTCGAAAGTTTGTCCTCAGCAGCTTTTTTCTACTGAACCCTTCAAACCATAAAAACCATCAAATATATTTTTAATCCTTTCCCACAGGAGTTTTTTTTACTGCCAGCCGGATTAGTGTTCAACGCTTCCCTGACAATGCCTGTAAACTTGCATTCAATAAAAGTATTATGATATTATAGTATGTATTGAATGCCTTAGCTTAATTTCGTGGGTTCGAATCCCAGCAAGGCATTGAGTTTTTTACAATTTGGTCAAAGTGACTTACTCCTTAAGGCAGTGTTAGTTGGATTTTGGACAATTTGGGTTATTGAAGCGAAAGGGTAGAAGGCCAAAACGGAAATAATGGACGCGATTGTAGTGAGATTTGCAATCGTCCCCACTTTTTATACAATTCGGTCTCCGTACCAGTCAGATCTGCACGCTTGTACAGTCGCTCGCTGCCGACAGAAAAATTTAACAGCTGTGTGAAGGATTGCGTAGTCTGCCCCATCGCCTTCAGGAAAAGACGAGTCAGGGAGATCAATGGTCATGAACCGAATCATTATTGAAGACAAATTCGGTGGATTTGACACCCAAATATAGTGCAATTTGTTCCGCATACAGAAGATAAATAACAGTTTGTTTAAAAAAAATATTCTGCGAAAATTAATAACAATAAGTATTCTTAATTCCAGAACCACGAGGGTCCGGTAATAGAGAGTAAGAATAAATTTTACATGAATTTCACAACGGGTAAACAGCATTTATACAATACGTAATTCATAGTTATTGGATAAGCAATCTGTTACGAGGAATGCTGATAGAGCAGTTAAAAACCCTAATAAATAAACAAAAGGAATATGACTGAATTAACATTATCAGGGGCCAAAACTGTCGCTCATGAAAGGATAATAAGCGGGCAGGGTCGGCCTGCATGTGGCAGTTTATAACGGATTTCATGAAGGGGTATTTATGCGGGTTAGACAGGACTGGTCTGCATGCGGTATTGAGTAAGATGTTCGAAACGGACATCATCAAGGCAGAATTCATATACCGGATGAAGCCGTCATCGTCAAAGTGGCGAGACGAGAGGAACCCAGACGAGATCGGTCACAGACCGCTTCGAGTCCAGCCGAGGATGAGGAGGCAAGGGAGATGCGGCCAAATTACTAGTAGATGGCGACTACTGAGGGTTCCGTAAATAGCGTTCATAGAGCGCTTGGGGTCGAAATAAGGAAATGACCATAAGAACCACAAAACGCAACGATACGGGAGAGAGGGTTTGAAATCTCAGGGGCCAGAATGGAATTCTGATGAGCCAAGGTGTTCGGCGCAACTGAGGCGGCCTAGAGTGTTCACGTCAACGTAACCACTTCCCTCTCTTGAGTGAATTTGTCAGGAAGGGTGTCGCGTTCTGTGAGAGGCACGATGGATGAATTAAAAAATCAAAAAATTAGTATTTTTGGTGATGGATCCAAGGAAGCGATATTACACACCAAAGAAAGAAGTGCGAGTGGAGCTGGTAATTTATTGGCGGCGTCCTCAACTCCCAGTGGCCCTTTCTCAGAGGCATGAAAAAAGTTGTCCGGGAGGGATGAGGAAAATAAAAGTTTAATCGAGTCATCATTCAGAAAAAGGCTCAAACTTCTCTTAAAAGTTCGTACATTATCTGAATATCTTATATTTATTAAAAGGTTATTCCAGAGCAATGTATAGCTGAATGCGAAGAAAGAGAGCACTCACAGAATGAGGAAGCGGTAGAAGGTATAATGAAAGAAGGGTTGCGATTATTGTATGGGCGACCTCTAGGGATAAGAGCCGAAATCCGGGGAATAGTTGAATTGTTATTAATGAGAAATGGAAGACAGAAGCCTACTTTTAGTCTTCGAATCCATAAGAATGGTAGGTTAGTTTTCTGACATCTATCTGAGTAAGAAATATTTGGGTGCTCCGTACGTATGAGTCTTCTAGTAAAATGTCTTTAAAAATTTTCAGTTTTTCAATTACTAGCCTCGTTCAACGATTTTGGCGAGAGAAAGTGTTTTATCGACATCTCGATAGTTCTGAACATTAGAACGACAGCCAGACCTAAAAACTAGAATAATACTAGAAGTTTTCCAATGGTCAGGAAAGAAGCCATTTACAAGAAAGACTGAAAAGAGTTTGATAAGCAGAGGAGGAAAATATCTTGGCTGTTTTATAATAGAATTTTGAATATTGTCCGTACCTTATGGGAGAGAGAGAGTTAGGAAGATGGTTGACCAGTTTTTGAATAGTTTTGGAAGAAAAATTAATGATGCTGAGAGAGGCATTACACAACGGAGGAATTAAAGGGATTGGGTCAGGTTCAACGACGAAATGTTTGGCAAAGAATGAATTTAACATTTCTGTTCTGCCTGACCCGCCTGTAATGAAGGTATTATTGGTACTAGGCAAAGGCGGAATGACTTGGTGGGATTAAGCAGATGATCTTTGACGGAAGATCTGTGCAAATGAATAGAAGTATCCACGCCATTAATAGCTAAAGCCTCTCTACGTCAGTAACGCGGAAGCCTAGTTTTAAAATCTTGTTCAAATATTTCAACGATTCTTAGATGAACTGATAACGAGCTCATAGAAGGACCTTTAAGCTGTTTCTGTAGCTTTTTAAAGTCTGTTTTTAAGAAAATATGGGACAGCGGTGGAAGTGGCACTCGATTTGAACATCTTCCGTGGAATTAGGTCGAGAAGACCTTCTGTTACACATTGTAATAAATTGTTAAAAAAAATTTAGGTCATTATTTGAAAAAATATTATGCCAATCAAGAGAGCTTGTAAAGCTATTTACTAATTCCTTGTTAATATTAGCATAGTGAAAAATACTACGTTGTACTGTTGGCTTTGCGGAAATAAAGCGTAAAAGTTTTTCACCCAACATTGTCTCATTCCCATCAAGTTTTACTCGTACATATAAATGGTTTTCCTCGTAAAATTTTTGAAAAACACTATCTTTTTAACCATAAATCCTACCCACTGACCGCATTTATGGTCGATTGATTAACTAGTAAGGGAAATATACTGTCTTTCATTTTATCCTACATAGCCTAATTATTCAATGCAAATTTTACTCACAGTTTTGTCTTGCTACCTACGAAATTGTTATTTACCCGTTGTCTTTTCACTTCTGCATTCTCTTATTGAGCAAAAATTGCTTAGTAACAATTATGCTGTCTGGTCTACCAATATCGATTGCTTTCAGAAATTTCACCATTATGAGCTGTACTCGCATCCTCACTACGGCCTGTCATCCGACAGCCAACGGAATGGTCGCGCGGTTTCACCGTCAGCTGAAGGCCTCCCTACGTGCTGCAAACGATTCGTAGAACTGGACAGACCACCTCCGTTGGTCCTGCTGGGCCATGACTGATCAGCTGCTGAACTCGTGTTCGGTGTTACCTCCCGACTTCGCAGTCAGATGATCTATCTAACCCCACGAGTTGCATTGAAGGATCCTACCAACCTCCTGCTCCATCTCCCGCAATTCATGCAAACACTTACCTCGGTTTCGTCCAGGCCATCCATATCCAAGTCTTAACTCGAAATATTTGGTTACATGTTCTCACGTCTGTCTTCAATGTGATCGAGTCCGCCGGCCACTGAGAACACCCTACAACGGCCATTAATTCGTTATCTCTCGTGAGACGAAGAACTTTCGCATCCAACGCGGAAGTCGCGGGAAGGTAATGAGCTTGACTTGTCCCAAAGCTGCAGTTCCAGACACTCCTCTGAATGAAAAATGTGGTCCTTTACCCCCTGTTGCACATTCCCGACCCTCCATCTCTCCGGCCCGTATACTTCATCTGCTTCCATGTCTGCGATCCCTACGAACAATTACCCCTAATCAACCTCCAAAACTGACTGCGAGTCATACTCACTGTCCGACTATATTTGTAGCGGATAAGCGGTGATGGTGTATGCTAAGTACGCTCAACAGCAGGCCATATCTTATGTTGTAAGAAGCGGAACGCCAGTTGGAGAGAAGATTTTATTTATTCTGTACAAAATAGTGAAGGAAAATCGGCAACCGGACGAGTGTGCTCCCGGCGCCGCAGAGGCGCCGTTCACGAGAACGACGAGCCGTGTGTCGCTGATGGTCGCCGCTGCAAAAGTGTCATGGCAGATTGTTTGCGCTAGTGTTCTGGACTGTTCCCACCTGTGTTACCAATCAACGAGAGGAGTTCTGTTGATTGGCCCCGAGCCCACGCGAGGATAGTGACAAGCCTCGCATGTTGCAGGTCTGGAATCGACCAAATGCGTGGTGCAGACGGTGAATTAGAACGAGACAAATCGAAGCCGGGCAGGCGTGCGTACCATAGCAGCCTGTCGTTAGGGCGTAGATAAAGGCGCTAGCGAGAGACACGGCGTTGCCATTATGGCTGCCCACAGATTCTCGGGTTCAGGGTCCAAGAGCGCGAGTTGATGGGAAGCGTCAGAAGAAGAGATATCTCTGACGGCGAGATTGCTTGTCTTGTCGAGTAGATGGGACTGACGGCAGTCAACCAGAAGATCGAATGCGGCGAAGAAGTCTGTGCTGAGAATGGCACAGGGGATGCCGGCAACGACGAAGACCCAAGGAAAAATTCGCCGTAGACCGAGGACCAGAGAGGAGGAGTAGGTGCCCAAGGTGGTAATGGGCGACGTGTTGACGGGCTGTAGGAAAAAGCAGGAGTTGGGCACTGACGATTAGCTGGTGTGGGTGGAATGACACATAGCTGTGCGCCAGTGTCAACCAAGAGACGCCTGTCACTCCGAGAGTCGCAGACAGAATGCGTGCGACCAGGGAGATCGGCTGCCGTGACCTGAGGGCTGGCCCGTTTTACCCATTTTTTCTGCTTGGAGATGGAGAAGGAGGGAGAGGTGTAACGACAGACTTGAACGCCTAGGATGGTGGGATACCAGCAGGTGGTCGCTGTGTTGGAACGGGCTGAATGTGCAGATTGGACATGAGGTGTGGACGACTTCGGTTGGCTCTGAGATGAGGGAGAAACTGTCTACTTCTGGAGAAAAGTTATATCATCGGCCAGCTTGGTAAACTCGATTTCCAAATGCGAAAGAGGAGGAGCAAGAAAAGTTGAGGGAGTTAGGAGTGATGAATTTGACGGCTTGGAAAAACCGTGTATCTCCATAAGCCGTTCGGCCATCTAATTAAGTTGCGCGGCCGACAGAATGCCAACAGCGGGTGTCAAAACAAGCTGCGCTTCCGATGGAAAATTGTCCATGGTCAACGCCTGACTTTGTCTTGGATTAGGTAGATGGGAGGTTGCTGTTCGCAAGGAAACACAAATTCTCGGGATGGCGCAGTCAACAAAGTAGAGGTTCTCAAATCAAAAGTCAGGAAGGCGGATTGGGTTGGGCAATTTATACTGCCGAAGAGGTGTGTACACAAAAGCCCCGCAGGCAGTCGTCGAGAGAGATTTCTACAGGAAAATTGTGTTAAACCCGCCGTTGAGGTGCCTAAACCCCAGCGCGTGTGCGCACCTTTCGTTGTCTCAGTGTCCGCCAGCCAATCATTGAAGGGGCAGAGATGATTGGACTCGAACAATCGCAAGGATAATGACAAGCCTCGCGTGTCCCAGGAGCGGGTTGGCAGGGAGTGTGGGGCGAAGAGGGCTAGCGTGACAGGGCGGCGGGTAGGCAGGAGGTGCGGGCTGCCGCAGCTTCGTGCATACAACCTCTCCTGCCATCATTACCGTAAGACAGATTGACAGGGAAAATACGTTACATTAAGTTTTATAACATCGTTTTCCCTCCCCAAGGTTATTCATGTTCGAGTGAAATGAGTATCACGCAGCGTTTTTTCAACATATTTAGCTTGCGTGACGAGTATATTCTCAATACATTTACATGTGCAACAGTTACCGCAGGTATTTATTTCACCGGCCAATTAGGACAAGGTCAATCCAAAGGTTTTCAAAGGGTTTTAAAAGGATACTAGCTGCTAATATGAAGGAATATTGTGGGGAATTCGGTCATCAGTATGCCCATGTATTTCAGTATCCAACAATTGCTCCGCTTACAATAAATAAAATTATTTTTAAAACATTCACAATGAATGCAGTGTCTGGGATCGGACCTTTATTTCCCTCTGCATCACCCGCTTGACTTCAGTTTATTCTTCCCTTGTCCCCAGTTTTCTCGACATAAGGGTCCTATTTTTTTTAGTCTGTCGGCCGCTCTTTTGTTGCTACACGCGTTCTTCTATCCTCACCAATACCTACAGAAATTTACTCTGCGCTTAATAAACGTAACCAAAAATTTTAAGTGACACCTCAGTTCTTAGCTGTACTCCGATTCCCCATTTTGGTTTGTAGTAGGCGGACCTGCCTGATACTGTGGCTGCGGGACTAGTTTTGGGGTAATGTCTGCCGGTTTGTTAGAGCAGGAAGGAGACATGGTTGCTTTTCTCCTTTCAGAAAGGTTAATCTTGGAATTTGCCATCATGTAGGCAAACAGTATCTTAACCTACAGGGATGAACCGGGTAATTAAAGAAAGTGAAAAGCGTAAACGATATAACGAAGAGGAGATGGAGATATAGAAAAAGCGAACGAGATGCGTCAGAGGCGTTGGTAAATCCCGCGGGACAGAAGGAAAGGGGAGAACGCTTCTGGATCAAGGCTGTGGTTTAAGTGCAAAATATCCTCGGATTTCAAGATGGTATCCGAACTTAATTCACTGTCCCCATCTGAAAACACCAAGGGAGATGACACACATTCAATCTTCGTCACTAAGCCTCCTGTCTCTTTTTTCCCGCTCGCCCGTTCTTTCCGTTTAAAAGAAATTTACCTTTTCAGACCTGACATTTTCATGAAGGGGCGTTACGTAGTGTTTAAAATTATACCAGCTCAGTAATAGTTTACCACGTGCGCTTTGCTAACACCTAAAGGATGCTTAAAGGGGTTCATTTTGTTTATGTATGCTTTTCTGGAGCCGCACTTTCAAGGGCCACTTGAGTTATGAATAATGGGCAGCGCCCGAGACGATATACGAGGTCATGGAAGTGTCAAGTGTCCGTGGGCGAGCTTTACCGCTGGATCCTGGCAAAGTTATCCGATAAAGATATTAAGAGAGCCCTGCATAAGTACAGAGACTTGATGCCACGCCAGTCTGACTGGAACCGCAAATTAACACAAGCCACAAATATGCCCGAGCTTGGGTTTCGCTACTTGTATCGTTGTGGCCAAATCGACGAGAGCAACCATCGAACGATGCAAAAAATGCTTAAGTACATTGATAGACAAGATGTGCTGCCGTATTTTGACACGATACTGTACAACACTAATAACGCCAACTGTTCAATAGAGGATTTAAGACGAGGTAACATGCGTTCATTAAGCCCTTATTAATCTTTCTAGTCCTCATTGATAAAGTTGATGCCTTCCTTCAATATTCGACCGCGCTTACAGACGATGAGGTGCACCCAGAAGAACCCTACGAAATAAGCCAGTGTCAGCCGTTGGAAAACCTTCGAGTAACTAGGTACTTGATTACTTATGGAGTAATTTGTAAAGTTACTTGTTTAATTTTCTTACGGGCTTGGATACCCGCCTAATATGTGCTTATCGCTCTCCCCTTCACTGACACGGCGGAAATTACTGAAATGGCATTTGCATTAGGTACTAACCCCAGGCGGGAATGCGTGTTGGTTGCCATAAGTTTTCCTTCCGTAACCACATTTATAAAATTTTACTCCCGCGGGTCCACCCATTACTGTGTCGCCTTCAGAAACTCCATTTGGAAATTCTATTCTGTCTCCCGGTTTTCTGCAATTTAGCTGCTTTATTACCCTTGAATGCTTAAATGGCACAGGTAATTGTTCAAACCCCTTATTTTCTCCAGAAGTTGTGTGTATGTTTCTACCTCGAAAGTCCTGACGTTTAGAATTTTTGTCACGTGAGTGGGCTTTGGCCTAAGGTCACGCTTCCAACGACACATGGTATTCGTGAAACGACCGCCGCGTGAGGGGACGGTTAGTGCGCTTTGTTCGATAATGGTCTCTTTGTGTGCTTCGTCAACGGATATGACCGTCACGGGGTGCATATTCTAATCCTGGAAACTAAGAGGACGTCTTTGTATTTTTTTCTCTGTCTCGAGGACAGTCAGTTGAGGGATTCTCTGAAGTTCAAAATCTGTTTTGGTTACGTTTTCACGCCGCCTGGGACTACTGATTACCTACCACACAGTTAGAATAAAATTATACTCATGAACAATTTGTATGAAAGAATATAAAATGATCTCTTACGCCGACAATTTGTTTTTGAAACAACGTGAGTAAGCTCTCCAGACCGGGCGACCAAAGACTAAAGAGGCGGAATCAATTTTGAATTTTCGCTTGTAAATAGGGGGACCAACAGTCGCTTTGACCGCATATTTAAATCGAGATATTTCCGCCTCTTGATCGTTTTCCCGTCGTAAAGATCGGGGATTACTACGGTTCTGAAGGCGCAACGGTGACCTGCCTCTTAGTTATAGTAACGCTTAGGGGGCGTCAGCTTCGCTCTTCCCGCTCACCCCGTTTCAATGGACAGACAGAGTGAAAATGACTGGGCATGAGTATTGGTGCAGTTATCAACAAGAATGAACCTATGTTTTCGCTGAACACGCGGTGGTCCCTACACAGAAGCAACCTCTATCTCCGTCCTGTAGGCTAAAGCGCGCTGAATCGTTGAGTCAAGGTGTCGCATTTATTTAATGTATCCTCATTATAAACGACCCTGACAAGATTAATCACATGGTTGATGTACTGGTGGTGAGTAGTGTTTTACTGGCTGTTTTTGCCTGTGTACATTTATCGCAGTAGACCCGAACAACGCCTATGATTCACGTTCACCCACATTCATTTATACAGGCGTTTTCAATGCCTTTCGTTGCATACTTGTTGCCTCCACTACCACTTGCTGCGTTTTAGGTCACGCGCGAAACGCAGAGCCTCAACTGACCCATCGAAATGTGTAACCGTCGTCAAGCGTATGCGTCACAGTTCATCATGTGGAGGCTTGTCGGCTTCTGGGTCTCCCCAACGGTGCACTGCTGGCGAAGTTCGCAGTCTCGCCGCCAACTGCTGCGGCCAGGTCCGCTCGGCCATAATGGCAGGCGCTCTTAGCGGCCCCGCTATCCACACACTTTTGTCGGCTTCTTTAATCAGTATGCTGGCCGTGCTCCGCATGATTCTCACGCAAACTCTGACTACAGGCAACAATGGCAGTTCCAGTAGCAACGCCATCTCTGGTCTCAACACCTCCGCAGGCACAAACTCGCCTACGAGCGGTAGCTTCACTCTCACCACCTCACCTCATCCACATGGACTTTCTCCTGTGCGTCTCCTCTTAGCCATGCCATATTTGATTGCGCTGGCAAGGATCCACCTTCTACAGGGTCTTGTATTTGGGCCAAGCGGACCGTTAGGTCCTCCTGGTATCCCTCCTCGAGGCATCACTCAGCCCATGGGACCATTCAGTAGAGGTGCGGGTAATTTTGCTACCACTGCTGGTGGAGCGGGCGGAATAATTATGACTGGGGATACACACCACGCCTCGTTTTCTGCAAGACAGGTTCACGCGCAGCAAACGTCTGTGCTCCTACAAAGACATGTCGTCCTGCTGTCAGGCGGCGTTGGAATCACAGCATCAGCAAAGGACTCCTGCATCTTCTATTACTGCCGTATTCGCCTACGTATTCGTATCGACATGGGACCGTCAACTGAGATGCTGGTAAGCCTCGAAATCGTTTCAGTCTTTATCATTGCATTTTCTTATTCTGTTTGCGGAATCATCACCCCACTGTTCCGTTATTAGACTAAATGATTATTCGTCAACGCCGTGGGCGGGCTTTCCAGATCTTTGTCTTCGTGCTCGAGTGTCTTTGCTGACGATGTCCACCATGTGCTCCACAGCACTTTGAGAGCTGGGACGGTGACTTGCACGTGAATTAGTTTTCTGTAACAGTAGACTTGCGCTGCATCTACTACACTCTCTCCTCTTCCACCTCGACAAGGTGGGCCAAACCAAGTAGACCGGAAATGAAAGAGGGCACCTACGCGTACTGTTACTGACTTATACTTTATCTTGGATAAATGGAATTTCTGCCGACTTTGTCACACGGCTGCAGATACTAATTGCGATTATGGCGAATCATCTCCAACTGCCCAGAAACGCCTTCGACGCGGGCACTCTGGACTTCTTATCAGGCCTTTTTTGATTTTGTCCTGGGTTGTTGGAAAAATGGCTGGATTTGAGTAGGATCGAGCATTGGTTTCAACGAAACTGCAAATCCTTGCGCAGATTGTTTTGGGGTTACTAGAATTGAGTACCGTCTGGAGAAGGTTACATTCAATCCAGATTTCAGGTTAATGGACCGTATTTCCAACCTAGTCGTTCAAAGTTGCCTATTCCAACGGCACAGATTTGCTTGCCCACAATACTCGGTGACAGGGGATCTCTCGCAAACAGCTGGATTTTCCCACCAACCAACCCCAAACTCTCATGGTGGACATCGCATTTATTTGAAATTCCTTGCAGTTTCCGCTAAGGGTGCCCGATGTCACTCGCTTTTGGCCTGTTACTCCGGGGTGTGCTTGTTGTGCTCTCAGAACTTCCCGCCTGCTCTTGCGCTCCTTCTAACGGTGTCAGCTTGCCCTGTTTAAAACTGGCAGATGACAGCGTCGTCCTCGGAAATGACGCTGAAACTATTACTAACACCTAGGCAAGACGCTTCGCCTAGCGAGTCTTAGGATGATTTCGTGGAATTGGGCGTGTTCGAGAACACGTCTGCCTCTTGCTGACGACCTCATATTGGGATTAAGCGAGTTCTTCCCCCTCGAAACCGATGAGTGAGGGACTTGGAAATAAGAAATGTTCCTTAGGTTTCCATTAATATCTGTCCCCGTGGCCTCTACTTTCTGTCTCGTCGACTGTTTATAGCGGAGTTCACAACCCGAATATTAGCCAGTATTGCTTTATTTATCGGATTTTTGGTTTTCGCGAGCTAAGTTGTGCGTTAGCGCAAATTTCAATTACCAGCAACTGCGTCTGCAAACTGCCGTGATCGTACCAGCACCTGTGTAGCACGCCACTTCGTATTTGGCAGGCGACTGAACAAGTTTTAAGGCGAGGCTTGATAGTTATTCCTTTGAGACCAAACGAACCGATGGATGTGCAGAGGACGTAAACGTTTACTTTGCCCTTTATCAGCTCAACGGCGAAGTCCAGCTGCAGATAATTTTTCTGACCGCAAATGAAAGACGAAGTTTGATAACCATATAGTTACAACAATTGACTAACATGACGCCCTTGTACGGCCTCTATCTCCCGAATGGGCGACTACGAGCCACCTGACCCTACGTCAGGCCATTGAGTGATTGGTGGGACATTTGCCCACTTACCGTATCTGCGCGTAAGTGTTAAAGCAGATTGTAAATCTGTCTCTCACTGACCGCATCCTCGAAGCAAACTATCGCGCCGATCCTTTTTTCGTCTCTCGCGTAGAATAAGGTGGTATGCCAATAAAGCAGGTTTCACAAATCACAAGTCATGTACTGTCTAGTAGAATTTAATATAACTGGCCACCTGACTAAACCAGCCGAGAATTCTCTCATCCTTATTCACTATCCCCGTTAGACGTGTCATTATGCCGAAGTCAACGGTGTGCCCCCGCTTATACCCTCTTATCCCTTGCGCAGACAGTCCACAAATTTACTTAGTTCATGCAGTTAAATGATTGTCAAAGGTGTCGACTTCGGTGACAGCGCCAGCCTCCGTGGGTCATTATCCCGCCTAAGTCGATGATGACGATGCATTCTTTTTTTCCCAGAATCTGATACAGGTCGATCGTCAGGATCCTTACGAACGCCAGTTGGATCTGTTTGCTCAGGCCTCCAACCTTCTTCGCAATCACTCTCCGGGCGAGCTTTTCTGCAATATGTGGTTTAACCAGTTGCATCATTTGGAGGCATTCTGGAGTGATTATTTATCAGGATTTCTGAAACAGGTTCGTGTCCGCAACCCCGCTTGCAAGCATTTGTCTCATGCGCCCCTGGCTTATAAACCCCTTTACTCGTGAGAATTATTTTGCCATATATCTGCTTCGCCTTAGTGCTATAGCATTCAAATGATTATCACCATTTATAGCAACATAGAAGACTCAGTCCACAACTGGCTGTCCAATTATAGAAGTGTATGCGTTGTCCAGTATTTATAGACCATTTTATATGCAGAGGTGATGATTCCTCTAATACATCATTGTGTCATCCAAAATTTTCAAGACAGGAATATGTTAATCAGCATCTCAGTTTGTCATAATTTCACATACTTTCTCTCTCGTAAGTTTTTGTAAGAAATCATGTCTGTCCTATTTTACTGGGCAACTATCAGAGGGTGGGTTCTTCATTGGCACAACTACTGGCTACGCACGATAGCAGGCTCTCGGGCCTGACAAATAAGCAGTCGAGGACTGCCTGTGACAATGTTACAAGGGCGC
This sequence comes from Spirometra erinaceieuropaei, assembly GCA_902702965.1. Lineage (NCBI taxonomy): Eukaryota > Metazoa > Platyhelminthes > Cestoda > Diphyllobothriidea > Diphyllobothriidae > Spirometra > Spirometra erinaceieuropaei. The sequence goes on from CACRXP010000757.1 coordinate 190,212, forward strand.
GAGAGGACTGATGTCTGACCCTCCGACTCTGATATGAGGTATCGCAAACCCCGGTGGTGGCACTATGATATGGCGACCGTGAACCACCAATAAACAAATTTCTTTGTTATCTCTTAAGCCAAAGCCCTAGAGAAGGAAACCTCAATCAGGTGGTTTCGGCGGCTGCCGCGACCTTTCCTCTACACAGAAACTTCATAGCATCAACAATTCATCCTGTGGCATCTACAGGGACCCACATACTCCGCAACCCTGACCTTATTGCGAGTCAAACTAGGTGCGAACCGTTTTTGATCTTAGCGCCAAACATCTGACGACACATAGCCTTCGTCATCACGGCGCGAATACGCGTTGCTGATCTGAAGTTCAAAGCCCCGATTCTGGTTCTGGGAAAGTCAAGATGCCGTGGGGCCAACTCCTAAGCCACCTTCTACCATAGCGTCCAAGCCGACCCCTCCCACATGATGACGACTATGGCAACAGGCGAGCTGTGAATTGATTGCGTGGGAACCAGCCCATGACCGGCTGGCTTTCTTATGACTGATGAGGCACTTTACTAACATCCCTGTCATTTACGTAAATGCACTAATACCAGCATCTGAGCAAAGCTGCAAAGACTGGTTAGAATATTCCATCATCCTAATCTGCTGATGGCTGTCGGGGTCTGGACTGCTCGGAATGGGCTAGGCGACTCCCTATTAGCCGCTCTAGACTGAGCATTTGCTACGACTATGATGAGGAGATGCTGAACCCCGCTAAGCAGGACTGACTGTTTATCACCGACACGTGCTTCGCGCATCGCCGAAAACAGCTCCTGACTTGGTATTCAAACCGTGATCAGGTGGCCAGCCTGACTGACTACCTTCGTAGCAGATGGATGGTGTCGAAACTGGCCAGGTCTGTAGGTCAGACCATGTTCTCTTTCGCACGCCTGAAAGTCCTCCGTATCTTGGCGGGAAAATAGCTTTGTAAGACAGCCTGATGTCGCGATATTGCGATAACCGAGTAAGACCGCGGCCCTGAGCACAGAAGCTCGGTCTCGTCCTAGATCTTGAGTCGAAGGAGAACGTAGTGATAAATGGTCATCATCGAAAGTCCTTGTCTGAAAGGTAGCCGAGGGAATTCCCGGATTTACCCAGCGGCACAGGGACCTTACAGTTGCATGTCCAGACAGCTTGATCCATTCCGTCACTTCTGAAGGTAGGTGGTAAAGTAGGTTAGGGATGATTTCGAAAATGAGTAGGTTGAGTTGGCGACCACCACGAAGTAGACCTCAAACTTAGGTGAAACTCAAAAACCATCAAGTTATTGGCTATGCTGGTGGTCGGTCCCCTGCAACGAACGATTGTTCTTCAAGGCAATGACGGTGTTGTCGCCAAAAATTGGGCCAAAGTTGTAAGATGGCGTGAGTATTTCCACTGTCTTCACTCGCTTCGATGACCAGTTATCAATGCCCTTTCTTCTCGGCATCGGAAATTTCCTCATCTCTAGCTTATGCAGTGGCGTGTGGCCATCTCTCCGAGGAATAAAATGATAAAATGTTGAACCTGTGCGGCAATAGAACTTCCGGTGGAGACGGTATTTCCTGTCGAATCCTAAAGTCCTCGGTGCACACTCCTCTTCCCTGGCTCCCCGAGCAGGCATTAAAAGATGAAAATATTGCTGATGATTGTCCCTCGGTCGTTCTTGTGCCGGTCCTCATGCCGAGGGGTAAGAAGTGTGAGGACAGCCACGGCGTAAGTTTCATCAACAGTGCCGCAAGGCTGCCTGCATTTCGTTCTCAGGCGATTTCCGAGTGTATATAAGTCTGAAACGAGGTTTAACCAAGCTTGGTTCCCGGCTGGACGCAGATGTATGAAACCAAATATTCACACTTCGACGCATTCGTAGACTATGCCGCAACTATTAGCAACCGACAGTCCTCGGCTTTTTTGACAGCACTGCAGTGTTCGGTTCCATTCATCTTGATCGTCGTTGTATATGATGGACCCAAAAAGTATGTTGACCGGGATCATCGTTGTGATGAAACCCTGTTGTTACATCACTATACGAGTTGTGGCCTACAGCAATAAGTGCCTTCCGCTCGATATTCAGTCTGATATTACATTGTGTCGCCCCCTGCCTCGCCTAATTACGCCGCTGAGTGGATTCTCGAGTAGACCCTGCACAGTTTTGACGGCACCGGTTGGTTGAATTCGTCTTCGCCGACGGTATCGCCTAGTTAGCGTCAAGCTATGATGACCTGCATGTCGTGAGTGAGTGGGGTCGTCAAGTCAGGCAGTTTATGAACGGTGGAATGGCTAACGTGTCTTTGATCTGCATTCCTGATGTGGTTTGGGGGCACTCTTCGTTGTTGCCTTCATGCGCCAAGTGTTACCGTCCTCAATCCGGCGTCGTTGTGCACCTGGATTCCTGGAAGACAAAGTCAATTCAAAACATATCTTGGCTCATTCCATCAAGGCATACTAGTGGTTCCTTAACTTTCGCTGTTCGATTTTCGTCGCTGGAGTAGAGTATGTTTCGAGTTCTCCAGACTGGTTTCCGCAAGTCGTCAGACGTGAAGAGGTACTATTCGCAGTATCATAGAGGCCGGCTGGGTCATACATGATCACTGCTGTACCAAGTACAGGTAGCTTCGAATAAGTGCGCAATTGACCAAATATATTCCCTTGTGATTTACTACAAGTCAGCTCCTATTGTTTCCTTCAAAACGGGCTCGGATGGCATTTGGTCGGCCAAGTAGTCGTAGTCCGGGCATCGGCCCACATTTTTGTCCCTACCCTATTTCCACAATCCTCTTTTAGATGCTAATGGACAATTTGTTGAGCTCCTCATCACACAGCTTGGTCGGACGCTACGAGACGGCCGTTCACTATGCAGACGCCAGCACGCAGACAGGGCAGGCCTCAGGCGGCCCTGCCGACCGCTCTCGCACCGGCAGTCGTTTGTCCGACTCGAGGGAGTATCTGCCACCGACTGAGGCCCTTGCAGCCGCTTTGCGCGCCCTTCGTACCCGCCTGAATGCCTCTGGCGGCTATGCCGCAGGCCGAGCCAATCTTGCTGGATGGCCGGCCCCGCCGAACTTTGATCTCCACCTTTTCATCTCGCGTCGAGAATACGAAAACGGTCGCTCTCTACTCATGCGAAACCTGCGCACCATCCCGAGCCTCTCACGACTGATAGCCGTCTCAAACTTTTTGCCGGCCATTGCCGCCTCACAATCCTCGGCCACGCCACCGGGTCAACCTCGCTGTTCACAAATGCCTGGCTTCACTGCAAGCACAAGTGGACCGCCTTATTTCCACTTTTCGAATATACGATGATTTTCCTCCGCAAGCCATTACCTAATGATATTCACCATTTTCTTCCAGCCTTTCACAACCTGTTTTTTGGCATTTTTTATTCATATTTTTGATGGAGGACAAATAGTACGAATTTTCTTGTTTCTGTGTTTTTGGGAGACCGCAGAGACTGAAGGGGTCGTCTCGGATGTTGCATCTTTCTACACGGCAATTAAGACGCCTGAACTTTATTTACGAACTCGTATGTGCCGCCACGACTGCCACGAGAATGCTCCTGGCTCCCTCAGGTCACTCATTCTTTGGGTTTTAACTCGTGTACGATATACTCTAGGACATACGTAAGTGCATTTAATATCGCTCTTCTCGCGTCCACACATATTTTTCAGTGAGGTGCATGATGTTTTGCGCCGTGTAATAGCAGGTAATTAGCGGCAAGTCATACGCCCCTGGCAAATCTTCAGCTTGTCTTGTTTTAACTAGGTTTGTTTTTGGCACACGGTGACCTCCGATCTAGTTGAAATTGCATTTTGGCTTAGTCGAGTGAAGGACGACTTTTTCGACTCCACAGCTCTTCGCCCGCTGAACATGAACTTTTGCTGTTCAAGGTCTTTTCTCTTCGAGGCCACCCGATACCTTTGCAGCTTCCCCAGTGCCGCCAAAAAAAAGTTCCATATCCTCCTAAAACCTTGTGTCAAAAAGTGAACCGAAGTACTCGACAAACGACTGGTGTCCAAGGCTCTCCCTCAGAGAACAAATTTAGACTCAGTAAATTTTATCGGCGTGTGGTGGAGGTTAGACTACACTGTTGTTCCCTCGTTCGTTAGCAGTTTGTAAATGGTACCAGCATGGGTAATAGAGGTGTAATCAAGTCGGGGGACGCGTCTGCAGTCGGGATCAGAGGCGATAACAGACGACCTTGAACGTGTCCATATGCCTCTTGGAGATGACAGCCTAAAAATTAAAAGCACCTGCCCAGGGACCTCAGGTGCCTTTTTAACTCAATAGTAGGGAGCTTCTGATTTGGCACATGGTTAGAGGCGGGGACGTGTACGCATCAAGATGGACCCATATAAGAAGTCGAGCCCGGGCACCAGCTGTCTCCATCCCCGCTGGAGCACTTTCCAAACCACTTTCTCATTTTGGCTTCTTGCACATGGCTTTCATAGTATGTGCGCTTAAGGCTAACTGAGTGTCGCGCCTTCTGTAATGAATTCTTCAAAGATTCGGAAAAATACTCTATGGGCGACGCGAAGAGGGAGGCTACTGGCTTCAGCTCTGACCACCGATTTCTCTGTCAAGTCGGGATACCCCAAGTCATGTTATGTGAGTGGCGGATTCGGATGCCATAAACCTAGATTTTGCTAGTCAAATGGCAGGCCATGAACTACGCGTCCAGTGCAGAATTGTAGTTTGCGGCTTGTATCAGACAGATGCACAGGAAATAACACTTACCGGCAGCAGACCGCGTTTTACGCATTAGCTGTCAGTAACGGCAACAACGATTTAGATGGACCATCCGAAACGTCACCATGAGTTTCTTTTAGGGCAGCTGTTGTATGAAACCCCGAGGTCCTTAAGTGTTCTCCATGTTGGCTTAACCTTGCGGACGCTAACGCCGTGGACATGTCAGCCTTCTCACTTTGCGGTCACCATTCGATGATACCCAATGACTGGACGCATGCCCGGGACTTGGGTCTAAGCCGATTCATAATCAAGGGACGTCCTCGCCCCTGAGTTGTTGTGCATTCACGACGGTCGAGATCAGGAGCATTTAATCGCGTGGAAGCAGTGTGCTATGACTTATCCGGATTCTAAGGCGGTAAGGAGCACTTCCGTTTCTGCGCTGAAGCAATGGAAACAGGGCCTCACGAAGTTGATTACGTAGAGATTATCAGCAAACAAGTGTCACCAAAGAGAGGAGACTTGAGTGAACACTGCAGGTTTGTCAGCTGTCATCAGCCAGCAATCTCCAAGCGCAATCAGGTTTCCGAGAGTTGAAGATGATTAACGGATCAGTGCGACTGTGTGAGTTGTATAGCCGCAGCTACAAGGTAAACGAGAGTGCAAATTCCGGTCCTGTAATCAGGGTAAGTCATATGTGGTATTGATATACCAGAGGCCAGGTCTGGCAGTGGGATAGGCAGCGCAGCGTCACGTCATATTGACGAAGTGCGATAGCAGACCTTGGGTATCAGGATAGGGGAGCGCCCGCAGTCTAGCAACAAATACCAAAAATGCATTCCCGAAGAAACGATATAGCTTACATATTGATCGTCCGCATCATTGGCCCGCGGATGAGGAAACCTCTAGTTGCCGCAGCCGTCAGGGTACGTACACAACATTATTCCGAGACATTTTTTCCACGCAGACCGCGTGAGTGGTCTGTTCGAGGTTGTACACTCCGGCCCCTTGGTCATTTGAAAATTAGGACCAACGCAGCCGAGTAAGAAGTCAATTTAATGAAAGCGCTGCAGTGCCATGATCAGACACCAAATCCCCGTGTCCCGGTGGTGCTGTTGTTGTTTGTCTATGACAGCCTACTCCATAGATGTAGGTCTGCATAGTTCGCAACTAACCTCTGCCGAACGTTGGCATGGTGGCACGCCTAGGTGCAGGCCCATCCACCATGCCATCCCCTGTGCCCTCCATCGCATCTAGTCCTTTTGACTATGTCTCGACACCTTAGCCAAGTGAGAATGAAGGGGAGAGTGCGTTAGATGCTGTACAAGGCTACTACCACTACAAACTAATTCGCGCACAAGTCACCGTGCATGCTCTCATAATGCTGTGAAGCACGCGGGGAACATCCTCGGTCACGACGGTCGAGATGTTAGGCTATTTACCACCTGAGGACGCATCCCACAGCCAACTCCGAGGCAAACAGATATGCCCCTCTTCGGGGTCAACACTGACTGTGGGTACGTGCAAAAACATAAATGCAGCCATTGCAAAGATTGGAAATCAATAATACTCTTCTCTACTGATTCGAAAAGCTGGATATAGACAATCGTCGATAAACAAAATTGGTAATTCGAAAGCATAGTAAATTCTGTCCGAAAAGGTATGAGTACAGAAAACCACATGTAGGAAAGGTACGTATAAATTCAACACGGCGTGCATGATAGCACAATAAATGCTAAAGTGCCACGGAGGATTTCGGTGGCAGACTAGACTGAGAGAGGATTGGTGGGAGCCGGTAGAATGCTGTAGTCAGCAACGCAGTCCATGATCCAGGTGGCTGGGAGAAGACGGATGGGGGCGATCGGCGGCGGCTCCCCTGAGCGCGACAGCACTTCTTTCTTGGATTGAAGGAGGGCCAGAGCGGCGGCAACTAAACGGTCTGGTGGGAGATTTTCCATGGTTGTGGGAGAGGCGGTGGTACTGGAACCGTCATTAGCCCGAGGGTCGTAGATGGCGAGAAGCTGGGAGGGATGCACAGTACACTCTGTGGTGGAAAACGCGACCGCGTCTGCATTTGCTTCTGCCAGCACCCAGTCGCTGGTAGGTTCCTCAACTGTCAGGCTGGCCAGACGCCGGGGTGAGGATATGTCACGACTGAATACGGTTGCGCCACCAGCCTGAGCCAAGGTGACGAGGTCTCCGCGAGTGGGGGTTGGATATACGAAGGTGCCCTGACAGGTAAGGATGGGTCAGAAAGACCATAATAGCCCGAGAGTAAGAAAGAAAATGCTTGTTCTTACTGTGACACGACGTACTTCTGTGCTGGTTTATGCTCCAGTGCAAAAGGCCAAATATCAAGCAGCTTACTTGGCAAGAGACTCCATTCAAAAGATCAGAAAAACAGCCTCCCACACAATACCTTGTGACTAACTTGCTGAAACGGCGTCGACGAAAAATCAAAAAAATCGGAAAAGTCAGCTACAACAGCCCCAAATGCGGACACCTAACTAACATTTAACAGTCACAGTGATTCACTTAACACGAACACGCGGGGAAACCATAAAGAAACTGAACGTTGGTGGATCCTCACCATCATAGAAGTCCGGACGGTCAGAGTATGAAACCGGCCCACCGATAATCCCAGGTATTCTGCGACGGCGTCTCATTTGCCCTAGCCAACACTTGTTTCGCTTTGGGACGGGTTGCGGAAATTTACTCTTTGTACCCTACGGAGCACTAGTAGTCGTAGTGATGATTCCAAAAAGTACTTGAGACATGCATATATACATTTTTTGAAAGTGCTTCAAAACCCCGGGAGGATTGTAGATCACAGCAACTGAGAAGGATATTTTTAGTGTTCATCGGCTCCATTCCATCTGAAGACATGCGTCTTTTTTCTGTGCAAGTTTCCCACCCCCATAATCTCCCGTTGAAAGTGTTCGACCAAGCTGGGATACAAAGAACTTGTACAGTATTTTTTTTAAAATTCAGATACTCCTGTTGAACAAAAATTTTCGGTGACAAATGCACATAGCGAACTTGGGACGAAAACTTACCAGGAAACACAGGCGAAACCCATGAAAGAGACCGGCCGAGCCCGCCTCCCGAGCCTGACGAGCCTTCCGCGGAGCATAGGTAGTGGGAGCCGTACTGCAGCCAGGCAGTTCAAAGCCCTCCTCTTCCACACGCGATTTGACGAACGAACAGGTCTCAATCCAGTCGAATGCTAATACCCAACAGCCCTGAAACCAAAAGGGGGTGTGGACGAAGGTCGTCTCAATTATTATCTACAAATTGTTAAACTCTGGATCGTTACGACACCTGCTGCCGCACAATGTCTTATTCAGAGGTAGGATAGGTAGAAATCATACAAGGTAATGAATATGTCGGGTTCGAAAAGTTGTATGGAGCCATCAACCAACGAATCGTGTTGGTACTTCTAATTTAATCCTGTTTAATTGCATGACAAGGATTTTCATTACGGCTTTATGTGTGGGTGAGGACCAGATCACGGACCAACGAAAGATACGGATAGGCGGGCCTGCTTGTCAGCCTAACCGTGGACCACGTGATAGGACCATAGGTGGCAGATTGAGGAACGGTCTTGGGAGGTTTAGCCGAGAAATAAGTATGTTCGTGCCGGGTCATGTAGGCGCGGCTGGGCACAAATACGGCAGATAGAGTATGTGGAAGTATTATGACGCGGTAAACGTCCGCCATTCAGTAATGCCTTACTTGTTATCCAGTAAAACCCTGGCATCTGAATGGAAACGTCCACCTTTCGATCCAGGTGCGACAGGAAACAATGTCTACACCAAGCCCACCGCATGAACACAGCATGGTGAGCTACGGATTAACCTGAGGGCCAGGAGAGGTATAGTCCCTGCCCTCTGGTCGGACTTCCCTACTAGCAACTATACTAACGTCTGCCTGGACTACTGCCGAGCACATAAACGATCTGCTACCAAACAGTAATACCAATAACAGATTATGAGGAACTAAAAGTTGATATAAAACTACAGTAGGGCTGACATCCACTGAAGCGGAAACTCGAGATGGCATAAACAGTATACATCTAACAGAACGCCGTAGACATATTAAAGTGGATCATACGGGAAGAAAATTCAGGAAGATCATGCAACTTGATACGCTCTACTTGTTATATTATCCGAGTCAAGAAAGAAGGCCTAGAAATGGAGAAAAACGGTCTTGTCATCCATGTGGCATTTCCGGTCTTACCAGAAAGCCACTATAGGAAAAGGATGGCGGCTAGTGTCGCGACAGGCTAATCCGTCACAGTAAATTTTAACAGAAGGTAAGGAGAACGTTTTTATTAATTCGATCTGCGCCACTACTAGAACACTTGGAGTATGGCCTTGCAACGTGGGTCAGGGAGAATGGAGTTAAGTACCTCAGAGGGTCGCAAAAGTACCCTAAAACGAGAAGTGTATAGTTTCCGAGCAAACTTGAGACTACGTGACTATTCACTTAAGATTTAGTAAGAAGCATTTATGAAGTCAGTGGAAACAGGATCGTGAAAAAGAATTAAATATGCAACATAAGTAACTAACAAACACTAGGTCATGTGATGAAACGAGTGACCTACGAGCAATCGATAGGGCTACTAGTGGATGTATGTACTTGCTATTGCATTTTAGCCCGATTCATGCAGGACGTCGGTGTCGATGAAAACGTGAACCAGATCCAACAGACATCTTTAACAATAGCGCAGAACTAAAAAGGATAGTCAACATAACACTTCCGTTAAGTTTGTAGTGGACAGCCATCATGGCTACGTCGCGCCTCTCGCTAGCGCCTGCACCTACGTCCTAGCGACAGCCTGCTATGGCACGCACGTCTGCCCGGCTTCGATTTGTCTCGTTGCAATTCACTGTCTGCACCACGCATTCGGTCGATTCTCTGCCTGCAGCAAGCGAGGCTTTTCACTACCTTCGCGTGGGCTCGGAGCCAATCAACGCAACTCCCATCGTTGATTGGTAAGACAGGCGGGGACAGTTCAGAACAATAGAGTAAACAATCTGCAGCGACACTTTTGCAGCGGCGACCTTCGGCGACAAAGGGCTCGTCGCTCTCGCGGACGCCGCCTTCGCGGCGCCGGACGCATCCTCGTCCGGTTGCCAACTTTCCCCTTCACTATTCTGTACAGAATAAAGTGTTCTAACCAAATGGCGTCCTGCTTCTAACAAATTGGGATATGGCCTGAAGTTGTGGCGTACTGAGCGTACACCATCACCGCTTGGCCGCTACAAGTTCTATGGTAACCCATCTGGTAGGCCCGAGGACCTGATATGAATTCCGGTACGCACAGGAACGTTTTACCTACGGTCGTGTGCTCGAGAGCATGCTGTCGGTTTGGGAGGGAACTAATAAAAGGAGAAACATGAGCCTGCAGAGTTGCAAAAAAAACAAGTAGAGCAAGCAAGGAAAATTGTTCAGAGAGGAGAGGAAACACAAACCTGCAAAACGGCAGACAAAAACTTCAGTGTTCGCGGGCAGTTAGACTCATTGGGATATACGTTGTCCTTATACTTGGATGGTTTCTTCTTCTGCTTGTCGGACTGTGGACTTAGCGTTGCCCCCGTGATTAGGTGCGTGACCTCCGGTGACATCTCTGTGGCGACGCGAGCGTGTAGTAATGAGGCCACGCGAACGAACTGCGTGCGTTGAATTCTACTCAATCCGGTCCCAAGAAGGACAGGTCGAAGCCGGCGCCTTTAACAGAAGCCAGAGGAAAAACGGAGGGAATAAGACTGGCTGGATAAAAAAAGATCTAAAATGAGACTACAGAAAACTGGCCGTACAGAAGAAAAGGCTCCGAGCGTTGATAGCCATCCTAATAGGAATGCTAAGTTAAATGTGGAACAGCTTGGTTGAGTAGACTGTTCAAACGTGAGGTACGTGAGAAAAGAAGATATAGACCAACTAGTAAGGCAAATAAGGCAGCCCTTCCTACCCGTCAGAATGGCAGAGTTCGAGCTCCCTGTCAGATAATCAAATAGTTCAACCATATCCTGCGATCGAGTTGATTGTCACGCGAATTGTCTGCATCGCCGCTCGAAGTTTCACGTGGCGACCACGGGAAACGGGGTTCAAGAACCAGTTAACATCAAAAGCCATGCATGTTTACCGTCCGAATAAACGGTACGACCCACGATTAACAAACTTAACATAACAGGTTATTGAATGTCAATGAGTACATTTTATCTAAACAGATAAGACTGCCAGAAGCGAACGCGGACGCGATGGCTGACAGATCTAAGCAGTTCTTCCACGGATGTCCTAGGTGACCCGGTGCCTAAGTTTACACGTATCATGTCTCACAGAGATCTCGGGCCTGGCGTAAATGAAAGTGCTAAAATGATCACAATTATAAGGAGTCAGTGAGGCCTGATCCTCAATCCTAAAGGGCACCGAGTTGCTCCACCAGTTGGTAATTCTCGAAGCCAAGACAACCGCTAGCACCTTGAGATACATTCACGCGCGCCAGATTGATTGTCGTGAAAAATGCACAGATTTGCCGCAAGGATGAAGTCCAGCACCAGCAGCATGCCACATCCTGTCAGTCGACTGGAGGGGAGGACAGAGAGCCTCTGCCTGTCGCGTGTAAGCAAGCATAGCAAGTTATCCGAGATTGTCGAAATTGGCTAACATCAACGTATGGTTGACTACACAAAGTCACCTCTAATATCCTTTAGAGATGAACTAGACGGAATTGGTCGGGCTTTCTCGCCTGGCTTTGGTATAATGTCAGGATCTCCTAGGCGAAGAGTGGTGTTGTCAGGATGACAGCCTTGCGCATCCCGAGTTTTGCGTCGAGGATAATGTCGCGGAGACTTCCGGCTGCCGAAGACCTGATCTGATTTAGTTGCACCCTCGTCGTCGATCCCCATGGTTCGTAAGATGGTGCTGCCCAGGTCAGAGAACTGATCTACCGCTTTAATTACTATTGACAGTTATCGTGAGTCCAGTGTATTTGACAGTTGCTACTGGACGGCGCATGATAACCGTTTTGTGTGTTTATGACTAGTGCAAGGGTGAGGCATCAGGTGGAAACAGGCCCAGACTTTAGTGGATGTCCGCACCAGTTGTGATATTTAATGCATAGTCATCGGCAAATAGCAAGTCGTGTATTCTCGTCTTGGGACTTTTTGTGACAGCCTTCGTACTGCGGATGTTAGACAGTTTCCCATTGGTTTAAGAGCTTGTGACGATGTCCAGTCGATCCTCTTGGTAGGCGTCGATCAAAGTTTAGGAGAGCATTTGGTCGAAGATGGCCTGACAGGGACACAGGCTTGCCTCGTTCCGTTTGTCAGCTTGAAGACCTCCTACGTGGGTTCATTCTTCGTCATAAGTTCCATCGTCAAAACGCCTGATCATTATCGTGAACCGCTCGGGACATTCAAATTCACCCATTACCCTTCAGGGATCATCTTGAGTTACGGTGTGATTCCTGACGGTTGCATATAAACTAATTATAATTTCCTGACGTTCTCACTGTATTTGACTCCGAGATGCCTTCGAAATTAACATGTGCTGTCTGGTAAATGCCATTGCTCCGGATGCAGATTCAGGCGACTGAGTTGTATTCGAGCGAGAATTGGGACAAGGATTCCACGATGATTGCCACAAATTTTGCCGGTTTCCTTTACGTTTGAGTAGATGAGCAATGACTGCGTCCCTGAAATCTGTTCTTGTCGTCACAACTTATACATTTGTGAAGCTTGTCTACAATTTGAGGGCTATCATGTTTGTTGACTTCGGTGTTTTGGTGGTCGCAGACTACCTTAATGGACGCGAGTAAACTCGGCATCTTAGCATGATCTGTGTATTCTTGGATTTCATCTGTCTTGGTAGTCAACCAGTTGTTTTGCATTTCCCGCAGCACCTAGTGCAGTTGGTGATGATAAAAGAGGGAGGTGGGCTGTTGTGGATCAGAGAAATCATGCTGATTTGACCTTTTTCGGATACCAGTCACTGTATTTCATCATCACATTAGTCAAAACAGTCCTGGTGTTTACAGCGTGCAGGTCTGGTGACTTCCACAGCAGTGACGCAAACGGCATTATACAGTCTTTGCCGGTTTTGCCGGTGCCTTATTCATCTAAGGTTTTAAGGTTGATCAGGCTTGAGATCAATTCGTTGGAGAGTTCCATCTGATGTTCTGCGGGATCCAGTGAGACCGTGTCCAGTTTTGCTGATACCCTTTTCCCTTATGGTCGTCTCCGCGGTCGCATTTACAGCTTCATCTTCCATACATGCAGGCAGTCGATCCAGCATTTGACACTACACTCCAGATTTGTTATAAAACCATCAGGACGATCATAGGACACATTCTAGCAGCTGCCATTGATGGGATCGCGAGTACATCGATGTTGTCTTCCCGACACCGGGAAGCCGAAAGATGGTATTGCAAACGGGAAGACTGACTCTTGCGCAGTTCCTCCACAGGATGTTGGAGCTTATAACCGAGGCGAGCCTCTCTCTGGGGAGTGTGAGCCTTGCTGAGATGTGATGGTCACTGAGTCCATGGGGAGAAAAGTAACTTCCTGGCAAAGTCTTTCTGAGTGCGAAGGCGACAGCAGCGTAACAGCGTTCTTATCTGTGACGGCTGCTACAGAAGGTATAACTTGCACCAACTTGATGCAACTGTCCTTGTTCGGGGTGGCGGATTTTGTTGAGTGTAGCAATTTATGCATTCAGATTGGCAAAGTTGAGATATCCAGAGAGCCTGTCTTCGTCTTCAATTAATTTATGCATTGCAAAGTGTCAGTTCTAGGGTGACCAGTCTGGTCCTAGCCCTGGGCCGGTTAATCGTCAGGTTACCTAAATGGAAACGCACATTCTGGATTGTCACCACAATTGCGTCAGGGTCTGTGGAGTAGCTTATCGCCCCTGCAAGATCCACCCCGTAGCTAGACAATCGTGCACCATTGCAGCATGCCCACGCAATGACGACAACGGCAGTGGTACTGCTAAGGATGAGCGGCGCACTTACCTTTCAATAAATAAAGCCGTGGCTATCGGATCTACTGGCGCCAGAGCGCTGCTGGGCGAGGTAGATGGTTTCCCACCGCTGACTCTACAGCCACTCTCCGGGACGGTGACTCCTGCGGAACGCCTGTCCCTGGCTTCTAGGAGGGCCTTGTTAATATCCATGAGGACGGTCTTGACGACAGTGCCCGACTTGGCTCGTTTCACCTCCATAGGCTTTGCTTGGCACTTTAAGCGCTCCAGCATATTAGCACAAACATCCAGAGGAGATATTCCCAGGGCGTTGGGGGCCTCAGGATTGGCACCGTGCTTCAATAAGAGTTTGCAACAGAGTAAATGCGCATTTGTCACAGCATCGTGTAGGGGCGTCTCCAAATCCGGACCACCTGGAAGATCAACTGACGCTCCAGCCCTGAGAAGACAGCTGGCCGCCTACAGTGGAGAGGAAGAAATAAAAGTTGGTATGAAAAAGAGAAATTATCGTACGCGGGCTTTATCAAGGCAGCGATTGAGGCTGCGATCAACTCCTCCTCTCTCCCCTCCTAGGTGTCTGGATTTTTGACCGACTAGGTTTATCATTGGAGTTACAATTAGGCAGTCGGTTGGTGTTTGGATAAGGCAAAGTGCATTAGGCTACGCTATCGGTTTGTGTTTTCGAAGTCGAGTTTTTGTGAATTTTGTTTACCCGAAATAGGTGGTGGTGGTGGTGGTGGTGGTGGCGGCGGCGGCGGCGACAACTCAGCGCCACTTGATCGCACTAAAAATGGAAGAAAAAGTTACCTCAGTATGTCCACGTAAGGCAGCCTCATGAAGAGGTGTCCAACCGGCGTGGTCTCGCACATTAGCCGATAGGCCAGACGAGAGAAGAGTCTGCAATTGGTCCACATCGTTTCTAATGGCGGCTCGATGAACAACACTTTCACCTTTGCTGTTGAGACGCATGTGATGCGTAGATGAGCTGTCGGTAACAGTCGACCGTTTCGTCTTCGTCTTGACCGCACCAGTTGACTTGGCTTTCCGAAGGTTCGCTCTCTTCTCGAAGGAGGAGGTAGATTCAGTTCCCGATTTTAGACGGTCGGCATCGCTTGTGGATTTTTGACGACGTGCAGATGATAGCAGGGAGTCCTCTGTAATGTAGGAGTCCTCCGGGACAGCAAAAGGGGCTTTCGATATTCTAGGCAACTTCTTTGAAATAAAAATGAGGCAGCATTCTAAACGCAGGTTTAGTGTGCGTACATAAAAAAAGTAAATAGACTCGAGGATCAGTTAAAATATGTGCAAAATTAGACACCAGATAATATGACAGACTAACTCGGTAGTGCCGGCACCGAAGTATGACAATGGCCATAGAATGCAGGCCAAGATTGTGGAGGCTTGTGAAATGAACGGCGAGTAAAAGCGACCATGAAAAGTAAGACCGTGTTCATTCAAGCATAACTAGCTGATAAGACAAAAGCCTTGAGGTCAAGGAAGTCGGTCCGGACACTTGAAAACATTCTGCAAAAAATCGACTTTGGAAAATAAGTTTTCCGATTTTTGGGCAATTACCATTTATCAGAGCCTTGTTATGCAGTGGACTTGGAAGGAGGCAATACTTGCAAAGTGTTATGCGTTAGCTAAGAGGAGCATATTTCCGCCGTCAGAAATAACGTTATAATCCGCACCTGCATTCCATGTGACCTCAAATACTGCCCCGTTTGACAACGCAAAGGACGAGTTTTAACGTCCTTCTCCAAATGCGGCTGAAAGATTACTGCCGTCTAGTAGTACGGTGTGCCCTCACCTACTGCACATTGTACAGGATTTCGTACAGTCAATAGGCAAGCCCTCGAAGAAGACGATTTTAGAAAACTTCGCTGGAATATCGGTGGCAGATCCATTATTAGGGTCAGGTATTCAAATAACAGGTCCCTGAGGGCGGAGACGGAAGCAATCCGAAGTCTAGAGGACCATTTCCTACATGAAAGGAGTCGTCGGGAGACTTCTCGACTGTTACAATCCGCCAGAGTAGGCATAGCCCATCGACCTCGGGCAACAATTTGCCTCCGTGTGATGCTACCTAGGAGCAGGCTGCCATATACCAAAACGTTGGCAGATGTATACCAAATATGTTGCAACGGTGAGGCCTGCAACTATGCCGGGGAAGCTAGACGAAAATCGTAGACCCCCTTCATGAGCACAAACTGGCAACTCGGAAACTAGACTCGAACTCGCAGTTTGCAACTCATAATGAATAAATTGGCCACACTCTTGACCTTCAAGAAGCGATCATCTTATAATGAGGCACCTTAAGAACAGAACTACTCACACCTGAGGCATGGTATTCAGAGTTCAACCCTACAATCAGGCACCTGCGTCATTACCTGCATGAAGACCAAAACAAGATGGCCACATCGGACTTAAATCGAGTAGACACGACCCCCCGACGAACTCATCCGAGGGGGAAGGAGAGTTCCAGGCACAGTCTATCGAGGTGACGACGTATAATGCAAGCAGCCATCAATCCCCACAAACATCTGCTGATAGGCTGGGGGAGCGAAAGAAGGAAGAAATTGGTCAATTCAAGGTCGATTAAGTCGAACAGTCATTAAAAGTGCTGGTCGATGTTGGGCATTAAACGTTTTCGAAACGAAGAGCCGACCAAGCTCTCGGAAACGTCAGCAATACGACAGATTTGTCCCGGTTAATAGGCTCACTTTCTAAAAATTACGGCCCCGGAGCTTCCACCTTCGTATATCTGAACTAAACTAACAGTTTCTAAATAGTAACTAGTCCGCGGAATTAGACAAGCCCAAGGGCCGATGATGGGTGTTGTCCCTACCCTTTCCTGTAGCGAGAGCTTTAAACATCCATTTTGAAACCAAAAGCCGCTCGTCCGAACTGTGACCAATGAATCTTACCTGACTGCTCAACAGCCCAAAGATGGCCCGACAGTTAAGTATACCTCCATGAACAAACACTTGCTGGGCTCTGAAATCAAAAAAGTGCATTGCTAAAATGGGCCGACTTACAAAAGACTGTTCTGGGGAGGCGCGTGAGTCGGCGGAATCTCCTAGTTTTCGCCGAGCGGGACGACGAGTGCGCGAGGGAGGTGTCACCGTAGCTTTGGCTGGGGATGGACTGCAAAGGCCGGCGGCCTGCGCCCCGGCCAAATCCGCCTCCGCTCTGTCAGACGGCCTTAGCAAAACGGTTGGTCTTGGGAGTGAGAGATCATACGACACTGTTAAAATTTTGCAACTAAATCATTTGCCAGCTGCTCTTTTCTTATAAAAGTTGCTATAAACTTACTCTGGCTCTGCCTGAATGGAGCATGCTACGGGGGAAACAGCAAGAATATGCTTAGGACTGGTTGATTCTAGGTTGTTCGACGATTCTGGAGACGGTGATGGGCTGTCGACTCGACAGTAAGTGTCCGAATTTAGAAAGTCCAAGTTATCTAAAGGCAGAATTGGGCCTCAGTTATCTACAGAGGGAGAGGAGCGTGAATACTGGACCGGGTAAAAAACAATTCGGAATCGCTTGAGGGACTGGGAAAATGTGAAAGACAGACTTGGTGATGATGCAAAAATTTCAAAATACGGAAATACCATGCCAGGTGATAAGAACCTCAGGCAAGTTAGTTAATAGGAAAATATTTGGAGAGAGTTGCCACCGTACTTGCTAATAAAAGTGCGGCAAGGACAAGAGGCGGGCAAACTACAACAAAAATCGTTAGTGTATGATTAAACAGAGTGTTGAGTTCGCCTTCAGTACTCATATGCGTGAAAAACGATCGCACCTCGGTTGACAATGGCATGGTTGCTCCGAGGTAACGGGTTGTCTAGCAAGGCGCTAATGGGCTGCATGCTTGTTCCCTGACAATTAGGTTTGTGCGGATGCGGATACCCTTCTTAACATCCCCTTGAAGGCTAACATAATGAACAGTGCAATACACTGACTCTACAAAAACCAGAGCCTAAAGGTGGAGAAAGTGCAGCCCAACAGAAACCAGAGAGACTTTTGTGGTATTAGTTGTTCCGGAACGAGGAATCATTTTCGATAGGAAAAAAGATGTGTTAAACAATGTACCAGATGTTACCTTTTAATGGAGTCCTGCTTTGGGGTCTGGGGCTCTGATCTATAAAGTCGGCATCAAGCTGATCCGCATCGAAAGGACGACGCAAAAGCTTCGCCAGCCTCCGAGTAACCACTACAAGGGAGGAGAGTTGAGGGTGCGGTTTCACATCACATGGCCTGATTGGGACTTTGCAAACGGGACAAACACCACCGGTCTTCTTTGGTTGTTTTGAAGGACTGCAACAAGTTTCACAGAGGGTATGAGAACAGACGCCAGTCGTAAATGGCATATGCAGAGCACATGCACAATTGTCGCACTTGAGTAGGTTTAACAACTTCTGTACCGACGCCTCCGTCTGAAACAATCGTAGCACATCTCCAGATGCCATTATGGCTAGAAAACAAAGAGCAGCTGGATGATAGAACCAACTAGAAGGAAGGGGAATTAGTAAGCAGAGCGAAATATTTACGAGAATAGCAAGTGTCGGAAGATTGTTGGAAAGTCGGCAAGTCCGGTACTATTTTACCATTCCCCTTCTTCCTGGCCATCGCTATCATAAGCGCCGTCCGCAACAGTTGCGAGTTTTACGCAAGGTAGCAATAAAACAATTCGTAAATCAGTGAAACACAACTTGGGAATGGACTATTAAAAATAGATAAGGACGCATACCTAATATAGAGATACCAGAGACTGGTGGTGCATAGTTACCACTGGTTCTGACTGGACGTTATGCTGGGCACGATCCTAAACCAGGGCTGAGAAGGGTCATTACCATGGTAGTCGGTTTTACAAAATCCTACTTATCAGTATGGTGAGAAGATATGGGTCTCATCAACGCAATGGTTTAGCGACCAGCTTACATCTACCATCTTGGTTAAATTTGAAAGAACGGCGGTGGATAAGCCATGGCTGACGGCGACGTAGTCGATTTACGATCAGCTCAAAAGGTAGGGACGGTGGTCATCGAGTTTGACAGCGTCCACATTATAATCTAGTATCAGGTGAGAATTTTGCGGTCGGTGCACACCTAGGTGATTAAAACATCACTATCTCCCCCTTAGACAGGATGGCCGAACAAACACTTAAGGTCGATCTCCTTATTTAGAGAATGATCCAACTTGTCATTTAAATTACAGAAAGCCAATAAAATGGCGGTAAAGTTTCAGCTGGATGGGGTGAAAGTGATGTTGGAACCGATTAATGGCCCTAAACACTGTTGACAGTTTGACCGTCACGATGTCAGCCGTGTGTCCCGCAGCGCGGCAGGTGCAGGGACGATGACCTGTGTGCGAGCTCGTTCATTGGTAATAAACTTGCGCAGCATCTAACACGCTCGGCTCCCTCACTCACCCGAGCCCTATGCCAGGAGAGAATCAAGAAAACCGGAGGACGGATCGGGCACAGTGGCCGACAAGACTAAACAACCAGTCTGCGTGTGCTATATACGGTCTGGCCCCACACAGCACACTAGGTTTTCGCACAAAGGGGGCAGACTGCACGGATCTCCGTGCGCTACAGTGTCATAAGGGCCAATTGCGGAAGCAGCCGAAGAACACGCTCCGCCTGTTATGAGAGATGCCTATTCCGTGTCTGTGGTGGGGAAGCGCCCGGTTTGGACGCGATCCCTGCTGAGATCAACAGACACGGTGGCCCCAAACTCATGGATAATCTAACAGCGCTCTTCCAGGAGATGTGGCGTCAAGGAGAGGTCGAGCAGGATTTCAAAGACGCCACAATCGTTCATCTATACAAACGGAAAGGAAACCGCCAAATCTGCGACAATCACCGACAAATCTCCCTGCTAAAAATCACCGGGAAAATGTTTGCTCCCATCCTTCTCAAACGCCTGAATAATCACCTGAAGTAACGTCTTCTGGCGGAAAGCCAATGTGTCCTCCGCTGTCACCGTGGAATCAGAGGCATGATCTTCGCCGCCCGCCAACTTCAGGAGAAGTGTCAGGAGATGCGGACCCACCTGTACTCTACCTTCGTGGATCTGACGAAAGCCTTCGACACAGTGAATCGCGAAGGACTGTAGAAAATCATGCAGAAATTCGGTTGTCCCGGACGATACACTCAGATGGTGCGTCAGCTCCACAATGGCAGGATGGCGCGCGTCACGGACAACGGAGCTGTCCGGGGCATTCACACTGACCAACGGAGTGAAACAGGGCTGCGTCCTCGCGCCCACTCTCTTCAATCTTATGTTCTTTGCCATGCTGATGGACACCTACCGTGACGAACGCCCCGGGATCCACATCGCCTACAGGACGGACGGCCACATCCTCAACCACAGGCGGATGCACTTCCAGCCACGTGTACCTACAACCACCGTCCACAAACTTCTCTTCACCGACGACTGCGCCCTCAACACCACCTCGGAAGGGGGCATGCAAAGGAGCATGGATACCTTCTCCGCCTCCTGTGATAACTTCGGCCTGAACATCAACACAAAGAAGCAAGGTCGTCATGCATCAACCGCCACCCCACATAGCCCACAATGCGCCGTAAATCAGCGTGAATGGAACCCAACTGCAAGTGGTGGGCAACTTCACGTATCTAGGCAGCACCACGATCGACGACGAAGTTGCCCACTGTAATTCTAAAGTCAGCCAAGCCTTCGGCCGTCATCTAAACACAGTCTGGAATCGTCACACTTTCCAGCTCAGCACAAAATTGAAGATGTACAAGGCAGTCATCCTGCCGACGCTGCTGAGTGGAGCGGAGACCTGGACGGTTTATAAGAAGCGAGCGCGGAAACTCAAGCCCTTCCACCTCAGCTGTCTTCGACGGATACTCAAGATGAGGCAGCAGAACCGAATCCCCGACACGGATGTATTGGAGCGCACGGGAATTCTCAGCATCTACGTCATGATGAGACAACTGCAACTGTGTTGGAGCGGCCATCTCGTGCGGATGGATGAGGAGCGGCTACCAAACGACTCTTCTATGGCGATGTCGACACGGGTTCCCACCGCAAACGAGGCAAAATTAGTCGATCCAAGGACATTCTGAAAGCCTCCCTAAAGCGTCTGCAGATTAACCCGGCCAACTGGGAAGACCTCGCTCGAGACCGACCGACCTGATGGAGGACAGTGAAGACAGGCGGAACGATCTACGAGGTAAACGGCATCTTCGCCGCGAAATCTAAACGAGAAGCACACAAATCGCAACTGCGTCCACCTAGCAACGTCAGGGCCCAACCACCCCCAACGTGTCCACGGTGTCGGCGGACATTCCGGGCGCCAACTGCACTTGTCGGTCACCTTCAGACCAACTGCAGCGCTTGGACTGCACCAACCGTCGTCTCTCTATCCACCCCTCCCTCGATTTCTACGCCGTCAACTAACTCTGACCGTCCTCCCGAACCACCGTTTTCATCCTCCTCCTCTTGCTTCCTCACTACCTCAAGGTCTGCTGCTGTGGCGTCTGCCACACACATCAACGTGACAAACAATCCTGACATATCAACAAACACCGACACCACAAGTGTCGACACAAGTAGTGAGGGCCTGGTCTATACCCGTCCTCATTGCGACCGCACCTTCACCTCGCACATCGGCCTGGTCGGTCCATTGCAGATTGGCGAGCCAGTGCCTGGAGCATCAACCTACAGCCGCCGCATTCGCCTCCACTGTCTACACTACACTCGCACATTCATGCACCACATGAGCCTATTCGGTCACATGTGTATTCACGAGGGCGGAATTGACCGCAGACCTGGCACATCCAGCACACCCACCATGGCTAGTCCTGCCCGCACTCCGCAGACCGGCGCGCCCACCGCCACCAGTTCCATCACACTCAGTACATCTTGCAAACTCACTATGCTCAGCCCAACCCACACTACATTGCCCAGCGCGCCCACCACCATCACCACCACCGAAGCTTGTACTGACACCGCCGACTTCGGTCGAGCGCGCATTCGATCCACGTGATTCTGAGTACCAGACCGAGTCATAATATCAAGTCCTGATTCTGAAAAATAGTCAGTTTCTGAGTTCCTCGTACTCTCAGAACTCTTTGCGTCCGTTCGCATGACTTCGGACTCCATAACTACCCCCAAAACCTCCAGTGTTTCGTTGATGCAAGACCGAAGACTTACTGGCACAATTACGACTCCCGAGTCTGATGCAAACGAAATAACCTAAATGGCAGGATTTGGACGGAGAAAAGGTCCTTCGCCGAGGATGTGGTTGTAGATGGATGGATGGGAGGCATTATTTTAAATCAGTACGTTATGGCATCTAGTCGAAATGGCATGCTACCTAGGCTTTACTTCCATTAACCCTGAATATAGGGAACTGTCAGTAGTAGTGAAAATGCGATTCCCAGTTGGCATATCAACGGAAAAGGA
>CACRXP010000757.1:215903-235181 GCA_902702965.1 Spirometra erinaceieuropaei
ACGTTTCGTGTGGTCGTTTCGTCTACTCATCTTCAGGTCCTGGTGACATGCAGGTCGGATGCAGCCACACTGCGTGTGTGCTCGTTCTGTCGAGGCAAACTCGTCATACGCACGCCTATTACTCCTCGTGTCATGTGACTTACCACGTTCAGAGAACCGACCGCCTTGTTAGAAGAAGCAGCGTTAAGACGAAAAGACTTGAGGGATCGGTGGCATTCCATTCTTATCGTCCTTGTCGGTAAGTCATTGAGACGTCTACCATCCTATCACCAGGATTCGGAAAATGGGGGCAGCTCACCCAGTGGAACGCTGCTAGGGGGTATGGTCCTCCCTACCTCATACGTCAGCATATCTCTAACACTTCCCCTCATAGAAAATATTAGGCAGCAAGGATAGTCCTTCCAAAAGGCAGATTTTTGGAAGATATCCCAGGAAATTGGGGAGAGGGATCCATTAAACCCAGAAAAGTATGAGAAAACTGTATAGCCAGCTGGCGGTTGATAGTCAGGAGAATATGCGACAAACGCCATCCATAAATAGCGCCGCTGTTATCTACAGCCTAAATATTGCACTATCGTGACGATGGAGGACCTTCCGTGATTTACTGTAATCACAGGGGACAGTATTTATAAGCAACAAGTGGTAATGCCATTTCTGTGCCCGAAAAGCATGGCTCAGATGTCCTACTTAGGCTTTTTAAAAGGGAATCGGATGGCCTTCAAGAGCTCAAGAGGCCACATGATCACCTCCACGAAAGGGACGGTCGGTGTGGTGGTGGTGGTGGTGGTGGTGGTGGTGGTGGTGGTGGTGGTGGTGGTGGTGGCAGCTCAACAGGCGGTAAGTTTGACTTTCATAAGTGGAGTGGGACTACTAGTATATGTGTGCACAAGACCGAGAAATGATGCACGACGCTTACTCCCTGATAGCGAGCAGAACAAAAATTCTAGTTCGATTTTTGGCACAAAAGGCTGAAAAAATTTGTTTGTCACACACCATCGGCAAGCATCTTAAAAAGATATATGATCTGTTCCGCAAGAATGGGTATCCAGGTCGACTTACTGCAAAGAATATTATGTTGTCGGGGAAACAGCAAAACGCACCGCATTCACGGCGAAAATGGAAGCTGTTCCTCAAAGAAGACTTTAAGGGGACGTGGCGAGGGAACCTCGGCGAATACGCCTTGACCAGCTTGTTTTATGCACCTTCTTAGCGTCAAAAGTAAGGGCATTATTCTCGACTAACCCAATCTTATACGAAGGTAAACACAGGCTGCCAACGTAGACCACCTCCATGTACACTTACTCTTTTCCCTGCTCCCGTGGAGAAAGTCAGATTGCTCGCACGATTAGTCGCCTATCCAAATACGGTAACACTTTTTGAAATGCCCGAGAAAAAATGGAGTCGACAGCATAAGCAGGGCCATACCCATACACACTGTTGACTTCAGACATCGTGTGGACCCCAATGAAGCCTTTTGCGTGATTTATAAGGTTTCACCGAACTACTCTAAGTCAATGAGTCAGCGTCCGCTGGGAACACCAGAGAGAGAGAGAGAGCTGTCATCAGGCTATATAAGCCGGTCTTGTACGGACAGAGGAATCTCGTACGAGCTCCGCATTCATATTGGCAAAGGTCGGTTAACTGAGTGTAATACTTCGCGCCCTCCCCTCCGTTGACACCGTTCTTCTTAACTCCGACTGCCACCAAACCCATTATGTCTCATTATTCCCCACATTACACTTGTGCGAGAGGACGAACGCTTGTCGATTTGTCTCAGCACTCACATGTTTTACTTGATCCGTCATTCGTTAGACTTTACGGAGGTGCAGATGAGGTTGGTGAACACAGACCTCCACAGGAAGCCGATATGAAGGATAAGTCTCTTTATCCTTTCCCTAATGGAGTTATATTTCGCTTGCCTTGAGGGGCGAAATAGAGACGATTTTGTTAAACGCATATTTTGTGCCCAATTTGATGGCAATATCGCCTTTGACATGAACTTCGGGTGCCGCAAGAAAAACGGTGGCCCTTTGCAGCTCGATGCTATATGAACAGATTAC
This sequence comes from Spirometra erinaceieuropaei, assembly GCA_902702965.1. Taxonomy (NCBI): domain Eukaryota; kingdom Metazoa; phylum Platyhelminthes; class Cestoda; order Diphyllobothriidea; family Diphyllobothriidae; genus Spirometra; species Spirometra erinaceieuropaei. Next base: position 217,964 of record CACRXP010000757.1, read on the forward strand.
ATGCGAATTACTGCTTATCCTCCTAACAGTTACTCCACACAGACATTTACGTAAAAAGGAAAAAGAGGGGAGCGCGCAAATACCTATGCATTGAAAACCACGTTTACAAAACGACTAACAGGCTCACTGTACGCCGCCGGAAATAGACTTCGAAGAAGTCAATCAGCATCAGACGTAAATGGCTAGTCAACCGCACACATATCTTACATATGCTTGGCTTTCAGAACACGCACCAGAACCGTCAACTGCGACCCCCATGCATGAGGGTACCTGTTAAATAAGGACGCGTCCTTATTTAACAGGTACAAGGCGGCGGAAGATATCCCTCGACGCCCTTCGAAAAAGGCGATCTCGGCCAGATTCTCTTCTTGATGACTTTGATGGTAAGTGAAACTGAAGTATTATGACACATACTTGGTTTAGAACCCTCAACAGAACCCTCCTCGTCCCGGCCGCGAGAGGAATAGTGCCGATAATAATTGTATTTTATATTTTCATAATAAATCATTATTCCAACTTCGTCAAAACTCCTTCATTCAACTTTCTTGAGGGGGAGGGGTACCGTAGGTCGTTTAGTAATAAATCGGATGGGAAGTGCGAAAAGGAGCTTTCGTAGGTGCTAAAACGGAAAGGTCGCTAAGGAAAGGCGTCCAGCCGCTGCATAGCGCCGTATCGCGACTTTTCGCCATTGGTTCCATAGCGACCACATGGACAAAATCCGCTATAAATCGGTCATTTTATCGCGACTTTTCCACAGCGAGGCGCCGTCACCTCGCTATGGGCTACAAGGGCGGTCCTGTGGCAGATGGCATTTTTGTATAATTTCTCCCTAGTTTACTACATATTACTAGTAAATATTCCAAAAAATATCATCCATATGTCTTACAATACTGGTGGGGCAATGAACTGCTTCACCGAATCGCGGGGCTTCACCTGCCGCCGCAACGTCTTATAGGCCCTCAGTTTGCTCTTTGGCTTTGGTTTCAAAGTCATCGGCACCGGCAAATACACGGTAAAACAAGTTAGATGTATACAGTAGACAAGAGTGAACATAATGCGTGTCGAATAGTATTAGAAGAAAAAGGCATGTATGAAATATTTATTTGTTGTGTATCGCGCAACTGTCTTTTTTCGCACACGTCATTCTATCTCGATACTTCGACAATGTGGCCAAAGTCGAAATCCGGGCGATACGCATTTCTGGACATGCCAATATCCGCATGTTGTTGAGATAGAAATGTGCTGATTTTTTTGAGAATTTATTGAACAGTAATTTTCGCAACCCATAATCGAAAGTGTATGCGATTTAAGCCAAGTTAATTACGTGTTGGTGTATTTTTCATAAGTATGCACTAAATATTGAGATAGGCAGATTACAGTTACCATGGGCTACTGTAAACCGCATTACGTATGGGAAAATCTGAGCCACTGATACTCGTTCAGAGAACGCTAGCAATAAACTGAGGGGATGTAGCCACATCTTTTCCTATTTTGGCTTCGTCATGCTAGATACCTGGCGCGTTGCCGGTTTTCCACCGAAACCATGATGTCGCGCTAGCCACCTTCCAAATTAATTCCTACTGGCCACTGCCAGAATTCTATTTATGGCAATTTTCGGTCTCGATCACCCTAGTGGCCAATCCTCTGCACTATCCTACCTTTCCTTGTCATGCTCAGTCTTGCCCATTAGTCTTTATATTATACCTACCAGCACCGCCTGGAGACCCCGTATATACCGAAGACAACTGTTGTCTAGGCATCTTGGACTGGAGGGCGTCCTCCCTAACCCGACGCCTACACAAAGCATCGCATTTCGCGTTTTCCGGACCAACCGAGGACCGTTTCCAGGCCAACTAGACCCCGCCGAAAGACCTCCCGTGTTGCCTATTCTGTCTGAACTCCAAGCAGTTTTCCCGTCGTCAATAATAATTCACAATCTACATCTTAAACCGCTGTCTTGTGTGTTTGTTGGGGTCGAATAAGAGCGTTTTGACAATTAGCACGGTTAGACTGCTAACGGAACAAACAGTCCAACTGGCGGAAAAATAATTTAAATAATTGCCGGGACCCCGGTGAGTTTCCTATCAGACGTTAACGCTTTTAGGTGATCGTTTTTTCCGAGCCATTTCTTAAAAGTTCCCGGTAGACCACAGTCACGACGGTAACCCCGGTAGGTAAACCAATATCCAAGAGGTCCGAACGATTATGTTGTAAGCACAAATTCACATTTTTCGCTTAATTGGAAAATGCACACGAGCGCTTTAGTTAGGTAGGAACTTTACTTTACCTACTTCTGTCTGAATAGATGTGTGAGCTGTGATGTGTTTGTCAACATATTGCATTAGAAGGTGTGTGGCTTACCAATCACGTCGTTCGGGGCGGAACATAACCACGAGCCCGTGTCTGTGGAGCTCCAGTGTGCTAAATAGGACAGCCCAGGTTCCCAGAAAGCAGACTGCGGCAAACTGCGCACGTATTCGTTAAAAGTAATAAGGTGCCATTACATTGTGAACGTTATTCGCGATGCAAGAAAAAACCCCTATGGATTGTAAGAAAATAACAGAGTGATTTCAATGGGTTCAACGGCTTCTGTCCGTGGTAAAGGAGGGGAAGAAGGTGCATCGAAATGACGAGTCTGTTTAGTTTGCATACTAACCACTTTTTTAGATGACAGTAATGGTATGTAGCCCTAGGCTCACCATACTCAGCTCACGAAGATAAATACAACGGTCCCTATGCTGATGACATATTTGCGGTTTTTTTGTTTTGTGAACATTTTCAAACAGATTTCTCCTAAATCCTCTTTTTTTGTTTCTCGTCTGCTTCATTAATTCTATTTGCTTTTAAATGATTTAGAGATTTGCACTCCTTTCTTTTTTGTTTGCGGACAATTTGTGTTTTTTGTCCGACAACCCGAGAGTAGGGTGTGTAGTCAAAACCCAATTGAGCGGCCGATGAAGCCAAGTGTAGCACGCACCGAGCAGGCGAAGAACTGGAAATTAATCCTGACTAAGACGGAACTGAGGATACTGGTAAAACGTATAGCTACACTCATCCAGGTGAATGGGTAGAAGATGAATTCGCTGTCAGGAATAAAACTGAAGGAGGAGATGGGGGAGTGGAGGAAAGGCCAAAACTCAAGAATGGCCAAACAGTACATATGGCGAAATCATTCCTCGATCCATACAGACCACAATAAAGGGCTAAACCTGCCCTGCAAAACGGTCACTGAAGGTCATCTCAGCAAATATACAAGGCTTGTTACACAAACTGGACAAACTCGGAAACTGAACGGATAAAATTAAGTTAAAGATCAGGATTTTCACATAAAAGTGGCTTTTTACAGATATTACAGGTTCAAAAATACCACAAACGACATACCAGCACCTCAGAGGAGGCAGATCAAATTGAGGAGCAGCAGTCATCATTTGCGTCACTTGGAAGCTAACAGCTATGACCTAGGTGCATAATCCGATAAGGGAAGTCGAACCGTTAAGCATCACATATCCGCTAATCACGTTTGGCCTCTAAAGCCCTCGGTGACGTACCGTTCGCCTAACCAATATTCTGACCACGATCTCATTCTCATCCCTGTACAGTACAAAGTCAGCGAGAAGAAAGACCTCTATAGTATTGGGGATTTTTATGCTCCTGATATTTATTGGCAAACAGACATTTTCTAGTGCTTGGCAGATAACTTGAAACACAAACTACTACAATGGGCAACGGACAAAATCACCTCCCAGAACGTTACCTTTGAAACACGGGCCAGGAATGGACAACTGTCACATCGCCTTGACCTCATCTTTGTCCACGAGGAAGAAATGCGTTTGACTTACCGGTTCGACCGCCAACAGGGTCAAGCATCCAAATACTGCGCTGTACTTCGAGTTTTCAGTGTTTGTCAAACCATTTTCGTCTTGTATATGGGAGAGAGGCATTTAGAAGGGGAATATCCACTTATGGCAAGGAAAGTTTCAGAGGTGTAGGGAAAACAGAAATGAACTGAGGACTAAGAGGCCTTTGGAATACTTTCAGTTAATTACTGAGGAGGACTGTTTGCCTTAGCCGTCCTCTCAGAAGATAGATAGGCGCAAACCGACACAAAATGGATAAGTTAGAACTTCGGGGCCTCTCTCAAAGAAAAAATCGCTTTTGAGGGCGTTACTCACTAACCAGCTCCGAAGGGCAATTACGGGAATATAAGCAACGACTCACCATTCGTGAGGGTGGAGCTCCTAAGTCTCCAAGAAAGTTTGAACTGAACACTGCAAAACTCCCTAGAACACCCCAAAGTCCTACATGGCTGTATGCTGAGTACTAAAAGAAATCAGAACCTGGTCCCTGCCCTCAGACCTGCGAACGGAATACTGGAGACCGATGGCCAGGTCAAAGCACCCCTCCTTTCTAATGTCTTTCAGTCCGTCTTTACCCGAGAGCTTAGTTCTCATACCGCTTCTCCACCCGTTCACCAACAAATGCCTCCTCCTACCACTTCTCCCTCTCCTCCAAGTTAGGACTGAGTTACTCGATGGGCGCCTGTCAAATCGCTTCGTCCTGGTAGAATTCCTGCACTACCGCTTCGCAAACTCACTAGTGAACTGTGCGAACCACTGTCCATTACATCTTAAGTCTTTTGAAGAAGGTGAACCTCCGTAACAAAAGAAGTAAACATCCGTCACCCTGATCTATAAGGGAGGTCTGAGACTTAATTATGTAAGTTATCATCTTGTCAATCTAGTTCGAATCGCATGTAAATTGATGGACCGTATTGACAAAAACATTTAATGGGATGTCTGACATCGTGCTCCGGTAATTTATTAAACCCGTGAGTCCGACGAAGCTATCTCCATAATTGTCTTTGAGACTACTGTACAAGAGACAAAAGATTACTGGTCGCCTTGTCTACAGCTCTTTGGTGCCGCAGCTAACCGCTCTGAATAAAGAGTCGGTTGACCAATGCGCACGGCAGTCAGATATTCGAAGGAACCCGGACCACAACTGGTTTCACAACGACTCACGCCGCTGAAACTAATCTGGGCCTTTCCAGCGTTCACGGTACCTCAACCGATGAGGCTATGAATGTTCCAAGAACTGGCAGATATGCAAATATCATAAAAAGAGTATCGGCCGCTCGCAACGGACCCACTGAATCGTGTCTGTTCTGTCCCACTTGTTTCTTAATCGCCTAGTATCGTTTGACATTTCGGTGATGATGTCAACATAAGCGAACGGCGTATTAGCTGGTAGATTGACAGGGCACGTTCGTAGTACTGTCAGATCGATAATTACAGTTCGAACGTCGTTGCCGACTTTGTCCATTGTTCGCTCCGCAAGGGAGTGTGAGCAAGGACATTGACTTGTGCATGAATTACTAAATGATGGTAGACTTGCGCAGTATCTACAGCAGACTTTCCACCCCCAACTAGACTGCCGTTGCCAAGTCAAGAAGATCAGAGGCGGGAGAGAGCACAGGCGGCTGGCACGACGAAAACCCGCACCAAGCGTGTCACCACACGTCCTGGTCCATAATGTACACTGACCATGATTTTATACCACAACTAACGTAGGGACTGCATGCGTCCCAAATAGTGCGGCGTGAACCGTCAACTCGGTTTGGAGCCACACTCCAGTGTTAGCATATTCTATGGGTGCGCATTCCCGGTAACCCCTGCCGGACTCCAGTTTGACCCGTGCGTAGGTCCAGCGCATCTATCCATGACTCGTTGTTCGGGCAGATGGCAACCCGCTGAAATGCATCGACATAGTTTATTGTAAATCAAACTTCAGTCTGGGCGTAGAGAGCATGCATACTCGACAGTGCCTGAGTTAAAGATGGATGTCCTATAGGTGTTGACTGCAGCCGATACGACCAAAAAACCGGGGTCTTACAACGCATTATACAATCTCATATATCTACAAGGGACAAAAGGTTCGGTTAACCTGTGTTTGACCAAAGATCTTGTATGCTGCTATCCATTTGCCGTTACCTTCCCGTTGTCCACATGGACATCGTTTCTCCCTTCGCCTCGAATATCTCCGTACTACCCCACCACGCACTGCAATTACTACTTTCAGACTTTTCCATGGTCTTCGCCTAGAATGAACATTTATTACGCAGAACTGCATATCTCCGACACTCCATCGACATGAGCCGGGACAAGCCGGTCTGCCGGCCACAAAACGGAAACCATCTCACCTCCACCAGAAGAACACTCAACTAATTGACTTAACGATCCGAAACCGAGTAATATGACTAATCTTGAGTATCTCCCGTTTCACCTATGCAGAAGAAAGACGGGAACTTACATCGTCGCTCATATTACGGACTTTTAAGCGCGTTGATTGCATGCGCTTCCTTTTCACAACCACTGGTTTGTCAGCGGATGCACACTGACCTTTTTAGACTTGGTGTAAATCAGGATACTGACAGATCGAAGTAGAACCCACGGATCAACACAAGGTCGCCTTCACCATCTTGCAGGAATTGTTTGAATTCGAAACAATGTCATTTGGTCTGCGCAATGAACCACCTGCATTTAAACGCTGGAAGCAGCCCGTTCTGGTTCACCTTTCTCCCACTCAGTGTCTTGTGAACTTGTGCGACGCTGTGATCTTTGTTCGGCGCTATCGTACAACAATCATAGACACACGGCCGTCTTAACTGCGCTTTTCGACGCAGAACCAAGTTTTAAATAAAATAAGTACGCATTTCTTAGGGGATAAAATTTTGTATTCAGGACACGAGATCTGTAGAGGAAAATTAGTGTGGTGCAGCTATGGCCTTTTCTTAAGTCCCCGAAAGAACTACTGTTTTCTTGGGGTAGCGTAATATGGCCGCAATTTTGTCCTGCAGTTTGCAACGCTTGACAGGGAAAGGACACAAGTTCACTTACACTGACGAACATCAAGCCGCCTTTGATGAGTCAACAACTCTTCACGCGTCTGCGCCAGTATTCACGCTGTCGAACATGGACGCAGACGTACAATCACTTATACGTGATACAGAGTCCAGCGAGTTTGCCATGGGCGGGATAATATCGCAGGCTGATTCAACTGAAACTGCGAGGCCTGCCTGCATCCTGAGTGTAACGCTGTCCAAATCGTAACAAATTTATTTCGTCTGCTGTCTCGAATCCTTCGCAATAATAACGTTTATCAAACACTTTCATACTTTATAATCGGGAAACTTTCTATCGTTCGAGCCGACCATGGAGCTATAGGAGACGACAGAACACGAAAGATACAGAAAGCCAGTTAGCCAGATGGCACATAAATATCAAGCAGGTTGCTGTCTATGTCACTGCCGCTCAAAAACTAAACTCACTAGCGCTGGTGCGCTTCTCCACCGTTCTGGCGAGGCGCCGTCTGACGAGAATGGTGTGATAAGTAGTACAATTAATGCGATATAAACAAACAAACCCACGCGTTATCACCGAGTTGGGACGCGAAGTGACGGCGCACGCACAGCCGTTGAATCTAACCACCAACGTGCCGCTTCATACTGGCGTATCAACGACGTCTTTAGAGGATGATCCGAGTCCGTGCGTGCCCCGCTAAACAAACCGCTACGCCATAGATTTCTGACCTGGGCAGTCTAGTACTTCTGGTCATAACCGTACTCCACCATGAATTAGATCGTGTGAGTCAGGCCAACACAAAAATAGCGGCCAAGTAGTAATTTTGCCGATCACAGTCGCTCGGATATTTGATCAAATTCACAGCATACACTCTGCCTGCGCCTCACTATTTTACTATGTGAATAGAAGCAGTGCCGCTTTGCAGAAAAGATTCTTATCATTCACAAATGCTTTCCTTAACAACTAAATTTTCGTTTTGACCCTTCGCCCCCAATTCATTCGAATTGTAGAGTTGACTTTGAAGACAGTCTGGTGCAGGACACATGTGGCGAACCACCCAAGAACGACTCAGGCACATCCAGAAGGCAACCGATAATTTGGACGTACGAAGCGCACCCCCATAAGACTCGTAACAGCGCTTTTCGAACATCACTTGCCCTCCATATAGATTGCGTTGCATTTTAATTGCTTGTCGAGCAACGGTTCATTCATCGACAAGGCACTCGTCATTGTACATGGTCCATAGATGAGATATTTGAATACTCGTGTACAAATATTCCGTGTGTATTATGCAGAGATATATTCACTAGGTTCTGATGTACTCTTCCTCTAAGAACTCTAAGCATGACCCATGATCTAGCACTCGGTCCCTGAAGCTACGTCAAGCAGAAGCAAAAAGAAGACTCCGATACGCAAACACATGGAACACCTTACTAACCAGGCGATCTTGTTTTGCGTTACTCGACTATATCACCCACAGCTATATCTACGAGGTTTTTCCATCTGTGGGATGAACTTTCCCGCTTTTGCGTTCTCCGGCCTGCGACATGCATTATGCAAAATATTACCATGACAAATAGCCCACCATTGACCGCTCATTTCTGCAAATAAAAATCACCTAAAGGACGCTTGCCCCTAGCTTCGTCCGCGGATCCGCCTTCAATTTTCCAATGCTAAGTCCCAAAACCGCCAATCAAAATCATCGTAAATCATCCGCTACCACACATGCATCTGGATCCTATAGGCAGGGAAGCCTTAGCACAACGGAGGATGTGAAAGAGACCAAGTGAACTCATTTCTCTTTGCGAAGGTGAAAAGAGACAGACATCTGATTCAAGAGACAGAAGGGTCTTGAATTCTGTGCTTTATATGTGGTTAGAAAATTTAGAGTCGCGCCCTGTGTCCTAACCCGTAGAGCGTTCGACCTCTACACCTCCCGGTCTTGTTCGAATGCTGATCAGGTTGTCACTGTCAGAGAAACATTGCCCGATCGATCAATCACCGAAAAATTAGCATTAACAGCATTTGTTCCCTGCCAGCCCCAGCCTCGGCTAGCCGCCCCTGGCGGCTGTGGCCAAAGGAGACCATGATTAGGCCAGAAGTGACCCTCTGGCGTGGCTACGGCGTGTCATTCAACACGAGAACCAAGTCGCACCATCTGAAAAGAAACTCGTGGCGGAACTCCATATTCTTCGTTCGTTCCCCTCTTTACGGTCTCGTTGTTGTAGCCGCGAATGCATTCATTCTAAATTATCTACTATCGCTGTATCCTTAAATGTGTCACCTAATCCTGTCAGACCCGACGAAACCAAACCAGCGATAATCGGCGCATATAAGTGCGCAACCGGACAACCGCGATAACATTTACTCTATCACACGACATAGGAAAGTGGACAGACAATTGTTAGAAACGACGGTTTATTGAGCATATGCAAGTGAAAGCAATATGTGCGAAAAACACATACAAGGAAACTGTTCTTTATGGAACATTAAAAGGTTTCTGCACCAATAAATGGACCATTTCTATTGAATACTGTCGACTCCTGCAAAAAAAGATATGCGGTAAATCATATGTAATGATATTGACACTGCGGTAATTTATAACAGTCATAGTATAGCAAATGCAATTCCTGGGTTGCATGCCAAAATGAATCATCCACCAGGGTGCGTTAGATGGATGTCTGACGTCTAGAACAGTGAATTCGTCTGCCCATTCTCAAACACTGGAAAGCCATCTACACAGCTTCATGCACATGGCCCTCATTGACCGATTGTTAGGATGAATCGGATTCGCATTTCCATGTGACTAGTGTCGCCCTTCACTTATGGACTGCAAAGATGATGGGCGGCCTCAAATGTCTCAAGTCATCACTGTCTCCTGTGGAGAATATTTATAAAACCAAATAGGGGGCAGGTCAATTAGTGTAGCTGTTGACTGAACTTTCGATGGGCATTGAGGCGTCTTTACATCGCCTTAACGTGTAATCATCCTTTTGGCCCACAATCTCGAGGTAGGGGCAAAGAAGCTCGGATGTCCACCGGTAAATTAATTTGCCTGTCCATATTTGGTTTTGCGGACCATCTTGGCGGGAGACAGTAGCGGCGCGAAGTACTTAGGGCCGTTTATAATCTCCGCGTCGACGAAGACGGACGTGATGCGGGTCACAGTGAAATGTGGATCTAACGCAATCCCATAACCGTTAAACGAGGGTCACGTAAAGTGACCTGTCCGTCTGACTAATCAGTTTTTGAGGAGAGGTAGGCGGTTTACTACTACTGAGGGCGCCAGATCTTAAGTAAACCTCTTTCAGGGAATTAGCAGTGTACTTTATTTTGATTATGAAAAAAGTGTGTAAGAGAAAGAAAGCATGAATTGTGTTAGCGGCGGTTTTCTCATTTCGCCATCCCAGTTCTTGAGGGGATAGTTTTGGACACGCAAAGCTAATTCTGGGGACTCCTTGAAAGTGATCGCATGTGGGCAATAATTTAAGACAAAATTTCGTGCCGTATGAATATGGCACTTGCGTTTCGATCGTCCTCTACATCGACTCTTCGAACCGGGGAACCATTTAATCGTCGTTTCTCGAACTAACTCACTGTCGCAGTTATTAAAACGGGGATTTTGGTCAGTGGAATCTGTATGTGCCAATAAGCAAAAAAGACCTGTCGTTGAGGATGTCAAAAAACGGGCAAGCAAAGAACGACCGATTTCCCTTGGATTCATCTACACACCCTCCCTCCTCCCCCAGGGCAGAAGGTGTAACACAGCGTCAGACCTATTAAGGCGGTCAGGAGACGTTCAATAAACTCCTTCTCATTTAGTCCTTACCACGGTCACTTGATGCATTTAAAAGCAATTAAACAAGTTCACACCCACCGCCTGATCTGCCGACCGCTTCTCAGTAATTAGCCGACGAACGATGTCCTCAGAGGCTTCGGATGTGCACGACGGCAGACACAGATGAGAAGGCCAGGCGTCGACAGTAGTGACACCTTCAAATTACTGAGAAGATCCGCCATTATTGACAACAGTTGCTGAACACTGTTGTTGGCGGCCATTTGCTAGACCAGGTAGTCGGCTCATTTATTAATAGATTGTCAACGAGATTGTCAGCAGTCTTAGTCGAAGGATGCTATGTGAATTTTCACGTCAGTCATGTCCGTCTGCGCCTGTTGATAACATACCGGTTGAGCAGGTGGCACTGACACAGGTGCTGGCAGTTCCGTAGACGAAAATGAGTAATAATTAATAAAATGCGGTCATCGGTATGAAGTTAGTGTCGAAGGCTGCACTGGCAGACTCAACAGAATAAAAGTGTGCGGCATCCGTTAATCAGATATTGGCCTAAAAATTACTGATGATAATCATGCTTAGCGCAGTATTAGGGGTGGCGTCGGCCAACAAAGTAGCTGCCTCGGATAGCACAGTAGGTCGTCATCATCGTCTGAATCAGACGTCCGCCTGAAAGCTTAAATGCAAAGAAATGTTAATGATACGGGACATGTACACTGTTCTCATGCTCCCGCCAGTTCTCCCAAGTCGAAGCTGATGGGTTGTCGATTAGGTGTGCTTTTTGGGCCAGGAAAACTTATAAAATGTATTTATAGCGGGTTTTGCCAAAAAAGGACAAAATGGCATGGCCAATGTACAGCAAAAATAGCTTGTATTTGACAACTTTCAAAAACGCCAGACAACAACACCGGCCGCAATGCCTCTCCCAAATACCAGTACTATATTGACGGGACGAGGTTAGAAACGGTGGAAAGACACAGAGATCTGGGTGTATGGACGGCCACAAATCTATCGTCAACAGAACGCTGTAGAAAGATGGTCCAGAAAGCAACTAGTACTTTACACTGGATCAGACGCGCATTTAAAATATTTCCTCCCGAACACTTTGAAAGACTTTTTGGTGTCTTTGTAAGACCTCATCTAGAGTATGGAATGCCAGCAGCTTCACCATGGATGAGGAAGGATATCAACTTACTCGAACAGGTGTAACGCAAAGCGACAATGACGGTCGACGGTCTAAAGCATTTGTCTTATCAGGATAGGCTGAATTTGCTTGGCTTATTCTCCCTTTCTTATAGACAAATAAACTGCAGTCTACTATGGACGTTCCGGATAGTCCGCGGACAGGGTTGCTCATTAAGAACAGGGGACTTCTTTGAGTTTGCCCGTACAAACCAAATACGCGGCCATACCTCCAAAGTCGTGAATGAGCGCACGCGCTTAGATCGTCGAAAATTTTCATTCAGCCAGCGGGTTGTCAGGCCGTGGAACTCGCTTCAAAGCGAGATGGTGACGGACAGCACAATTTGTGTGTTTAAAATAAAACTTGCTCGTCTAGTTTTCGACAGAAGTCGGCTTTTACAGCATGACTATGCCCAGCCATTTTTGTAAAAAAATCATCCGAAATTATTTACAGTGACCTTATGCACTACCTTATGATTACGATTGAACTGTGACTCGATCACATTGTAAATGCCTGCAATTTTATTTTTGAGTACGAATCTGCGAAAGCACTGTACATAAATAGGGTCATCAAGGGCTCTGCCCCTAACCCTCAAAATATATACATACTTACATACATGCTATACTTCCGTGAAAACTCGGCCGGCGAACACTGACTGCGTATCTTAGCAGACGCACTCAATGAATCGGAGAGCTTGTTGGAGCCCAGATGCCAAATGTGCAGCAATTTTCGCATGATACCCAGGCAAACTATGTGTATGTATTTGATTGGGAACGAAGCAACTATATCGATGGGTAAATCCTCGAACGGAGACCTACCTTTGTGGTGAAGTACCTGGCTTCGCAACCTGAATGACCAACAGTCGCGCAGACGCCCAGTGTACACTGGGAATGTCATGCGGTTCGCAATGGGCGTGCCTTTATGAAACCACATGTGGTGATTGTAGTTAGATCTACGAAACAACCTACCTGCCGCACTCGTAGTAGCCATTGGGAGCTTTAATGGTCCGTACGTAACGGAGGGCAGATGTGTCCCAATTAGCATTGGCTAAATTACCCTTCACGACATTTGCCCTACGTGGAACACGCGGACCACAAGCCAGAATGTCTTTCAGCTCACCAACATGGTCACCGAGAAAGTCATCCAACGGTTCGGGCTTGCCGGAAACGGAGAACCCCTCAACAACGTAAAACTGACAAACAACGGGGTGGCGACCACTAGCGAGAATTTCTGCAGAGATTGACCAGACGTCTTAGAGATCTTCATTCCGTCAGGGTGCAATTGAGCGCACATTTTGGGGTTGGTCGATGTGGCAAACTGATCATTTACTCTGACAGACCACACTAAAGACATAAACAAACAGAAGCTTGCTAATGCAAGTTCGGAGACTTTCCCGTAGCGCCCTTGGGTGTCTCTGAAGGGGGGAGCCGCAGCATCCGAAACAACCTCTTCGTTGTGGATACTGACATTATGGTCTCCATGCGGAATTCGTAAGTAGGCCAGTCCTGTCCGACCAGCATACTTTCCCTTCCAAGAACGGCAGTTTTTCTCCTTTAAAGCTAATCAAATTACGTTCATTTTTTATTTTTCAGAAGAAAGCTTTATTTTACTGCTGGCTGACCATTTTTGAATATCTGATTGCTTGCGTTATAATCACGCGCTGAATACTACAGGGTATGTCTACCTCTTATTAAATTCACTTTAAACAGTATTTTTATTTGCAATAAAAGTATCCCCACGGGTTCTCAATAAAACAATTTATATGTTTATTTTAAATACCTGATGTGAGATGTGAGTAGCTATTCAGTTAATAAACCGACTTCCAGCATGCATGATATAATATTTATTACTAATGGCCTAAGTAAGAACGTAAGGGCTTTACGGACATGGAATCGACTTAGGGTGACGTACCACTTTGTCATGAACATGCGGAGGATACGGAAACTGCAGTAACCCCGTCTGGCAGAACAGTAGATTAATCGCGTCCAAGTGGATCACCTAGGTAAAGCGTCCTAATCAGTTCGTCCAAGTACATTGTCATCGCCCAAGAACTGTGGCTTCGGGATACGTTCTGGATGAATAAACTTATATTTATGTAAATGCTGTGATACAAATGTAAAACGTCCACTTGAACGACTGAAATATATTCTAATATTTCCACAAAATAGGAGTGGCCATGGCCACGTCAAAAGACGCTTAACCAAACCCGTCAGCCGGTGTCAGTTGTTGACAGGATCATGCAAATAAATATATTCCATATTCGCTTCCATCTGGCGAATTGGTTGCCTGAACCACTGTACCAATATGTTCAAAAAGGCTCAAAAGCAGTACATTTCAGAGTCGTTCAACGCGGATACAGGATCAAAGACAGCAGGCAGAGCCCGCAGAACAATTCACGTAGAGATCGATGATACAGCATATTTAAAACCCCGTCGGACAGAAAATTAGCTGGCACATGTCTAGGTGAAATTTACTAAAATTTTAAAAAATGGCCCCGAACCTGTATTCTTATTTGTAAAGCCCATGTTAACGTTATGCATTATATCCCAGTCCGGGACGACACATAAAAGAGTGCAGAAAGTGGACTACGTACGCGCGAATTAGCAAATGTCAAAATGAAGGAGGATAATGATGCCTGAAAAAAAAACAATGTACTGACTGGAACCGGGAGTGGATCCAATATGTTTTAGGTACTACTTATTGGGGCTGTCAAAGAGCCGTGCTGTCGGCTTCTTAAAAAAGCCAATGAAACCATCTTAGGAGAAGTCCTACAAATTGCGAGAAACCCGACAAGGGCAGGCAGTACCATCTAATTAACCATACAAAGAAACTAACAGGAAATTATTGAAAAGCTTTCATTAGATTTTTACTCGATTGCAACTCGGGCGGAAAAAGCAAAATAGTGATAGGGAACTACCCACTCTGAGACTACTGTCTGGAACGATTGTGTAGGTTACTCTGCCCTATCTTGCTGTATAGTAGAGTTCCTAACCGTCAAAATGTTTTAGTAGTTCGATCTAACCTTTCTAAAGACAACTCGGGTAAAGTCTGAAATCCATTAATCTTTTAAGCTTCGTTTTAAAGCGAAACGGAAATATCGCAAAATTGCTATGCCTCGCATCCAAAACTTCCAAGATATTTTGATACCTCGCGCAAACATTATTTTGCCTTGCATTCTTTTCACGCTTTAAGCCTCTGCCCTTTTTAACTCATTATTTGTTTGCAACTTACCGCTCGGCGCCGAGCGGTAAGTTGCAACCAAAGGATGATGCGCATCATCCTCGAAGCCATGTAACCGAGATGAAGTTGACGAAACTCGAAGGCGCTAAACTAGAATGCTGTTTAGCTGAGTGCGCATTTGGTCTTCTGGGGCTTCTATAGCAAACGAATTCTACAAATCTTTCGGCCCAGCACGGTTGCCTGGGTCTTTCCACTTAACCCGGCCATTGGTCCACTATGTACTTGCGCGTTTATCCTTTATATAGCAAATATCCCATTCATGCACCCAACCGTGTTGCCTAACTTAATTTAGCAAAATATCAGACTTGCCGATCGCCGCTCGGGCGCTCAATATTTCTATTCACCACAAAGTTTTGTTCTTCGCATGTGGCGGTAAACCTATGTTGTGTTGTTCCCATTTCCCGTCCTTCCACATGTTTCCCACCCTTCCACTCCTGCTTGGTCTTCTCTGTTTCCGATATTCTTATATTGAATTAAAGTACTCATTGCCGGAGATTAGCATAAGCTTTGCCTACTTTTTTATAATCTAGTATTTAGTGATGATCTACAACGGCATGGGCGTGGACACCTTTTCCGAAAAACTAGCAAATTTATCTAAAAGCGAGTTAGAAACTCTGCTTGATAACGATGCGCAAATAAAGAAGATGGCGAAGGAGAGCCCGATGGTATGCTTTTATCTAATTCGGGATACCCACTATTAGGTGGAGGACTTAGAAAGAAAAAGAAAGAGCCTTCTTAAGAGTAACAACCAAAAGGCTTCAGACAACCTCAGCCTCGAGCCTGAGCTCACGAAGATGAAGACTGATCTGATTGAAGCACACAAGGGGTTTGCCGAACAGTTGGAGTCCTACAAGCGTTATAAGGGGAAGCTAGGTAAGCATAACAGAATTCAAGTTGATTTGCCAACCATTTAGATAAATTAAACTCAGCCTATTCGGCGAATGCTATGCTGGAGTTGATGCAAGCCGCTAACGCGGAAGAAGACGAAAAGGCTGAAGCGTTACAGTCCCGATTTTTGAGGAAGGAAATCAATATTGACGAATTTATTGATCAGATGTTGCCTATGCGGAGGCTTTTTAATACTCGACGAGTGAAAATTGACAAACTGACTGAAATTCTTTTGAATCCAGGACGCGCGGCGCCCCCGCGGCCAGTCTAGGATTCTGTCACAAGCACATTGCTAGTCTCTCCCAGAACCCGCCTGCACTATTTGCGTACATATATATTGATGCGCGCAACTGCAGAACTGTATTTGGTCAGGAATTTGACTTACTTATTCACTTCCTGTGGATTTACTTTCCTTTCTATTCTCCTGGCCTCCAGGCGCGAAGGCCTGCACATTTTATACAATGAATTCTTCTATTGTCCCTTTCCTCGTTAAGTGCCAGTTATCGTGCTCTCACGTCACCCTCTGGAGGCATCATGGGTAATAGATCCACAAAGACCAAGAGGTTGACTTCTTTACGTTTCTTAGGATGGAGTTTACCCTCGACGTCTAGGGCGTTCCGTGTGGGCCTTGAATTTTATAATACTTGAGGGCTTTCTTTTAAGCCTACTGCTGTTCTTCTACCAGATTCCTCTTGTAAGATCAAAAATGGATTGGCATATGTGGTCCATTTCTGTTGTCTCTAGCCTTGACATCACGTTCACCGAACTAAAGGTGCCATTGTATATAGTCTGATCCTTGCAGACTGGACAGGTCCCCGAAACATAGGACGCTTTGGAGTCGGACATTTTCATATTCAATATATGCAAAACATTTTTCCGACCGACTGACTCTGTAACCTTGCCAAAACATGATCTTGCTCGTAACAACACCATCAACACCTACACAGCAGGGTCCGTGAACGTGGTCACGTGGAGCTTAACACCAAAACTCCCAACAGTTTGTGAGATGCTTGAGTGGCCGTAAAAACTAAGTGTGATGTTGTAAGACCAGATCAGATATTCCCCACGCCTGATGCTGGGGAGAGCGTCTGGGAGACACAGCGGTCATTAAGTGTTTCCTTATCCCCAGCATCCCGGTCATTTGCGACTGGCTGGTACGTCATATGGCTCAAACGGCCGCCTTTTCCCTGCACAGCACAAAGGGAATGACGAGAAGACGCTTTTTGTTGCGATTACGTACCATGTCCGACTTCA
>CACRXP010000757.1:250628-274559 GCA_902702965.1 Spirometra erinaceieuropaei
ACGAAATGGCGAGTTCCATGAAACTGTTGAGAAGATACGACCTCTGAAACGGAAATCTCGTTTGCACGAGTTCTCATATTCTCACCCGAAAATGCCATCAGAGACAGCTGCAGGTAATGGTAATGAACGCATTAGTGACGTAGTATACACTTATAGGACGCAGTTGTCCCGCGACCACGTACCTGCCGTACTTATCAACTCCCGCTTCCACCGTCGGTGGTCATACTTGGTTGAGTAGAAAAGTGTTCGCGCGGTCATTCGATCGCCATGCCTCTTGAATCGGCTGAACCGAGTGATCATCATTCCAACCCACATTTCCAACTCCACTACTGTTGGCCTATTTTGGAGTTTGTGTATGATGGGATGTTACCCTTGACTTCAAGTTCGACCCCGGTACCGCCGTTTTGTGCTCGCGTATCCTCGTCTTTCTGGGGCAGCCAGTCCTCGAGTGTCTTTGCCAACCGTTTGCGTGGCCTCCAGAACCACAGTGGATGATTTATGCGCATCGAGCGAAACGTGTAGATAACGAACAAAGGCGCGACCCAAAGGGAGGTATTTCGATGTGTGAGCCACACCAACCGGGATCACTAGTCTCTGAATGTGATCAACCGAAACAGTTTTTCGAAGCACCAAATATTAAATAAACACGTAATTATGGAGGCTTCTTCCTTTGCATTTAACTATCTTTGGGCAAATTGTTGACAAGCTGGAAGAGCAAGCGTGACATCGTAGTCCCAAACGATTTTGTGCGCCAGTTTTTCAGGATACCGTGACCGTTATTAATTTTGTTATTAACCCGGGGCATTCTGCACATCGGAGGAGGACAAGAGTGGCAGCTTTTATTTGATAACGATCACTCAAAAGAGATTCCCCAGGCTTATCTCGAATACGACAATATCATGAAGATATCCCAAACCGTCCGAAAAAAAGAACAACTAAGGAGGTTTTGGCATTTTTTTAGGGCACACCCAATGGGGGTAATGTTGCTGCTTTAATTCTGATGCCGCTACGTTACTGGAGGCGATGAATGGGTCGGCGCAGACCCAGGCTTGAACCAGTCCACCAAAACACGTGGAATAATATTTGGCTCTCGACCTTTGTCCCCGGGGAAGGGAGTCGATCAAGTTCTCTATGTCCACTGCCACTGCCTTTCGCATATTGTGAGCTACTGCCCATGATATCATTAAGGCTGGCAGTCTGCTCACGTGATCGCCGGCGTAATCGCTTACTCATGTCGCCTTCGGTGCTCCTGACACCCCCGGTCCATCTAATGCCAGCGCCGTGCATTACTTGTCCTCAGCGTGGCGACAGCTTGACGGCTGTCAACGTTATACCCTTTCGCTGTTTAGCGAACAAGGCTCAGGCCCACGCATACATTCCTGCTAGGACTAACAACTTCAGCGGTTAGCACTCAGCTTTCTAGAATGACTTCTATCGCCGTTTGCTAAACCGCTTGTACGCTCCCTCGCCACAGTTAAGGCTGCCCAACTAACTCCGTCCCCGTTACTTTTGGTTTGGTAAACCCTCACACTGCTGATAATCGCACTTCGATAACCCGGCTTGATCAAGCATGATCGCATTCGTGACAAGCGCAAGCGTGCAGGAAGTTACGTGACCTGCCGAATAAGCTGACGCTTTTGGACGTCGCGGTTATTTGAAACCAGCTCAATTGACGTTATCACATCGGTTCAAAAGAGCGTGTCCCCTGTCTGGTCTGAACTCCAGTGATTTTGCGAAGTCATCGAGAGTCACGCTTGAGGAGTCTAGTTCAAGACGTTGGAGGGACACTTGTCAGGTTCTTGGGCTGCTTCAATCATTGTCATGCCTTCTGGTGGACCCGACAATTATTTTGGCCTCCTTGTGAAGTAAACAGTTTGAAGGTGAGCAATTGGTGAAACCTCTTTGTTGTTTATAGCAATAAGACGAAACAGGGGTTTCTACGCGCGAGCTACGTTATGTTGTTGTGGAAGATGCACAGGCCAAATCTATTAAAAAGAAATAAGCTACGGAACTAAGTTATGGAAGACTGTTATTTTCTTTTTTATAAAGTTGTGCCAATTTCAAACAAACGTTCTTTGCACATCAGATCAAGACTTTCTATGTCATTTCAGTACTCCCTCGCCGGGGGAGAACAAAACTCACAAATACGACTTGGAAGTAGACGAAAAAGCAGGCATGAGAAACAAACAGATAACGGGGAGGGGGGGGGAGATACGAGGACTGTTGCGTGTAGAGGATGAGCAGTATTGTCATGGGCTTATAAAAGTCTGCTCCCAGAGGTCGCCAGCGCGGTCGCATGTCTATGCTGTCTTTATTTCACGTAATACGTTTGTCAATAATCGCTAGTGTGCGCATGACTCAGCCCTCGGCCCGCCGACATCGTGACGTCAATCGATGTTTCTCTCTTCATCGGCCGGCCACAGCTGGATAAAGCTCAGGCGCATGCTTTTCAAGCCAGGACTAGCAACCTGAAACGTTTGGCACAAGGCTGGTGAGAAAAATCGATGTTCCAGCCTGCTGAACCGCGTGTACCATATCTATTCCCAGTAAAGCTTGTCTATCTAACTCTGTCTTGCTTCTGATTAGGGAAACCTCGAATTGTCTACCATCGCGTTCCGGCAGAATAACTATGGTAAGTAAACTTTGTGGGGTCATCCTGAGGAGTGAGAAAGGCTGACCCTTGGAGAGGAGGTGACTGCATTCATTTTGCGTGCTGCGAACGACGTTTTAAAATCATTGCAAATAGCCGTCTCCCTGGACCGATGAATAAGCAGTCGCTTAACATGCAGCAGTGACATCAGCAGGCGTGACTGGGAACCGATTTTGAAACTATGTTGCTCATAAAATCACAAACCGCTACAATATTAGAACATCGTGGGAAGGTGTGTTAGCCGAGAGGTTGTTTGAAATGTTCGCTTCAGTCTCTACGTCTTTGTCTACGCCCTTTGACTGTATTCATCACTGATCATTATGCGACTACTTTTGCGAGCCCTGGATTGGAGTCCAAGACACAGAGAGACAAGAACATTCTGTAACCCGGTCAGTGAACGCACGTTCAGACCATTGTAAATATTCCCTATCCCGACCAACAGGACAACGAGCCCGTGACCCAATGGCAGACCAGTAGACTTCTTAACGCTCAGTGACCGAAGAACCCTAGTCCGAATCTCAGGTCTGGGGCTACGCATGGCTAGATGACGACGGTTACTGAGCAAAAAATGGCCATCCCTGCCTTCACTGTATTTGGCGGTACCCCTCGTCTTCATATTACGCAATGTCCGGTGGCACCCTACATCGCATAGAGGTCCTTCTGGAGCAATAAACTGGTTTAACGGGGGAGTGGGGGCGGCGACGAATAGACGAAGACGTTAACCTTCGAATTCAGGCACTTCGAGAAATTTTCCTTCCATCAAGCCGTCTTCGCTACCACTGTCAAGTGAGATGTGGCTTAGATAGGATTTTAAACGAGTGGAGGGCTATGATCCACAAGCCCTCCCTGGGTTGGTCATGAACAAGTTGCACGAGGAGCGATTCCCTGTCCAATCGCAACAGGAGTGCTCGGTTTCTACGAGCTCAGGCATGCAACCGTGCCTCTCGCAATGAACATGCTGTCGTTGCTCAAACGCACCAAACTCCGAATATACGCCACCCCAGACCACAGAATTCAAATTAACAACGGACAGACCAAGCCGATTGGTCTCTGTTCGCTTCTATCAGCGATTGGTCTCTCCCTGCAGCGCATACGGTTCTTAATCGGGACCCGGTGGATGGAGCTTTCGGTGTGACAGCTGAGAGTTCTACGTTCATGCACACTGCTTCCAGGTACCGGTTTCGTCTGGCACAACTCAATTGTACTTTTGTCCCCTGCTCGAAGTCCACTTAAATCATACCCTCCTAGTTACTCCCTATTGCTCCCTTCCCCTCCAATAACTCCGCATTCGCCTGTGTACTGTTCACCAAAGGTTTCCGCACATCCCACAGGCAACACGCTCAACGTGGTGGGAACGACCGTCGTCGACTATAACTGGCGACATACCATACCTAGTCCGAGAATTCCGGTTAAGCCGAGCGTTTTGAAGTGTTAACAGTTTTTTTTTACTTAACGACTGAAACAGTTTTACGAATTGTATATATATAGATTCCTACACATAGGGCAATACCATAAAATGGACAGAGAACAGAGGAGAATATTCGCGGAAGGGAGGCTACGGCAAAGGATTACTGCAACTTCTATAATAATCCGCGTGTAATAGAAAGACAATCTGAAAAAGGATAAGCACGTGCCCTAATTATACCCGTTTTGGGAAAAAAGAGCGACATAAATCTGTGGACGACAATATGGCAAGAGGCGGAAGAGATTTCAACTGAATTGCACGCGACAGTGTTCTAACAGACACTCAGGATGGCTCAAAGCAGCTTTAGTACGTGCAAAAATGTTTCTCCCTCTTACAGTAAAAAAGGTCACCACATTTGTCCTCCCCACAGGGACAAACCGCTAACGAATTTAACAGAAAAATGAAAAACTGCACGTGTGCTAAATGAAGTCCTGCCGTTGTAACCCTAGACCATTTTTTGAAATGGGAGCCAAGCCAAAACGAGAACAATTTCGGATAACGAAGTGAAGGATTTCTCAAATTCGGTCAACCGAAGCGGTTGTTGCGCACGTCGGAAAACAGTCGGTTTAACATGTCTGCTCCAACCAACTACTTTCTAAAACAACATTAGAATAGTCACTAACCACAGGACACCGCAGGCGTGGTCATCGAATACGACGTGCAGAGTACTCTGCTGCATAACTCCCCTTAGAAAAGTAGAACATTTCGTTGAAGATTGGAACAACGCCATTTTACTCTCATACGTTCAAATTTCTGGTGAGAACTCCCGCTCTGGGATAAAGACCGACCGCAGCATAAGTGAGGGACAAGCACATGGTCGCTCCTGTCAAAACCAGTTGCAATAAATCGATGAAATAAAGATGCAGCCTCGTGACCTCATCGATAACCGCAAGGAAAATTGAAAGTTCAGCGTTAAAGTCATTTGAACTTCCCCAACTGGGATCTGTCCAGGGGGTGACTATGTCCCCCTCTTCCAAGGATGACTGGCCGTGGGGTCCTACCCAGTAGTAAACCTGTGTGCTGTCCGGACCCTCTGACGGTGGCGTACACAGACATCGGGGACTAAGTGCAAAATAAGGAGGCTCTTAGGTCTGGCAGTAAACAATCGCACAATAGGCAGCAGTCACGTTCCACTAATCACCGACCTGGCGGCGCTCTAGTGGGCACTGAAAAGCCCCTACTAGTTAGTGCCTAAGTTCAAAGGTCGGGTGAGGATGAGGACACTCGCCTGTAACACATGGCCGAGTCTTCATAGAAATCCATAATGCATGTATTAGTATTCATTCCGTGACAGGTGGTACATCTGATCGGGTCAAGTTGGCTAGTTTTCCAGTGTAACGATAGGAAATTTGAAGTAACCGAAAAACAATATAATAAAATGAGCACAAGTAACTAAACCTAGATGTGTTCTGCGAGAGGGTTCACCTGCTAAAATCTCGGCACTGACGTCAGCAAATACACTCTCAACTTCTTTTACGCAATAATTCCTGCATTTGGTCGTGTGTTTTGGTGCTGTCATCAACAAACTCAGTTTAGTTGGCGTTATACTACATGACATCGCGTGGTAATGACAACAATGCTCTGTTATCGGCAGCTAGGGCAGGGGAAATTCTTGTTCCTTTACGTTCTCACAACAAACGACGGACTGCTGTTGGCCATAGCATTATCTCCAGGCCTATGCTGGCCACATCTGTTCATTTTCCGAGATCCGCCAAAATGGGGTGCCAATCCGGATAGAGGCCTGGAGAGATTATATTCAGACGAAATTATCTTTGATTCCTTGTGACGATGGAGTTTAAAACTAGGATGCTAGGGGTTGCTTTGAGAGGCAGGCCCAGTCGGACTCTTGCTGACATGGAGTGGCGCCATGCTCACTATTCGCCCCTTATGCTGAATTAAAGTAGAGAACAGGTATTTGCTTAACAGACTGCAGGAAATTCATGAGGCACCCTCAAATCGTCCGAATAATACCTCAACAAGTGTCTCTCCGCGAGCTGTAAAGCGATGCCAAACAAAAGTAACCGATTGCCTAGCAAAACCAAGGATTTACCCATAAGTTATGTCGCTCACTGAGGAAAAAACGACCGAGCTATTGGGTCGACCTTGTTGTCACGCACATTTCACCAATATGTCCTTCGCATCTGTGGCGGAAACAAGACAATGCATCTTGGTGGCGATTGTAGTGGGTCTCCTCTTTAAGATCCGCGATTATATAATGAGATCCAACGAGCCTGCTAACCTCAATATACGTCATTGGCGAACGTGCAGGGCAACCCTTGCCGAGAATAACCGGCAGGACACGTCTATCAACACCTCATGGATTCCTCAGCTGTGTTTAGTACGCCAAAAGAGACATAGACAAGAAGTACCTTGACTGACTCGGCCGAACACTGTCCACAGTGATTAAAGTAAGATGAAACTAAATGATCCGAGGCAGAAAGCTGCAACATCAAGGCGAAACCAGCCGCCTAAGGTCGTCCGTGATCTAAAATAAAAACTGAGCCGTAACATGGTATTTTTTTAAAAAGTCTGCGCAAATATACGCAAAGGGAGAGCAATCCAATGTCTTATAAGAAGCATACAAACCTCCTAAGGTGGAGTGTTTATAAAAAAATGTCCACGACCTCGAGGCAACACTGGGACGTAGCAAGTAAAGTGTCGGGTGTGTCTTGATTGTCCCACTCATCTGACGAAGTCCTGCTTGGCAGACGGCAGACACAAGTATGAAGGATTTAGAAGACCAGTTGGCGAGCATTCGTCCATTGTCGGTAGCTTTTTGTTGTGCAAGTACATTTATATGGGAAGGAGGCACAAGTAAAACGTGATCGATAAGATAAACCGACTACAGCTCGCCCTTTTATGTAAGTGGGGTGTGAAAATAGGGGGAGGGTATGTACTAAGACACAGGTAGTTAGGAGACGTAAGGGTTAGTGGAAAGGGGGAGGGGCGCGGAAGAGTACATGCCACGATAAACGTGGAGCTGGTACCCGGTCCTTCCACGTGCACAAGACCGGCTTCCGTAATCGGATGACAGGCGCTTCTACTGTAACTAAAAAAACACCAAATTTGTGTCTAAGAGCAATCCGGCCTCCATCGGCATCACACATCATCACCCACCACAAGCACCCAACTGCCACCTCCCACACAAGTGGGATGTGCGTGTCTCGGCTCTGTCTCCATGCGGCTCCTCTGGTGCCTGTGTGATCCGAGTCTGAGACTATCATGGTGCGTCCAGCACCGTGGCTTAAAAGGCTGCTTACTGACGTCCCAACTCAGTCCATGTAGTCTGCCCAGTTGTGTGAGTGTTTGTGTGGAGTGGCAGACTGTTGGGCTGAGAGTCAGACTGAAACTTCTCCTTCTCAATATGGCCTTTATGGCACTTCCATTCTGTGGGATCAAAGCCAGGTGTGACGGCACGCCTAGGTGCGGTTTTGGCCGCGCCAGCCCCATCTGTTTTGTTGGTTAAAATCCTGGTCATTTGGTGTGTGGACCAGGGGGTGTGCAGTGGAGTGCCAAGATGCGGGCTCGGCCGTGTCGTCCACCTCGTTCTCCCCAGTTTTCGGTCTTCTTGAATCTGCCTTGACACCGGGTCCAGGTGGGGGAGGAGAGAGTTCGGTAGATGCCCACATTCACTATAAACTAAATCACTCACAAGTCACCGGCCCTGCCCTCGCCTGGCCGTGGAGCACACGGTGGACGTTGTCGGCAATAACGGTCGAACCTTCGTTTATGCTTTTAATTTCGCTTTCTGCCAACCATGCCAGGTGTTCCGGTATTCTTTTGAATAGGCATCCTGCCCTTAAAACGGGCCCTGCGGTAGATGCGCTGAATCAACACAGGGGCCAGATCGGAGTCCGGCAGGCCTTATCGAAAATGCGCACTCAATACATGCCAACATTCGGGGTGTGATGGCGGGCTCAACTGCAGACTCACGTGCCGCCCCCTATTTTTTGTTGAAAATCCTGGTCAGGTGTTTGTTGTGGACCAGGGGGTGTGCTGGTACGCCTAAGTGTGTGTTTTCCCTGTGTCAGCCACCTGCACCCTCTCCCGCCTCCGGTCTATTCGACTTGGTCATGACACGGGGTCCAGGTGGGGGGGAGAATGAGGTAGTTGCTGCGAAAGTCCACAATCATTGTAAACTATTTCACGCGAAAGTCACCATCTCCGCACTCACCCTGCTGTAAAGCCCACAGTGGACATCGTCGGGCACGACGGTAGAACTGTCGTGGATCGGCGAATACCCGTGCAACCAATACAACCTGCTCCACCGCAGCAAGTAAAGGAGTAAATGCACACAACGGTGGCCTCAGTTGGTAACCTATCCCTACCTTCTCTGTGTAAAACAGGATGGGTCGAAAATAATACCTGAACTATTGCCGCTAGGAAGATCGGAGAATCAGTTCGGTCAAGGTTTTTTCTCAGAAGTCCACTGGCTGCGTCTGCGTAAAGAGACTTTGAGTAACAGGGTTTTCATTTTCGCCGTCAGTGTGATTGGTTTTGCTGGACTCTCGGTAATATTATTAGCAGCTGTAGTTGTTAACAAGGGTAAGGACTGAGGTGTACTAGCTCGTACCTGGAGGACGGACGTATGATTCCGGCTACATTTGTGGGCTTGTGGGAACATGTCCAAGCATCTCTGGTATGGCGCATTATGTGAGGCAAGAAGGCCTGCGGTGCATAGATGCTGCAGCCAGCCAAGGTAGATTTTAAGGTCCATAGGGGATGTAAATGACCTTGACGCGGCGGGACGTTTACCAAGGATGGCGGATGGTGCAATTATAGCGGTCGCCTACAAAGATACACAAAATTGCGCTCCACCCCAACGCATGTCAAGATTGAAATACAAAGTTAGATGAGAACCATAGAATGAACTAAGCCGCGGCCGAAGTTAATCTCAAACCAAGCGTCCGATGTCGTGTCTGTAATGGGAAAATTTGTTGCATAGAATGTGGAACCCAGCAAATCGTGAGTGATGCTGGTTTGTGCGGTTAGGGTGAGACGTTCTGAAAAGCAGGGCTGCAGTTATATGGACCGTAAATGAAGCGAAAGGCATTCGAATTCTAGTACAGTGGAGCGCATGAACAGTAAAATCCAAAAATCGTTCCAGCCCTGGGAGGCGTCTTGGTCTGACCGATTTGAAGCAGGCGTTCATCACCGAAAAGAGGAAAACCCGAGTTTCCTGGGCTTGTATCTGATATTTTACTCAAAGGGATAAAGTTAGTTTAAACAATATCCGCTTGACACTGCTTAACTAACAGATGCAGACAAAAATTCTCTCTCCCCTTAATTTAAGCAGTCTGTCTTCGCGCAGAATTTCCTGCTGTTTACCTTAGGTTCATTTACTAATGCACCCAAGCACAAATGGCACCAGTGAAACACAGTGAAGTTAGTCTAAGTCATGTTGGCTGTGATAACCACACACATGGGCTCCAAGAAGCTCCGCAATCCCAGACGGAGACACAATCAACTCCAACTGTGCCGTTTGGCTTGCGCCACCCGTTGTGATGCTGGACGCGCTTGCCTAGTTCGCCTTTTTCAATATTTCTCCTGAACACTTTAGTGATTGGCTTGGGTTCCATGGCAGTGAAGACGTACAGAGAAGCATTCGGGTTTCTCGACAGGTCTCAAGTCTTGTCTAGAACTTCGAACTTACGGCTCGCGCATGGAATCCTAGGGCCTTATTGGTTTCAGGAAAGGGTCTATCGGGAAATAACTAGTAAACATGTATATCTGTTTCCACTGTCAAATAAACATACCTCTTACATGTAATTCATTGATTATAGTTGCTCGCCGAATTGGGAACGGACAGTGCGCGCAAATCTTAAAACAAGCCAACCTGTACTTATACTTGGTACGGCTGCGATTATGGCTGATCCACCCGGCCACGATGGTGTCATGGACTATACTTCACTACGCGTGATGATCAGCGGCAGCAGAGCTTGGCAGCTGGTCGCCATCGACGGAAACCAAATACCAAAGTTTCGAGGAACACTTTAATGTCATGAAGGACTGTGTCGATCCGGGTTTCGATTTGACCTCCTCTTTGATGACTTCTAAGTGGGTAACGACGCCGGACCGGGGGTAGCAACTTTGATTTCGTGAGGTGGACGACGAAAAACGTGTCCAAGTCGTCGCAGTTGTCTTTCTTAAATGGCGAGAGATAGTCTTGCGATGTTGTCGCAGCGAGTGCGAGCTGTCTCATTTGATACGAAGTCAGTGTACTTCACTCAGAGGATGCTCAAGCAGTGGTCGCTAAATACCTCCAATTTTCACCCATCTTCCACGCACACAGCCCAGCATTCACAACCATTCAGAACGACTGACTGGACGGATGCAGTGTACACACGAATCTTCATAACAATGGAGATGTCACGTTGGAACCAGACACTTTCTAACGCTTGCGTAAACCCAGTGGACAGCATCGACTCGGGAAACAATGGCGTCCTTACTCTGTAAATTAGGTAGCAGCCTCGCCCCGAGGTATTTGAAACTGTTCACATCTTCAAATTGACAGTCATCAAGCACGAAAGGTGTTTTCTCCTGGTCAGGGGTGCAACCTGAAAACACCTCAGTGTTCTCAGAGTTTATGGATAAGCCGACGGATTTAGCGATCTCATTCACCCGTGACACTATAGACTGTAGATGGCCAAAGCTTGAAGATAGTAAGACAATATCATCGGCGTTGTTGAGATCAGTCAGCCGGCCGCCGGGTGCGAACTCAACACCGTCAACCTCGTGTAGGGCATTCACAGAATCTAATCAATGGCGTAGTCAAACAGAATGGGTGACAGGATACAACCCGGCCAAACGTCAGACCGAATACTGAACGCGCGGTCGTCGAGCAGTAATAGGCCTTGATCATGGCGATGATTTTTCCCGACACACCATCAAGCCCCATAATTGGCCACAGGCACTCACGACGAACAGAACCGAGCGCAGCGGGGAAGTTAACAAAGCAAACGACTGTCTATCGTTGGTAGCTGTGGCGTAACTGGAGAATGCGCCTCTATGTGAATATCCGGTCGGCACACCCACGTCCAGCTCGTAATTCGGTCGGGTTAGGCCTCGTTCTAGAGTCACGCACAGCCCCGAATCACCTGAGGACAACAGCGAAGATATTCGCAGCAACGTCGATAGGGCTTATCCCGCGGTGACCCTTGCACCTTGCCTTATCACCTCTTGAAGACAAGCAAAAGAATTCCCGAGCCCCAGTCATCAGAAACGACTTCATCTCCCCACGCTTCTTGAATCAACTGACGGATCCAGGGCGCCAGAATGTCGACACAAAACTTGCAGATCTCAGCAGGAATACCGTCCTCTCCGGGTGCTTTGTTGTTGTTGTGCAGCCTTAACACTGCATCGGCGACTTATTAGGAAGGGGGGTCGCACGACACTCCGCCGTAAAAGAGATCCAGGCTGTTATGTCTTGCTCATCAGAGTTGAAAAGGTGCTCGAAGTACCCACGCCAGCGATCGATCTTATTCGAGTCGTCCATAATAAAGCCTCAGTGCGCATCGCGAATAAAGTCGCTCAGTGTCGAGGGCTTACCAATAACTCGGCAGATACTTGGGTACAGTTTTCAGGTGTAACCAATGTTTAAGGTTGATGTTTCAGCCCAATGTTTCTTCCGGTCATCCCTGTGCAAACGAGGAACTTAGACAAGCGCAAAGCAGTTTATTGAACCAAACTACATGCAAGATTCAATCAAACTTTTGGTTTCACTGAACTGTTTAACAGCCATGCATTTGTCAAACCAGGGTTTGACTTCCTTTTGCAACATTTCTGTTAATTTGGACTGTATCGAATAAGTGAAGAGAGCCGCATCGACAAGAGATAAGCCATTTCCAGCTACTGATCCGAACTTCTTGAAATATTCTCTGCGTTGGCTTTCCGTACCGTTAGTTACGCTGGTCTCCAGGTGTGAGAGAAGTTCAAAGGCATTGCTTCCATGCAAGTCCATGCGACTCAGAAGCAGCAGAATTACCGCCTGGCCATATACAGGTAACTGTGTAAAAGGATTAGAGATGCCTTTACAGCCAAAAGAAAGAGGCTTCCAAATGACGGAGAGGATAAATTTAGCAGAAGACAATCGGCTTGGTGTTGAGAAGTGGCGCTCAATTTCGGCCAACTTGTTTGGAAGGAAGGGCAAAGAAGAATGGCGATAGAATTGAACCGAAACAGGGTGACCTGACATTGCTAGAAGCTTACTGAAAAGAAGAACGGCAAAAGGGGGTGTTGCGGGGTCACAGTGGATGGCCAGGTCAACAACGGTGTCGCCGCGATCTGACACCTCTAAATGGTTAATTTTCGAGTCCATAGCGGACAAAACAACAGAGGCCTGGGCATCCACCTTCCGTAGCCGCTCCGTCATAATAACCTCCACTTTGGAACAGCGTGCAATAGAGGTTGATTCATACGTTGTGTTGGCTGGAGAGGAATCCATAGCGTTCAGGATCGCATCCAGTCGCACATTGATTGCAGTCAGTCGCTTGTGAAGTTTGGAATCAGGTAAATGGTTTTCCAACTGGCATGTTTTCGACTGTATGTATTTGCCTAGTTCAGAGCGAGCCGCAGTTTTTCGCAAAATAAACTTGTCCAGACACATTTCATTTTCACCCTTTGTGTTTGCAGCGGTATTGTTGGATGAAAGTTTAAAGGACCTAGGTGGCTGAACTGCTTTTTCCGAAGCCGGACCTCCGACCAACTCCCCTCTACTGCGCAATGCGCGGCCCAATTTTGAGCAAGGAGCATGCTCATTAGAAAAAAAATTATCAAAGTGATTACGTTCGGATGTGTTATTCACTGCCACGTCGGCAGGGCCGTTGCGGGAGTTAGAATTACATCCTGACGAAATTGGGGAACATTTATACATCGAGTCTGTGTGAGTGATTCCTGATGTAGAAGGTCCAACAACAGGAGCGACCCGATACATCTGTAGAAGCAACGGCGGCTGTGGGAACAATAACAACGGAAGACAAACTAACGAAAGCTAACAACCCATTCACCAGCGTTTCGCCTCCAACTCTAAGAAGCAAATTGATTTCACGAAAGTCCGCTTTCCCAAGTTGGAAAGGCACTTATTTATTCAGTTGTCCGAGGAATTTGTTGCTCTTCCACAAAACATTGTCCACACTGTATAAATACGATAAAATGGAAGCCATCTCCCCAAAGAATACCTGTGTCGACCTAAAACTAAATTGAGAACTGAAAGGTTATGGACAGAAATCTACGAAATTGTTAGGTTCAGTTCAGTTTATTTGGGGAAGTAGGCTTGAAACTCTGAGTATCCTCTTTGGAACTCGAAATTGGATATGGTGTACAGCGAAACCATTTTGGTTAAAATAGTTCAAATGATTCCATAATAATATGACAAACTGGCGTGAGTCTAAGGGACTGAGTTCGGACTGTTATCCCTATTACTAATTTCTTAACGTTTAAAACTTTTTATCGATGTTTGCATCAAAACATCTTTGGGTAGGTCATTCTATGTTTTGAGGACTCTAAAAGGGAAGGAAAACTTACATTTACCCAGCTTTGCTCGTTGAATTCGAAGTCGTAATGGGTAACCTCGGAGGCTGGTCATGGTTGCAAACAATTGCTTAACAGTTGCTGTGTAGCCGATAAAAGCTATGTGAACAGCGTGGCTGTCATCGAGAGCTTGAATCCATCTCTGGAGTAATTGCAGCAACTTTGTCCTTCAGGATCTTTCTTTTCAGAACCTGCATTGGCAGTTCGATAGTAAGTCGTAAACTTCGAGGAATTGCACCAACTCAATCTTCATGATCCTCTCCATAACTTTTCAGAGAATGGCTCTTTTGGCTAAGCAGACACGCAAAACTTATGAAGTCAAAGGGCAGTCGAAATGGATGAGTTTATTTTAGGTTTTTTTCCTTAGTTCAAAAGGGACTGACAGTGCTCAAGGGGCGCTAATAATAAACCTATTCTATTCTCTTCATCAGAATTTCACTCTGGCCCCCGCGATTTCGAACCCTCAGCCCAAATCTTTGGCTTCCGTTGATTTTGATGTCAACTCCTCATTTCAACCCCAAACTGCTTGTTGATCAGCACGGCGGGAATCCTCTGAATTCGCCATCTAATAGTACTTTTGTCGTTTCTCCCTCGTCCCATCCTCGGCTGGACTCGAAGCAAACAGTGACCGAAAGCGTATGGGTTATTTTTGTCTCGTCACTTTGACGTGAATAGCTTTATCTGACATGAATGTCCGTTTCGAACCTTCTTGTGAATACCGCATGAAGGCCAGTCCTGTCTGACCGCATACCTAGCCCTTCATGAAATCTGTTATACACTGGCACATACAGGCCGGACCTGTCCGCTTTTTATCCTTCCATTAGAGACTGTTTTTTCGCCCATAATGTTAATCCAGTCATACTCACTTTGTTTATTCGATAATGGTTTTTTACTGCTTTCTCATCATTCTTCGTAACAGACTGCTTAGTCAATAACTATGAATTACGTATTGTATACGTTCTGTCTACCTGTTCTCAAGTTCATGTGAAAGTATATTCTTACTGGCTATGACCGGACGCCCGCGGGTCTTGAATACTAATTATTCATTTATTGAAAGCCTTCGACAAAGAACCACATAGATATCTTTTTTAACACGGGAGGCTCTCGACATTTGGCTTCCTCCATCCAACTTTATTTCGTCCTACCTATCCAATCGCCGAAGGAAATCACGGTTGGTAATAGCTACCAGACACCTCACTCGATCACGAGTAGCGCACTCTGAGGCACGGTCCCGAGTCTGCTACTCTTCTTCCTTTACACAAATGATATTTGCACTGAAATCAGACATTTGCAAAGGTTTATTTACACCGATGACCCCAAGTGTGTTTATTCATATTCTACGAACACTGCAAATGTTTGCGTTGAAAAATTAATATCGACTAACTACAAGTATGGAAATGGAGGTCAACATGGCAGATGACGGTTTTATCGCCCAAGTGTAGTTTCATGTATTTTGGTCCTGCCAAGCTGTCAGGGCCTATAATTTTTCCAGAATAACTCACTCTTGGAATTCTTCACCATATAAGGCCTACGTCTAAGCTATACAAATAAGCTTACTTCATCACGTCATGCAGATAGAATCTCTGCCAAAGCTGTGTAGGTAAGTGGGTCCATATCACATAATTTTTCCTTTCAGAAAGAAAGTCAAGACTTCATCGGATGTTCGTTTTTCCTGTCCTTGAGTACTAATGCCCTTTCTTTGGTTCAATTATACGACTATGGCCGTAATAAAGTCGAAAATGTTCAGAATGTTTTCACTCGGAAACTCTTCTTTCATGCTACATCCAGCACTTCTTATACTGAGAGGCGTCAGGTGGCGGACATCAAGTTTTTATGGATTAGGAGACTCGAAGCTGACCTTTGCTTCCTGTTTTGCATTAACTCTAGCTCTGATTTTCCCCGCACTGACCCTTGTAGCGGGCAGCCATCATGACCGGTCGGGTGTCATTGTTCAAGACCTCGCTGCCTCAAGGTCATTCACCCCTTGCAGCTAGCCGTCCAAGACAAGCTGACCTGAAGCCACGCGACCGACTTCAGCTCGGACACAACTGCGTCCACACAGAGTCGCGGCTGCCCATGCGCCACTTGAACGCGCCACCCCTGCAACCAGTAAAACAAACCACTGGGACACCACCCCTTGGCAAATGCAACACACCCCAATTGGCCACCACTTGATTTTGGCCCACGAGCCAACAAAAGCGGCTGTCACCACCATCTCAGGAACCCTCAGGCGTGACTGGACGCATCAACACCAGCCCTGGCTTCGCCACTGGCCACTGCCGCCTAAGAGGACAGCTCCTGGTTCTGCGCAAAATAAATCCCTCATTCTGGTGTTTTTTGTCTTATCCTTAGGACTTGGGATTCGACCTGGTGGTTGTAGCGCTCAGAGCACGTATTCTCACTGCTGTGCCGCTACATCCTCTCAATCCGAGGGATCGGTCTTATGTCGCGCGTAAATCCTCCATGATGCTTCCGTCGTCTCTTTGTACTACATATAAAGTCTCCCTCTTTTTGAATCCGATTGTGGCATCCTTTTGAATAATATTCCACCAGAACTTAAGTCATTGCCTAAACTATCTGTATCCAAATAGAAATTGCGCAAGCATCTTACACCGAAAAAAATAAAGTCGCTATTGGCCGTTTCATTCCCGAACACTCTGCCCCTTGAATTTGAGAAGGCTCATCCTGGAGTTTAGTCGTAGTTACTACACGCTTTTCTTGTTCAAGTGGAGGCTCGCCTATATTTTTACAACCCTTGTCTTTAAGTGACTTCTGTAACCATTGTTATGGCTCTTTCCCGGCAGCGATGTTTTTCGTGGTTTTCGATTTCATCTCCCAATTTCTACACCAAGCGGTCTGCTGTCGATCACGGCGCACTCCTCTGTTTTCTTTATCTGCCAGTAGTTTGGTCGGTCGGCAAAGAAGTGTCATGCTCGCATCCCCCCTTTCGCTTTGATCACCATCCGGTCTTTAATGATAATAATTTTTATTAAAGACCCGTCGGGGTCCCATCAAAGCAAGTAAAAAATGAATTTGCATGAGAATTGTAGACGAGGTAGGCAGAATCTGTACAAAATGTAATTCATAGTAATGGTAGAGGGCGCCCACCGATCGTTCTTACGGAACTCACTCGTTCCGTTGTGCCTTATGGACTCTCTCTCGGGCCCAACCAGCAGCCGCACAGCGGCGCCTGATATAGGCAGAATGATATTACCGAAATTACGGTAATATCATTCTACCGTAATTCATAGTTTCTGAATTAGTGGTCCGTTAAGAAAAATGATTGGCGAGAGGTGAAAAAAACTCCACATAAA
Source organism: Spirometra erinaceieuropaei (assembly GCA_902702965.1). Lineage (NCBI taxonomy): Eukaryota > Metazoa > Platyhelminthes > Cestoda > Diphyllobothriidea > Diphyllobothriidae > Spirometra > Spirometra erinaceieuropaei. The sequence goes on from CACRXP010000757.1 coordinate 267,586, forward strand.
AATTTAAAAATGACTGGATTAATTATCTAAAAAACCCCTCGCTAAAAAATAACAACAGAAAAATGCGGGCAGAACTGGCCTGCATGTGGCTGTATATAACGGAATATAATCGGACATATTCAGGGCAGAAATAAATGTCAGCATTGAGGGGTACGTATGCGGGTCGGCCGGGACTGACACGGATGTGTTATTGTATACGCGATTCAGAACCGACATCGTCAGGGCAGGATTGACACGCCAGATGAGACTATTCGCGTCAAAGACGAGGCCAGACGAGAGGAACCCAGACGCGATCGGCCACAGCACGCTTCGAGCTCAGCCGAGGAGTGGGGAAGGGAGGTACGACCAAACTACTAGTAGACTGCGAATACTGAGGGTTCCGCCGTGTGCGTCGACAGACCGCATGAGGTCGAAATGCACGAGCTGACATCAAGAACTGCGAAAGTCGTCACTGTATATGGCATTGTATAACGGATTTCATTAAGGGATAAGTAGACGGGTCAGACAGGATTAGTCTGTATGTGGCCTTGAGTTAAAGGTTCGAAACGGATATCATTAAGGCAGAATTCATATGCCGGATGAGGCTATTTATGTCTAGGTGGCAAATTAAAAACCAGTCTCGAGGCGATAGGAACTTAGATGCGATCGGTTACATTCAGCCGAGTCCATCCGAGGAAGGGGGCAAGGGAGATGCGACCAGACTACTAGTATATGGCGAATACAGAAGACTTCGCCAAGAGCGTCGATGGAGTCCATTCTGTGAGGGCACGATGCATGAACTGAAAAATTGGAAAAATTACCATTTCTGAGGAGGGATCTTAGGAAGCGACAGACTCACGAAAGAAGGAAATGTGAGCAGATACGGAAAGTTAATGGCGGTGTCCTAAATTCCCGGTGGCCCTTTCTCAGTGTCATAGAGAAAGTTGTCCGGGAAGGATAGAGTCAGTATTTAGATAAAGACGTAGCCTTCTCTTAAAGTTGTGTAGATTATCTGAAGATTTTATATTTATTGGAAGGTTATTCCAGAGGCAAGTATACCTGGAAACGAAAAAAGAGAGCGCTTAGAGGTGGAGGAAGCTGGAGGAGGTATGATCAAGGATGAGTTGCGAAGATTGTATTGGCGTCTACTAGGGGTAATTGCTGGAATCCGAGGAAGATTTGAACTATTATTAATGCGAAAGAGGAGACGGAAGCCTGCTTCTAGTCTTCGAACCCATAAAAGGTTTAGGTTAAGTAGCTGGCATATACCTGAGTAGGAGATATTTGGATGTTCCTTATCTAAAAGTTTTTTAGAAAACCTTTTTGGAGATTTTTAATTTTCAAACGACTAGCGTCATTCATCAAACCGAAGAATGGGCAACAATACTCGATAATGGGAAGTAAAAACATACGACAGGGCCTTCATTTAATTTCAGGAAGATAGACATTGTAAGAAATAAAGCCACATGTCCTCCTCGACTGGACTCTTAGCGGACTGTGACAAATCGCGATTGGGTTCCTCTCTTCTAGCCATTTTGACGTAGACAGCCTCATCCGGTTTAGGAATCCTGCCTTTCGAACACCTTATAAACTATCATATGCAGGCCAGTCCTGTCCGACGCGCATATTTTCCTTTCCTTGAGCGACTGTTTTCTTCTTCTTAAAAGGTAGTCAAATCACATTCGTTTTGTCTATTTTACAGGGAGTTTTTCACAACTCACGGACCGTTTCTAATGTCTGACTGCATACTTTATAAGCGCCACCTGTATACTGTAAAGATTCTGTCCACTTTTTAAATTGACTTTATTAATTCATGTTCTCCGATGTCTCATTAAAAGAAAATCCATGTAGTCAGCCCTTTGTCCTTCACGTGTTCTCGTAGGAAACAGTACATTTTGCGTGTGGATCGCCCTCACAGTTTTGTGTAGCAGACAGTGGTCGAAGGTCGATCTTGGGCACGACGTTTGGGCAATGCTCCAGTTAATTCCTGGTGCATTGAAGTCGCCAATGATCATGACATAGGGCCAACTGGATAATTTCTCCAACTGCCCCAACAGTTGAGCGTCGGCGGCTTCGTCTGTTCTAGGTGGTCGGTAGACAGTGAGGATGTTGGGACACCGCGAACCAATAGCCTTGTTTGTCAACTAAATAGCTTCCGTGCTTCACGCAAATTTGGTCGTTTTTATCGTTGCCGTGAGGACGTCTTTCACATACACAGTTATCCCAAAACACTGACGGTTTTTCTTGTCTCAGATATATTCGACACTCAATTAATATTCTTCCACTATCACTAATACTCCTGGGAAGCTTGGTTTCTGTGGCTGCTACCACTTAAGGCACGTCTTACGGATCTGATCCGAATCTCCAACACTCCGAGTTTTTTTCTATTTTAGTCGGTCACATGAACACACATAACGTCGCGTAAAAAATCTGCGAGCTGACAACATGTTATTTAAATCTCTAGTGCACAAGCTCAAAAGCTCTACAATTCTCGAACCTGTAAATCTCGAATTTATTTTTCACTGCGCCAAGGAGAATATTCCACCCGAATCCCCAAGGAACAGACCCAGTGATTTCTTCTCTCACTTCACGCATGTGAAATATAACTCCAAGTCGTCCTCAACGGCGATCTGCAATCGTCCACCTATCTATACAAGGCTCTCTACTTGGCGGCTTTTTTTCCATGGTCTGCAGCGAAAGGTACAATAAACTGAGTCGCTTTCTCTATAACTTCAAACTAGTAAACTTGCCTATCCCAACAGTTTGTTGGAAACATCTGGCTCCAATTTCGAGCAGACTGAAAAGTCAGGAAACCACAACAAATGAGCCGTTTAAGTGTAAAAAAACGTGACCAAAACCGGCACCTCCTAAAACGAAAAGCATGGTTTTAACCACTACGCTAGAGGAGAACGTTCAACAACTGGCCAACCTGATCAGCTAACTACAGAACAGCAGCCGAGAGCTGTTTTTAATTTATTAAAAGTTACATGACTCCAGGATGATTAAGTATAGTTGACTCCAGGGGGCGCAACGGGAAATACCGGTCAATATGACGGCATCAGACACTGAAAACTGTATAACAAATTGACGGACTCCGCGTCCGTTCACCGTCTTTTGGCTGTACGGAGTCTAATAAGCCAGTCTAAATACTAGAAGAGAAGCAATGCCTACTGAATGACATCATGTTGGCCATTCTGGAGCACAGCATAAAATCCCCTAATAATCTTCCAACTTGCCGGCCGATAAAACGACGGATAACCTCTCAAGGAAGACATTGTCGTGGAAAACTCGGAGCCGTTCAGGAAGAGGACGTGAGTCATGTCGCCAGAGGAGACGAGGGAGTCGGAGTTAATATATCAAAAATAAGTTGTTTCATTTGCTGTCTACGGTAAATATACCTGTCAGATCACCGAGCACTAAGGGTGCAAAAACCACGGTGAACCTTAAAGGACCTACTGAAGATCCACGAAAAGCTCACCATCAATGCTGGAAGGAGTCGATGTCACGCCATTTTATCGCAAGGTCAACTCAGCTAGGAAGTGCCTTATACAATCCGTTAATGGAAGAGGATACGCTAATTCGGAGGGTAGCAAATTGCATCAAGGGGAGGGTTCTGATAGTTTTCTGACCGAAGACAGTACGTTGTGCCAAAATTTGGTCCTAAAATCCCAACGTCGGACGAAAATTAGTCTAATGTCGATGTGCGATCATACATGAAAAGTGTCATAACGGCGAAACATCGTCCCAGCGCAGACGGGCAACAAACAGTTTGTCCAAAAATCGTAAAAATGTTGATATAAGGGATGTACACCAGCCCATGTCGTGTAGTCCGAAGATAAGGGCGCGCACAAACTAGATACTCTACTGGATACGCCAATGCTGTCCTGAAGAATGGATAAATTTTCGCCATGCAAAAAGCTTTCTGACTAGGCGAAGGTGATTCAGACCGTGACCCATCAAAATCCCATGGGTCTCCAAAGGCTGATTTAAAGAACGAAGTCCCAGCAGCGCTCTTCTTAGAAGGAAGAATGACCTTAAGGAGTTCACAAGAGGACTGGTCCGCAGAGTTTTTGACAAAGACTGTCTTTAACAATATGACTACTCAAAGCCATTTCTGCAAAACAATTCGGGTTTCATAATCATTCCATATTAAGTCAGAGTGAACAGGATCGATTCCTTTTTACTAATTTTGTATCGGGAATCGACCACATTCTAAATGTTTGCGACTTTATTTTAAGTGTAAAGATGCGAAATTATTATACATAAGTAGGGTCATCAAGGGTTCTGCCCGGAATCCTTCGAATGCACACACATCCGAGACCGGTTGGTAAGGAAAATTTTTAGCTCACCGAATTTCGTTATGAGACTACGGGCATTTGTATACAAGGGCCCCTATTTTGCGCTAGCCAGATTTACGGTTCCACTTGCCATTGTTGTGGGCCCTACTGGGTCGTCGCAAGTGTCATTTTCACTGGTTTTGTTCCGTTTTCAGATTGATTTCGCCTACCTCGGTTTCTTTGGCCAAAACACTGGACGTAAACGGTTTAGTTCTGCTGTCGCTTCGAGCGGTTGATTCCACAATGGTGGCTACATAAAATCTGAGTAGAAAATCACTGTTAAAGGAAAGCGATAAAGAGGTTTATCCAACCGTACCATTCTTCCAGGGGAAAAATGAGAACACAGTCAAAATTTTCATTAAGTCTAAAACAGTATGCGTGAATCAAAGGTTATGAAATAGGAATGAGATTCATATCGAAGACAGTTTTGCGATAGAATCCTGTGCCGTTCACCCGTATGCCGTTTTATTTATCCGTCTGCAATGCTTCATCAAAACAGCACAAAAACAAAAACTAATAACATTGACGGAAATATCATTCATAAACCAGAACAGGCAAAACTCAACCTCTTTTGTAAGATTCTGTACTTTTTTCTAGAAACCAGACGGTACGAATAAACAGATACCCAGTGGGCACTCAGTAAATGTTTCAGCAGGATTTCCAGAGCGAAAACTGCCTTTAAACTCTTCACTTTACATTTCGCTGAGTTGTTAAGCAGCAGTATGTATGGACGTATGTTTATGGGATGGAGGAGCGTCCAGTTAGGGGGACAAGTGCGCTAATGGTAGGTTGCAGCATGCGAATGACTATAGCACCTTAAGTCTCTAACTGGCGCCTAACGCTCACTTACGGCTTCCGAAGCTAGGATCTGTCTAGGGGTCACATCCCGGCAACCACGTAGACCGGCGGGCTAAACTAAATGAGGGCATGCGCCGTTGCTTGTTCCCTACGCCCGGTAACTCCGCAACCCCCATCCCCCTCCCCATCCGTTCCTACTCCTCTCCACACCCTTCCCTCTCAAACCCTCCACTCATTTCCCTGCCTTGTTCTCCCCACGCCTCAAAAAGTTCTACGTAGACGGCGCCGCGCAACTCCATAGACGGCCCAGGTAAACTCGCGTCGCTCTCGCACTAAATCAATCCGTGACCCGTAGTGGCGTTTGGCGGCCGTCTGGAATGTCTAAGCAGCCCTGCGCAAGGGCAACGCTGTTTCCCACTCGGCGGAAGAAAGGGTCAAATGGTGTCTCAACAACCAAACAGACAAAAACCCCATGCTCATCGGCCCTCTCGCCGCCCCACAGACTGTTAGAGCGAGTCCTCTCAATATGGCGGCCCGGAATCTTTATTCCATTTTAGACAATCCAAGGAGCAACTGGTCGGGACGGAGGGTGACGCTACTAGTTCGAGAACTGACGCTCTGCAAGGTGAACATCGTTGCTCTCAGTGGAGCTTACGGCGGAAATCGTAGGCAACGAGGTTCGAACGTTCGTCGGATGCTGAGTAAAGTGTCCTATGGAGCGGTCGCTCCAAAGCAGAAAGACGCAACACCGTTGTCGCATTTGCCGTCCGGAATGACAACGTGGGATAATTGCCTTATCTACCGTAGGGCGTCAAAAACCGTTTCATTAGCCTGCGCCTGCGTACTGGGGAGCCAAATTCGCAACCATCGTCGACGTCCATGCCTTCTTCCCCAAAAGCCACCTACTAAAAGGCAAGGGAAAAGTTCCACGAAGACCTGTACAACCGCCTGACGAATGCACCGAAGGCGGACCAGCTGGTTGTTCTCAGTGACTTTAATGCTTGCGTTTAAACAGACTATGCTATCTGGAGGGGACTGTTGGGTTCCCACGAAATCGGCAGCTGCAACAACGGTCTCCTTCTCCTACGAACCTGCGCAAAACACTGCCCTCCTGACCAACACGTTCTTTCTCACGCGGACGCGGAAGAAGGCCACCCGGCTGTACCCCAAAATCGCGGCATTGGTACCTGCTGGACTATGTTCCCGTCCGATGGCCAGCTCAACAGAACGTGCTGATTATTAAGTCGATTTGTGACACCGATGACTGGACCGATCACGGCCCGTCATCTTCAAGTTGATGCTCTAAGTGGAAGCGCGCAGGGGACTGCAAGGTAAGCGACCACTAAGTTAGTAAACTACTGTCCCTTTGAATTTGCCTGCTCAAAACTTACGTTTTAGCAATCAGTTAGCCCAGCACCGCATGACGTCACCGTGCATCGTCGGTGGGGCCACCTGTGGAATGCTATTCAATCCACTGTCTCGGGCATCCTCGGATGCTCACTTCGGCAACATCAGGGCTGATTCGACGACGACGCAAACATCAGTAAATTGCCTGCTGAAAAGAAGAGGCTACATAGAGCCTAAATTAGTAGCCCGACAGAGGCAAACTGAGCGGCCTTCCCCAGATATCAGTGCCTCGTTCAGCAGCGGTAGCGGGAAATGCAGGAAGTCTGGATGACTCGCAAGGCTAAGGAAGGCCAGGGATATGCTGGTTCAGTTTATTCAGTTTATTTGGTAAGGATAATAGGCAATGCCTTTGAAAACCCTGTTGATTACATGTCAGCTCGTTAGAAATAACTGTACACGAACAAAAAATGTTCACTATTAAAACATTACTTGGTTCATTTGAGTAGCATTGTC
>CACRXP010000757.1:295414-307319 GCA_902702965.1 Spirometra erinaceieuropaei
TGGAATCCACCAAATCTGATACAGTAAGCTGACTGTCCAAGCAGGATTTCCTAAGTAGTTCACCTGGAATCAGCGTGAATTATTCAGAATCTGCCAAAACATCTATTAACTTCGTGCATGTCTTCGAGGAATGTTTATCGTAAGTAACAAGCTTTTTTGCATACTATTAGTTCTTTACCACGGTGATTGTAACCTCGCGGTCAATGTCTCTGGGGCACGTATACACTTTAGTGCTGAGAAGGTGTTTTCGCTTCCCATCGGTCGCAGTTTTTACTTGTTTCTTTTATTGCCCATACTGTGCTTTATCGTCCTCGCTCAATTTACCCCTTTTATGTGTCAAGAATTAAACGTTCATTTTTTACAAAACAAGCTTTTCTTTCGGATCGACTCCTTGCTATTTCCACTTTGTCGTTTTTCAGGAGGACGCCGACTGGGCGGCGGGTGTCTTCCCAACCAAACGATTTCGAGTACAAAACGACCCGTCAAATCCAGAAAAGTTGCCTTCTCCAAAAGTTTCATTGGAGCCCAGCTATGTGGCTGTGGACTAAAGACGCGTTTGTATAGTGTGATATTTATCCTCAAAATCCGGCGTTTATCAGTATATTCTTTCTGGCCTACTATTGTGTCACTGTTAACGCATCAGCTGGATGCTGAAAAAAAGATCCGAACTCTGACCTTAGGATTGGTTATCTAACGTTTATGGAGCTCTGCGTCATTTTACGCTTACTGCGTACCGCCCAAACTTTCCCTCATGCCTTTGAGCCCTTCTTGAGATCAAGTACGCCTCTGACTTTCGAAACTCAGTTGCCCACTGCATGGACTTTTTATTTGGTTTCGTGTTTTTGCGGGCCTTTTCCAGTTCATTTTCGTTAGAATCGTAAGACATGTATGGACGCATATCTCTCGAGCCTGTCGTCTTTTGCAGACCCAGTCGTTCACGAAATGGCAATGAATTTTTGTTCGTCAACACGCGGTTACTGCTGTGACGCGTAAGAAACCGAAAAACGAACCCGTGCCGGTTAGTTTAGTTGCGATTTGTGCAAAGCTTCAGTGGAGTGACGGAACATGGAGCTTCTCTCTGGCTTTCAGACCTCAATTAGCCAAGCGGGTAAAAACTAATACTTGTACTTCATGCATCCGGAATAATGCCTGATACAGCCGGCCCCGATTTTGTCGCGGATTTTTCCTTCTCACAGGTAGCGATCTATGACAAGTACTCACAGGGTCGGATCCATTCGCTATTCCAATGACGGAGACCAAATATTGAAAATCAAATAACTACCACAGACTTTGTCGAACCAGCCTTTTATTTTACTTCTTCGACGCTCCCAGACGAACAGCGGTGGCAGGTCACAGGCAGCACTCCAGTCGCCTGCCTTCGATGCCGTGAGATATCCGTGTGATGCCCCGGGGGAGACTGACTATCTTATTTGAGGCGAAGTCAACATACCTCATTCGAAGGATTGTTCTCGGGCATCTATGGTCCAAGTTCAGGTTCTTGCTCATTTTCCAAGACAGCTCAACATCTATAATCGTATTGGAGGACTGATCTGACGGACGCCCGATGTATGCGGATTCTATGATAATGGAGATATCATGTCGGGTCAGTAAGCACTTAAAGGATTGTAAATCCTCCAAGTGAAATCGATTCGGGATCGAGACCTTATCCTGGCCATCTGGCAGCAGCTTCGAGTTATTTGAGTCTGCCCTCCTCTTCATGTTAGCAATTATTGATCTCGAGGAGTACATTCTCTTCTGGTCAGGTATGCAGTAAGAAAGCACTTTGATATTCCTAGCCTCCCTGGAGAACCCGACTGATTTAGCGAACTCGTTCACCAGCGACCACGTTCACTAGGTTATCATAAATTGACGCTACCCGGAATATATTATCAACAGAATTAGTGTTGGTCTGCCGACGTCCAGATGCAAGTCCGACACCGTCAAAACCTCGACGGCTCTTCTGAGGATCCAATCAATGGCGTACTTATCTTGACTGGGCGACAGACTGCAACTGTTGCGAATGTCAAGCCGGGTGTCGAGTGATTTATTGGGGTTTTAGATCAGAGTTTGCAAAGTAAAGTAGCGATAACAAACCTTGATCATGGCGACAATCTTTGCCGGCACAACATCTGACCATTATCTACCATATGGGGTCGAGATTAACGCAGTCAGACGCCGCGGAGAAGTCAACAAGGCAGACGGCTGTCGCTTGCTGGTAACAATGGCGCAGTCTAAGAAAGCGCCGCAGTGTGAATATCTGGTTAATGCGTCCATGCCCAGCACAGAACCCGGCTTGGTTGGGTCACGTTCGAGAGTCACGCATACTCTTAAGTCGCCCTCAAATTACAGTGGTGAAGGCCTTTGCAGCAGTGTCGATGAAGGTTATGTGTCAGTGGCTCTCACAGCGATAGCCTACTGCCAGTCAACATAAACAAGGTCACCTCCCCACGCTTTCTTGACCACCTCATGGAATCGGAGCGTTAGTTTCGACACAAAACTTGACTTTAGTGGTGATGTTTCCTCGGGCGCTAAGTCGTTGTACAGCCTCGTTATTTCATGGATGGTTTATTTCTAGAAAGGGGAAGGGGAGTTCACCGCCGCATGTTTCAAGTGGATAAAACTTATGCAAAAAAGAGAGGAAGGTGATAAATAGTCATTGAGGTTAAGAGAGCGTTGGAAACGCTCACGCTATCTGTAGACCTTGGCCCACTTTACAGCGATAGAATCGTCATTCACATCTAAAACAGTCATCCGCTGTAGGGGGCAGACCACCAGATCGACCAAGAACCTGGTGGGGTTTTCGAGCCGGACGTTTTAGACCCGCACCATGGAGGTCTCCACTTCGGCATACTACTCTTGGATGTAATCTCAAACCCACTTTACCGTCACTTTTCAGAGTTAGTGGAAGGAGTCATTGTGAAGCCTGACACGAACAGCCAGATCAGACAACTGCAAATCCTTGACCTGACCCAGTCACAGCGACGCTACTGGATGAATCAGATTGATGCCGTCTGTTTCACAGACTGTGGACTTCACCGATGACCATTTACCACTCCTCCGTCTCGGAGCGGGACAGTTATCTGCTAAGATCCTCATAATTGCGGCTGTGTCGTAGTTTTGCGACATCAAGGTGTTTTTCGGACTCCTGATCTGAATGAGAGGTCTGATTTCAGACGTATGCGAATAAAGACAGTCTGCCTTGTAGGCGTCATCAATTTCAGCATCATTAATTCGTTACCATGAACCTAACTGCGACATTTTAAACCGACTAGAACGTCGTTAGTCAGGTTGATCCTACAATAATCGTCTAAATACCAGGCTGTTCACTGTTTGCAGCGATGCAAAAAGCTCGTGTTAGGGACAGCCAGCCGGTTTTGGTCAGCGAAATACTATTGTCCTGCGGAAAGCTCGGTGAAGAGTGGCTAATTAAGCAGTTGTTTGGAGAGGCATCTAGCCCAGGCCGACCATTCCCAATCCCGTCTGCAGTCAACAGGAAATCATTTGTCCAGTACTTGTGGCTATAAGTAAGTTTATCTATCGCTCGGGCCGATTGTTGTTGGTGTTAGTGGGAACAGCAGAGGTGTTAGTAAAATGTTCTCTCAGTCGGGCTTAGGCCAGCAGGCCATGTCTGGTTCCCACACAGGCAACTCACAACTCGTCTGTTGCCAGAGGACACTCGTCATACCTTGTCTCCTAGCAGTCGCGTTGGTCGCTGTAATAACGGTGGCTTGGGAGTTGGCCGCACCCCGATCTTGACGTTCCGAAAGTCTGAGTAGGGACTCTTGACTTTAGATTGGCGGCTGTCCAGATGAGATCACCTGGCTGACCGAGGGTGGAGTCCTAATCTGGAAATAATTGAACTAAACCCCCTAGTCTCTTCACCAGTTCCGGGGATTGGCGGCGATGATACGATGGTCGGTATCCTAACTTTATCTCTGCTGCTACTTATATTAGTAGCAGTAGTAGTAGTAGTAGTAGTAGTAGTAGTAGTAGTAGTAGTAGTAGTAGTAGTAGTAGTAGTAGTAGTAGTAGCAGTAGTAGTAGTAGTAGTAGTAGTAGTAGGGGAGGCATCCCAGTTTGCAGATGTGCAATGCAGAGGGGGGCATGATTATGGACAGTAAGAATCAAGGAGAAAAACAGCCTTTCAGTTCGGCAACTTTTTGAACTAGTGCAAACGTCAGATCTTTGTGGGCTCGGATACAGACTGAAGATAAAGTACCCCAACCTTAACATGTGGGCTGACTTTTTCTCTCACTGGGTACACGAAGGCTGGAACACACTGCTAAACTCAGATAACATGGACGAGACGCTGAATAATTTTAGTGAATTTCACATTCAAGGACGAAGCCTTTATGGCCCATTCAAAAATTCCTAAAAAATTTCGAAGAGGGACTGATCGACAACAGCATAGTCTCACATAAAAGGGTAATCAGAGCGTCGCCTGACAGGCTTCATTCAAGCACCCGCAAATCCACCCTGGGACTTGGAAGTGCAATTTGCGGAACATATCTGACTGGCCGGCAAACTGGCATCAAAAGCGAATCATACGTCTTTAGGGCATTGGGTTGGGATATTGCCTGCTGACGACGTCAAGTGAATAAGCTACTAGAGGTCACTGCGGTCTCCCACTGCCACCGTCGACAATACTTCTGGATCTGTAAATTCTCTCATGTATGAAACGTCGGCACAAGCAAAAATAAGAGTTTCCGCGAGCAATTGGGAAGGATACACGACCAACGGAACAAGAATTTTATTCGCCTGAAGTTTAGGATTCACACATGAACCCACTATCAGATAACGGTAATGGCCTACAGCCGTAAGGCCCGGGATGACCATCTTCGAAACCAACCGAATAACCGCTACCAAGGCAATGGGAGAGGCCCGTAAGACTCGTGCTACAGATCAATGTTAGTACCCAGAATCCCGCCATCGTGTCCACGGTGTCAGCTGACGTTTCGGGCACGGATCGGCCTCGTTGGACGTCTGCCGCATGACCAACCGGCCCCTAACCTCACAGCACCCCACCACTAGCATCACCAACGAGGACACTCCTTCCAACCCGCAGATGATCACCACTATCAATCTCACCACCAACAATGTGAACTCAGTTACAACCCTTCACACTTTGACTGCACATTTGAATCACGCATCGGCCTGCTCGGTCATTTACGAATCTATCACACTGAGCCAGGCGAACTAGTGCCAGGAACTCCGAGGTGCACCCGTCGCTCCCTCCTCGTCTGGCTACACTGTCCTCAGGATATTCGGGCATCGCATGGGCCTACTCTGCTATACGTGGGTCCTTGGAAATGTTCGGTAGAACACCACAGTTTAGACCTCATCAACTATCCTCACCCTATCTGCTCACGCACCACAGTCGCTTGCATCTGAACCTAAAACTTCGAGCGTCGTTAACGACGACGTCCGCAGTACGGCGGGTGCAGGAGCGGTGACATGCACGTGAATTAGCTTATGGTGATAGTTGTCTTTCGAAGCGTCTACCGCACTCCTTCCCCCCTCACCCGTCCAAGACTGGTGTCAAGAGGAGCGGAGGCTGGGTCGGGTGCAGTGGCCAAGAAGGCTGGCCAGTTCGTCAACGTGTGCCATACACGATTATTCCGCGCATGATGGACCAGGTTTCCACATAAACAAGAAAGAGACGGCTTGGATCCCAACAGAGTAGGAGGGCTATAGAGGCCACATTGCGAAGGAGACACTGCAATCTGACTCTCCATCCTCAGAGGAGAGCCAAGTTGTCTCTTCAGTTAGCATCTTTCCAAATCAGGGCTTTTAACGCACCGTGATAGATTTTGGCGAGTCAGATTTATTGTAGTAATGAATGCGCTACATTGCTGTGGGAATGGCGTCTTCAAATTTGACCTCATTCTCTTCCCTTTTCCAGGCACCTGTGCACTCTCCAAAGCGGTCAGTCATCTGATGCGGAGTTTGGTCTCAAGTGACTGACAGAGTTAACCAGCCCGTCTGCGCGTGCCACACATGACCTGGCCTCCACGCAGTGCACCTGGTAAGCGGTTGGGGTCTCGCATGCTTTAGAGTACCATAGAAGTTACATGGAGGAGGAGCCAGAGAACACACTTTCCACTTACATGAGCAGAACATGTTCTGTCCCTGTGTCGGGTTTTCTTATGCGGTCTCATGCGTGGTGTTTAGGCTGATGAGGAGATGTGTATTGGTGGGGTATGGCCTGCTGTGTTTTCCGGGGGCCGCATGTGGCCGGTAGGGCCGCGCGGTGACTGAATGTGTGGCGGTCAAGGATGTGAGGTCAACTTAAACCACGCACAATAAGTTCGTTTCGTCTACTGTCAGAAGTCAGGGAGCTGTGAGGACTAGTTTTTTCTGTACACAGGGCAGGTTGCCGTAAGTTGGCGGTTTGCTTGCAACAGAGAAAAGCGTCCGTTCACGGAGAGCGTCAGTCGCGGTGTGTGTTTACGCGGGCGTGAGTGTCTGGGTCAGCAGGAAGGGGGGAATGACTGTCTGAGTGGTGGTCGTGTGATTGGACAAATTAGGGGAGGAATGGAGGGCGCATACTCACAAGGCCTCACGGGAATCAAGCCAAAGCGTTCGACGCGCGTTAGGTTATACTAGTTTGTGAGGGCAGCCGGGGGTCACTGCAGCTGGGCATGTGGTGCCCCAGTTCTAGCCGGCGGGGGTGGTCGTGTGTCAGCGGCCTGTCAGTGCTTGTTGCGGACCGACAAAACGGAGCCGGAGAAAAGGGGGGCTGGAGCGGCTGCTACAAATGATCGTGGGCAGTGTGAGCATCCGAGACGGGTGTGACAGTGGTATGTTGGTACTCATAATACAGATTCGACAGTTTCAGTGCCATGGATTCGCAGGTGACCAACAACGCCGATGCGGAGTGTGCATGCGTGATGGGGTCGTGGGCAGAGTAGGTTAATATCTGCTGAGTTGGTTTTTGGGGTGAGGCCGCTATTGGTGGCGGAACTGGTTGTGTGGGAGTTTGTGGGTATGCTAGGTGGGTTTGGTGTGTCAAAATTGCAGTGAACTCCGCCGCCATGGATGCGCATGAGGCCGAGTGGGCTGAAGCGGTGACTAAATGTGCGTGAGCTGTGTGGGAAACTGAGACATGCGCAGCGGTGGTATGTTGGTGCACCTGATACAGATTCGCCAGTCTCAGTGCGATGAATTGGCAAGTGGTCGATCATACTGAAGTATGATATAAAGGTGCGGTCGCAGTAAGCAGAAGTTGGGATCGAATCCGCATTGTTACTGATTGGGTCGGTGGTGACGAATTTAGTAGGCAGTGAAGGAGTCTTCTGACTGGTCGTGTGATTCGTGGTAGTCGTCATCGCGGGGATTGTGATATTTATGTTGGATGTGGTGGTGGCTCCGACGGTGTATCGAGAGTTTGCCCACGGGGAGTGGTGGTCATCGCTATAGTCTCAGCAGAGATGACAGCAGATGCATTTTCGGGGACGGGTGGAAGAGGCTCCCTTTGGGCCCAAAAATTTCCAACAATGCAAATCCCTGCGCGGAATGTCCATTGACAGCATGAACATAACGACAAAATTTAGGTGTTGCGGTTTTGGGTCCTTGGCGTTCGATACTTGCCAGCCTGTCTTTTGGTCTTGGCAGCAGTGCCCGCTTTGGTTCATCGACTCCTGTTCTAGTCCTCACTAATCTTATCCAGGCTGGTCGTCCCTGGGCTAGGTCCTTCCAAGTTGTCGGATTAATTTGTGGATCCTGGGGGATGTTCGTGGCGTGTCGGCATAGCGTCACTGTCGTCCGCCTTATCGGCGGACACCTGTGACGACGTCGTCCGGGTAGATGTTCACTATCCATCCCTGAGAGATGACCTCTCTGGCGGAGTTGTACTGGCCTTAGAAAGTCGTGAGTGCTGAAGAGTTCGGCCTCCGTTCCAGGACTTCCGTACCGGGCGCGGAGGTTGACATATCTAGTGGCCTTGTCTACGCGCGCTACATGCAGACAAGGTACTGCCATCGGCGCTGAGAAGAGGAGCAGTTGCTTTTGCTGGCGGGCCGAAGACATCCTTGATAGCTGAGAAGAAGTCCTTCCATTCGTTGCGGTCCGCGTACCCTTGGATCTCCTTGGCCTCGCGAGCCGTGTTGCACAAGACAGCGACTATGGTAGAAGGCTGTCCTTTTGTCATCGGTGGGGCGATTTACGTAGGCTTTGTGCAGTCGATTCTTGTCAGCGAGCAGGTTGCTGTTGGCGGCGTCGTTGTCATCGAACCAGTCCTAGTGCTTGCGTCGTGCGTGACCGAGAACAGCAAACGCCATCGACTGGACTGTATCCCGCAGTTGACACCATCGGTTCTCCACGGAGGCGTTCTCGTCAGCGGCCGAGGTTGCAGCGGCCGCGGCGACCGAAAGGTTGGCTAACTGGTGAGCCAGCTCATTGCTGAAATGATGATGGTGAGCAGGCAAAGACAATAAGGCAATATTCAGCTTACCTGCTGGTCGCTTACCTTGAGGTCTCCTGTGAGGCTTTAGGCGCATCCGCATCTTGGAGATGACGAGACGGTTGGTCGGTCCATCCGTCGGCACACAAAATCGCCCTTATCACCAACACATCCCGCTGGTCTAGCCTACGGACGAGGACTTAGTCCAGCAGGTGCCAGTGTCGCGACCAAGGGTGCATCCAGGTGGCCATTTCTAGCATCGAGAGACGGAGGTAGGTGTTGGTCAGGATGAAACGGTGTTGTGCGCAGGTTCGTAGCAGGAGCAGGCCATTATCCTTGGTGCCAATAAGACCATGGGGACCCAGCACTCTTCTCCAGGCGGCATGGTCTGTGTCGATGCGAGCATAGAAGTTACCGAGGACAATCAACTTATCCGCCTTCGATACAGTCGCAGGAGGGCGTGCAGGTCCTCGTATAATTCGTACCTTGTGGCATCAGGGCTGATCATTGGTGGAGCGTGGACACTGACGATGATGGTGAATGTGCCTCCCCGGAGAGGCGGGCGGAGGCTCATCAGGCGATCGTTGATGCCCTGCGGCAGACAGGACAGTCGTCCTATGATGCCGTTCCGGATAGCAAAAGCGACGCCCACTTTCCGTCGGTCTTCCTTGTCCCGACCGGTTCAGAAGAACGTGTAGACGGCACCAACCTCCTCCAGTTTTCCTTGTTCGAAGAACTGGGTCTCAATGAGTGCAGCGATATCCACCTTGTAATTCGCCAGTTCCCGTGCCACTAGCGTCGTCCTCCGTTGTGCTCGGTTGCCTTTCGGATTGTCTAAAAGGGAACGAGTATTCTAGGCTGCTGGTGTGAGTTGACTCACCCTAGTAGCCTGTGGGGTGGGACGGCGGGGAGGAGGAGGGGGGGACACAGTGTGTTGTTTCGACCAAGTGTTTGCGTTTGCGGTCACGGTCAGCCTGTAGAAGGCGTGGATTTTCAGCATTTATTTAGGACACATTTTCTAGCCCCTTCCTTCTTACGGGAGTGATTAGTGCTCTCCCTAAATAGGGCTGTTCATTTGTCCCAGACGGCTGCCAGACTCCACTATGGGCCACGACATTTGGAAGAACAATCCGAGTTAGCCTGGGCCTGCCTATGACATCGCTGTAGGACTTAAAGAGGCGGAGGGGGGTGGGGAAGGGTAGAGAAACGAGAAGCAGAGCTTTCCCGTCCCTCTCAAAGTGAACTGATTGCTGAAATATAAGTGGCGGGCAAACAGATTCAAGAGAACGGCAGTTGACGTACAGCAAAGACAAATAGAAACAAATAAACAAGAAACAGCAAGTAAACAAACGGCATTCCACTTACAAAATATACGGACCCGAACAAGTAGATAAAAAAGCAAGAACAGCAGAAAGCAAAGTTAGACAGAGGAAATTCAACAGAACTGCGCTTAGCTTACAACAAGGACAAACACAAACAAGAAAACGGAAATTCGTCCGCAGATCAATGTTCGCTTACCTTGGGAGTCAATTAACTTGTGGCCTCCCGCGGTATTGCAGATGGAGTCTCGTCTCAGAGATACCGACGCGGTGATCCATCCGGCCAGCGGATTAGGCGTCCTTTCGTTATCTTTCCTCTCGTACTCTTCTCGCGGATCTTCGCTGCGTTCGCTAAGTCACATTTTGAGAACAGAATGCCGGTTTGGCTGCCCTGGATGAAGAAAGGCAGTGACTTCACTGGGCGGTTTCGACGAAGGACGAAAACATGTGGAAGATATTGGGAATTCGTCATATTCGATAGACTGATTAAGCTCAACCTGTATGTCATTTCATATTGACAACTGACATGCAACCTGCCCTTCGCCTTACTTATTATCGGCGGACATGGTTGTTCACGCAAACTTGGAGGTTTATTTTAGGTTTCGAACTCACGATGCCTGCGCGGCTACACGTACATGGTCGAAGGCGAATGTATGCGCTCAAAACGACGGACGTTTTCCTACATTTCGCGCGTAATCCGGTTGTGGTAGTCAATCCCAATTTAAAGCATGAATTTCAATACCACATTTGTGTTTATAAAAAAATTGGACTGTCGTTTTTGGCGAATATTTGTGACAACAACAGAGGTATTTATGCCAACCTCTGAAGTTCAGTTCCAAATATGCAGTCCTTCCGGACAACGCTTCCATACATGCTCAGCTGTAAGTACTTTGTTGATAGGGTCGACTACTTTTCAGACGACAGCGTCCCTTACTAAACGTATACAGTTGTGTATAACTGCAAGGTACCTCAATATTCAATCTGGATCTTCTTTGATAACATAGAGAAATCATTCAAAGGTAAGAGCTCTACCCCGAAAAAATCGTAAACGCCGGGCTTGTTAAATGCCCTCCCAACCACTCATCTGTAATTTGTGAAGAATCAATCATTAAACTTCTTTTAGTAGAGACCAACGCTTATCTCTATCACCCGAACTTTCCGCAAGAAACAATCAAAAGTTGCAATTACAGCCGAGACCAGCAAATACATGGAGTCCGAACTCAGACAGACTTACCTCATTGTTCCAGGTGCCCAGACAGGGAGAAATTCGGAAAGATGTTACGGAAGTAACGATTTTTCACACACCAGTAAATCTGCAACAAACACCACGACATCTCTCGTCTTGGCATAGCCGATAAAATCTTCCCTACTGCCGGACTGTATACCTGGGGCAAGGGTCTATTCTAAGGACCTGACATTGGCTCCACAAACGTGACAAAATAATTGACATGATATATGCAACGTAATGTTCACAGAAAAAAAAGTTAGGAAGCGGTAACCAACCACTGCACCAACATAAATCTCATCAAGATATTTGACACCGTGAGATGAGGCAGCCTCTGGAGAATAACAAACAAATCCGGATGGCTCATTGTTATTCGGTGTGTGTGAGTGCAATATTCAGTGCGTCTGGCTGCTGTACTGAAAAGGACAAGGAAGACCATGCACATAAAATGCCCATACTACAAAGACGAATTCGGTGACATTTTTAATGCGAGTAAATAACTGCTAATAAATGCAATAGGTTTGCTTTTAAGCGCCCAGAAGGCACTGTCCAGAAAAAGTTAACACTGAGCCCATTGGGAAAATAATACAATGTGACATTTCGACCGTCGTAACCGACAACGTCCATCGTGTGCTCCACAGCATGGTGAGAGCAGGCAGGGCAGATGATGTCGGTGGTTGATGGAGGCAAGGCGGCGGCAGTGTGATCATCGGTAACGGAGGTGGTGGTCGTCGTCGTCGTCGTGGAGTTTGCGACAGCGGCAAGAGCAGAAGTGTTCGTGGGATGATAAGTTGGCGTAGATAGGTTGTTGGTGCGTTGGGTCCGAAGGTGTCCGACGAGGCAGATGTGCGCCCGGAATGTGCGTTGGTAGCGTAGGCATCTTGGAAGCAGTTGGCTGTTAATATTGTGGAGCCGAGGCGCTTGTGACTTGCTAGCTTCTCTTCTGGCTTTGGCTGCAGC
>CACRXP010000758.1:0-28241 GCA_902702965.1 Spirometra erinaceieuropaei
GCGTCGGCTTGGTCCGGCTTGCCCGCCGCGTTCGATGAAGTTGCGAGGATACACGTTGGCCATGAAGAGGCGCTGGAGGTAGCGTAGTTCTGACCTTCTGTCGTCTGGCTCACTGAAGTGTGTTTCTGCAAGATGTCCTAGGTCTATAGGCGCCAAAGTTCAGGAAATGTACGCCAATATACATTGAACTCCACTGGCTTCCCGATTTCCCGCATTCAAGCGGGCGTTTGCTATACTTGGACGGTGTTTGCGTGCAGCGGGTGTGGCGTCATAAAAATATGTCCCCTGCAATTCACCCGAAAATGATTTTTACACCCCCCGCCTTTTCCGCTCCTCCGCCCAGTGGCATCAGGCTAGTGCTGACGAACGCTAGCTGAATTTAGCGCGGCTGCCGCCGCCTCTCTCTCCGCGTGGACACAGCTTCCTGAGTGCTGACGTGCTCTTGTGGTCCGGGGAGATGACTGATCTCAATTGGAAACAGATGCGTGAGCTGGTTTTGTGTGTACACGCGAGGTTTGCGGGTGAACGTTAAGCGGGCTTGTGCACTATACTTCAGAACAGGATGCGTTTTCACGAAGGAGCAACTCGCGCACACACTACAGGCGAAAATTGCGATTCAACAAGTTTCCTCGTAAAGCCCATGGGGAATGTGGCTCGGTGCAAGGTGGCGACAGTTCAAAAAGGAGTTTGGAGTTTTTCGAAGGCTGCTAACGAGCATAGGCAGGATGCAGGAAAAATCTTCATCCGTGAATGGAATACTTGAGACAATCGGTCTGCCATTCGAAGCTGGATTCACCCGAAGTGGCGGTTGATGACAGGGACGCCTCATACGAAAGCTGGGAGACACTGTCAATAAACACTTAGTTATCGCCTACTCCGAGGTCTCCATAACGCAACTTGTCAAAAAAATTATTCGGCTATTTGCTCTTCGAACAAGGAAACTCGGGATGCGAACAGCATTTCAAATCAATAAAATTTCCGGTCAACACAGAAATAGGACCTTTGCCACTCTGCTACCAGGTCGCCGCACAGAGAAGTATTACCAAGATGAACTAGAGGGACCGAAATAACTACGGCTGTCTCACGTCTAGTCACCAGACGACCATAATCTACTCACAGGCCGCGTAGACCCGAGGTTGGAACCCCCGCACCGCTATTCATTGAGCCAAACATCCTACCAGTTGAGCCGCGGCTGACGCCGTCGGTTGCGGTGGGAATGTTCGTTAGGGCTCCCGCGTGCTGCGATTACAGCATATTCTTCTTGGCTGTAGGCCTTCCAAAAAAACTGGACTGACAAAATGTTTCGCCACTATTTAGAAGGCGCCTAGGAGAGGCGAACGGTAGTCAACGTAGTTAAGCCTTGCGAAACAAACGATCTGAGAAACGTTAAGTATGACTCAGAGCTGGTCATGAACACATACGTCTCATGGAATTAAGAACCGAGTGGTCAAAAGAGAACGATGTAGCAGTTCTATCCTGAAGGATGAGAGGCGGTATTTCCCCATTCAGTGCCGCCTGGTTTCCTACAAAATTACCCTGCTAACATATTTCACATATAATACACAAGATCTAACCCAGTCATTGTCCGCGGTACATATGCAGTATGAGACCTTTCTCACGAAAGGTTATAACGGAAATTGGAACGATCAAGTCCGGGCACCTAGGATGTTGTAAATTATATTTATTCGTCTACCCTGTTCCCTGAACTGCCTTTTTGCATGGAGAATATTTTTATAAGTAATTTTATCAGTCAAAATGTTTGCAAATTTGGGAGGAAACCTACGTCGCCTTGTATTCGGGTAGTTTCCTGTGTTAATAGCTGTTTTTTGCATCTCTGTGCTTTTCTACTAGAATAATCTAGACTAGGGGTTTTATCAAACACGAGTCATCGCAATTGGAAAGTGGTCGTTTATCGCCACATAAATCAGATATAGTAGGGTATAAGCAAGGTTATGTTAGGAAAATCAGACGTTTTATCGATTCTGAATTCAGGTTTGCAAATCTGCGTGATCTTGTGCTCTGAAACGCAGTAATAACGCCTACGGACAATCATTTGTTTAAACATTCCGATATTTTAAGGTCCTTTGCGAATACTCAATGACTTACGGCGAACAGGCCCTCCACCAAGCGGTTATGTCAACTTTTAAGCACAAGGAAAGACATTTTTTGGCAAGATCTGATCTCCACTTACCTGTGATTTAGAAACGGAGAGGACAAAAGATTGGCAGGTTTAGCAATATCTTAGTAGAATGCTATTATCGACAAAGACAAGGGAGACTGGAATGTCCATTTCAGGCTTATTAGCCGTCGTCAGCCAGTCATACCTGACCCCGAAGTGTGGAACACCCAAGGCTCGAACTCGTGACTTGGTAGTTAGAAGTCCACGCCTCTAACCACTGAACAACGGGCCCGTCACCCAGTGGTTAGAAGTGTGGACTTCTAACTAGCAGGTCACGAGTTCGAGCCCCGGCTGTTCCACACTTCGGGCTTGGGTATGACTGGCTGACGACGACTAATAAGCCAGAAATGACCATTCAAGTCTCCCTTGTCTGTGTCGATAATAACATCCTGCCTATATCATGCGCCGCTGTGCGGCCGCTGGTTGGGCTCGAGAGGACGCTCGTCAATTTATTCCTGCAGAATGTAGCGTTCGCTTCTCAAAGTACATAAAAGGGTGTAAGTGAGGGGCACTCTTGTCGAAAGTGCAATGTGACGCGAAATGTTTGACCCTCAGCGCGCCAATAATGCACAGCTCAGGCGGACTTCCAGTTCATTGATTAATTTAATAGCTGTCGGTAGCACTGTGCCCTCACAATCATCCGGTCGAATCTCAGTGTTGCCGATAGCGACAGAGTCGACTGCAAACAAACGACGTAGACGTCTGAATGTTATTACCTACAAAGACAAGGAATACTGGAATGGCCTCTCGAGCGTCCCCTGTACCATAAAATCTTGGTACTCATATGGCCACCCTGTTGTGCATTTATAACCGTAGAACGGAGTCTTGAAGTAGGCAAATATAACGGAAATGGCTTCATCATAATGATAAACAGGGTTCTTTCGTCTGCAGGAGAAAAACTACCATGCTCGAATTGCCGCGGTGTTATACAGGCACGTAATGTCATAACTCAATGCGTACACTGACTTACAGTAGTCTGAATAATTCATGTCATGTACCAATGTGGCTCACGTCTTGGTCTAATTGGGGGACGAACTCAACGCACATAACCCACGGCGCACCGACACGCTCATATCCGTAAGCGCGTATCCGTCCAGCTCCCCCACACTGCTTGCTGACGACAACTTACCACAGTATGCATCATAAACTCTGTTTTTTTTTCGCCCTCTGACTTATGCTGCTCGGCGGCAAAAGGTTTCACTGCGAGTGCTTGCAGTCTGGTGTCGATCTTTGACGATCACAAGGCATACATGTAAGATAAAGCGTGAGATAATGGTGAGACTATCGTTTGGACACAGCTAACTGACTGGCAACCCGTTCCTCATGGGCGCCAAGTTGGCACAGGCCTCGGAAACTTTTTGAGAACAGGAATTAGGTATGAGAGTCCAAGAATTACTGTCGTAGCCATACGGTAACTACTGTGGAAGTGTTTGCGTAGAAGAAAAATTAAACTGACGTTGGCGTGGAAGGCCGCAAGCAAAGTCACATCCGGCCACATTAAACATCCCACAAGAGGCTGGGGCAGAGTGTCAAAACGATTTGCTGAGTGGCATACGGTGATGACAGGAAAAAAACAGGTCCGATCGGGCAACTGGTCGAAAGTGATAAAATGTCCTACGCTGATGGACTGAGTACTGATAAATTCCGTTTTAACAGTCGCCAACATAATCGACACAGATAAGGCGAGAAACTGGCTGCAGCACATGGACGTTTTGCCATTAAAACTCCGGTTGGACATGGTAATAGGGAACCCCCATACTACAGGTGGCCAAAACCCCCTCCCTCCTCGAATTTAGTGCAAGGCCACCTGCAGTACGGAGGGTTCGTACTACCACTCCAATAAACTATGAGGCTTGCACAGATGATTAAATGGCATGCAGAGCTTGAGTCCGCATTTATGTCCAAGTACATCCTACAGTACAGTCGGTATTAAAGGTCTTAGGAAGAGGTCTAGCGGAGGCGGTGACTGCTCAAAATTTGTCGAAAGCAACATGCACAGCGAAGAGTGCCTACACAAACGAGTGGCACTTGCTCCTTCAAGTTTTTGACGTCGAGAATTGTGGATTTCAAAGTGGTCCAATGGTGAGCACGACTCGCTTGGTAAATAAGCGTACCGCTGGCGTTGTTTAGGTGTGATGTCGAGGAGCAGGTCTCGTTCATTAAACTAAGGAACGTGCAATGTCAACAGGTGGAGTAGTTTACAGGTTAGCAAGCTCAGGGCATTTTTGCTGCCAGTGCAACACTGCGGTTGCCAAGTGGCTAATTGTCAGTCGTGTGTCTGCCCCGACAACTTGTGTACTTTATGCTTACTTCGCGCGAGGAATGACGCCAGGATTAAAAACAACGCCCGAAGTAAAGCGGAGCCAAAGTCGACTTACCAGAAGACTGATAGATAACTCAGTGAATATGAAGTTGTGGGTAAAATTTAGTCGCAGAGATTGAGCTAAACAGTAATGGAGGTTGAGACGCAATGAGAGGCAAATCAGCCCCACCCTATGAGTGCGACCAATCGCCGGGCGCGTGGATTTGCCTGCCAAGGAAATAATAGAGCAAATTCACTTACTCGCGTGTCTGCCAGATATCGCAGATGGAGGCTGGCAGAGCAGAACTGAAAGCCCACAACCAACAGTACAAACACGAAACAACTTTCCCAGTGTTTGACTGCCCCTCCCCCCTGCAACTGCCATGTTGAGACGATTCTTGTCCACTCCCGCCTACCCGTCCCTCGATGGGCGCCTTAAAATCTGTGTTTAGCCGCGGGAGTAAGTGCACACACACGCATCTGCATGAAGCGCAGAGATTATGCCCTCTGGCATTGGAGGCCGCCAAGGCAATGTGAACGGATAAATAAGACCGGCATTGTTGCGGCCTAGAGGAGAATTGGGCTGATGCGAGCGCCGACTTTCGTCACCCGCCCAACTGATAATGGAACATTGACGCCACCACGGTGGCGAGAGCGCTTTTAATTTCAATGCCCTTGCAGAAACCAGAAACCAACGCAAGGAGAATCTGTGAAGTTTTTTATCCATATTAGAGCGTCAGTCCTTGTAGCGTGTACTTATCTATGTCCACCATTCTTCCACGGCACGTCTATCCAACGCTAACGTGGGCGCGGGCGTTTTCATACGATAGTTCGTCCGCCGAACACGACCACCATCACTATCCTGACACAGGGGAGAGCTTAAACAAAAATAAAAGGTCCCTAAAGTGGATGGCAAACAGAATATCATCATGAATGTTTCGCCAGGAACTCCCAAGTCACCAACATCACGCAACAAAGGCAGGCCGCTCCGAGGACAGTGCCTAGTAATAGAGGGACTTCAAGAGCCACATGCAGACACACCTAAAGAACGCGTTGTAACTGATCTCGGCTTGTTCCAAGGTCTTCTAAATATAATGCTTCAACCCATCGAACAAGTTTCAGTGTTAAAAGCCTACAGACTCGGAGAGCGCACAACTGAATCCGCTGTTCCACCGCATCCTAAGCCCCTCAAAATTGTTCTGAGTTGCAAAGAGCATGTTGATCTCATCCTCTCAAGACGTTTTAAGTTAAAATATTCCCACCAAGGAGTTTTCTTCAGCCGGATTACACACCGCCGGAGCGGCTAAAACGCCGACACTTAGTCCAGGAGCTAAGGCTGCGACAAAGGAGTGGCAAACAAGGCCTGGTTATTTACAAAAACTGTATAATCGAGCGGCCGTCCCAGTTTATATGGACACGGTCTGTGCGCATGTCGCCACAACTGAGGCAAATGACAATCCGAATATCGGCTGGAATCTGACTTCTGCCCAAGGCTCAGAATTTAACTTTGATCGCCGACTCCTACGAGCAGTGCAAAGATCGCATCTCACACAATACGTCTCATCTCCAACCAGACTACGTGAAGGGCAACTAACTTACTGCTTAGACCTTATATTGACAAAGGCACCTGAAAGCGTTGATGTCGTAAACTGTCTACCCCCTTTCGGAAAAAGCGACCATGTAGTCCTACAGTGGGAGTATTCTCTCTTCTCTGTACCTGATCAAAGCATTGTGATCAGGCGCAGCATATGGCGTGGTGACTTCAACCAAATGCGCCTCGACATGCGTCGTAGAGACTGGAAAGCAGCATTCACGGGGTGCGTTCTCAAGGACTGGTTAGAACTTAAGGCCGTATTGAATGAGCTTATCACCAGATACTGCCCTATGTCGAAAAAAATCACCAGCAGGCCCCGATGGCTAAAGAATACAATAAAACTTGAAGTAAACCGTAAGTAAAAGCTGTGGAAAGCTTATCCCAGAAATAAGACAGTCTAATCAAGGAATAGGTACAAGGCTCTGTGGAATAGGTTAAGTGCTTTGTTTACAAAGCCCGCCAAGACTTCGAGGGAGACCTTTCAAACTGTGCAGGAGAAAACTCAAAGCTTTCTTCAACTACATATGACAAAGTACTCGCAACAGGGATCTCATTCCTATGTTAAAAAGGGATGATGGCATTGAATTTTACAAGGACGACGAAAAGGCTGAGCATCTGTCCAGGTTCTTTCAGTCCGTATTTACTAAAGAAGTCGTTCTGCCCGCTAATCAGTATAACGTGGACGATGTCCCGAAAATTGACTCAGTGGTTCTCACAAAAGCTATTGTTCAACAAGAACTACCGAGGCTAAAAGAAGTGACATCGCCCGGTTCTGATGAAATACCAGCAAAGTTGTTGAAGAAATTAGCCACAGAATTGGCAGAACCTCCGTGTCTCCTCTTCCAAACCTCTCTTGATGCAGGCAGACTGCCTCCTGAGTGGAAGACTGCGTGGATTTCACCGATACACTAAAGTGGCAGTCGCGCTTCCGCAAACAACTACCGACCGGTAGGCCTCCGCCTCCATATGCTGCAGTTATGGAGCGAATTATCAAACGCGAACTGATGAGGTTTTTAGAGCAACATAATCTATCTGATGCACAGCATAGGTTCCGCAGAGGAAGGTCCTGTCTGGCCAATCTACTCTACTGTCTTGAACAGTGGACCCGAGCGATTGATGAGGGAAACGTGGTGCATGTAGCCTATAGAGACTTCAAGAAGGCCTTCGACAGCGTGCCAAACCAACGTCTCCTATACAAGCTCAGCTGCATAGGGGTAAGAGGTAAGCTTTTGAAGTGGATTGAAAACTTCTTGATCGGTCGGTCTCAGACTGTCCGTCTTGCTGGCCAGCAATCGGCAGAGGTGACGGTTACGAGCGCAGTACCTCAGGGCTCCGTTCTTGGCCCTATCCTCTCCCTCAACTATATTGATGACTGCATCCATGGGTTGGACTGCGACATTGCTATGTTTGCTGACGATATAAAGCTTTGGACTGTCATCCGCAACGAGGACGATGAAGCAAATCTACGGGCAAACTTAGACCGACTCGAACAATGGTCAGGCCACTGGCTCCTCCCATTTAATGTTACTAAATGCAACATTCTGAGAATTGGCAGAACCAGCGCTGCGCACCGGAAGACTTACTATCTAAATCACACACTGCTGCCAGTCGTAGAGATTCGGAAGGATCTAGGTGTGTGGATAAAATTTTCACGAAAGCCATCATTCCACTGCTTGAAAGCAGAGAAATCCGCAATGTCCAGCTTATATCTCATCAAGCGGGCGTGTGCGAAGTTCAACGAAGAGTGCTTTCGCAAGGTCTTCGGAATGTTTGTGCGCCCACAGTTAGAATTTTCCATTCAGGCCTGCAGACCCTGGTCTATCAAAGATCTACCCAACCTCGAAAAAGTCCAAAGACGGGCAACCAAGCTTCTCAGAGGTCATAAAAACCTACCTTCCGAAACTAGACTGTCCAATCTTGACCTCTTTCCCCTGGACTACAGACAACTACGTGACGACTTAATCCAAACGTTTCGAAGGTTACGGGGTCAGGATTGCTGTCTCGCATCCGGCGACTTCTTTGAGCTGGCCACCACTACTAGCTTGAGAGGACATCCTCTGAAAATACGTGTGACAGGGACGAGACTGGACGCAAGGAGGTCCTTCTTCAACCACGGAGTGGTAAAGGCATGGAATGCCCTGCCTGGGGATGTCGTCATGTCCTCATCCGTCGACACACTTAAGAGGAAGCTTGACCAGAAACTAACAAATTTCCCCCCCCCCGTACCACCCGCCCCCTCGGTTTTACGTTACAAAGCATGCCACTCCCTATATTTGAGTAGCATTATTTTATGACTTCGTTATCTCCTGAGCGAAGCATATACGTTTGCTTCGACATTACTTGGTCCAGTCCGTACCGCGTACTGGTTATTGTACAATTTTGACATAGAAGGCATTCACAGACAAATTTATACCAGTAACACATGCTTGCTGTACGCAATTACTTGCCTAATTTTCTCTGACACTTGCCTTACACATTGTTTTTTTTTTTAATGTTATTGTAACCAAAAGGGAGTTCAAAGGCGCTCGCCTACCTTGCCTTTAATAAATCTGATCTGATCTGATTACACCGTACCGAGCCCATTCTCTGCCCATCCACCACGTTTACGTAGGAGGAAAAGTCAATCTGGCTGTAGGCAGACTTGGACGCATTAGCTGACAGGGTTCCTCTTCTCGCATGTCACAACACGGCCTGTTCCTCCCCACTGAACGATCCAAACTACACAAGCGAACTCGTCGGTTTTGAAGACATACAGGCTATCCTCGTCGAGGCAGCTGCGACGATGAGACGGGGTGCATTCAGCAGAACCTGGTAGAACAACTGATGAAGACTTGTCACTGGGTGCACTCAGCGTGGAGAGAGCACCTCGTGCAGATAGGCATTTGGTGCGAGTGACAACGCAGCGAAATGCCTGCTTCACATGTACGCCAGGCTAGATCTGAAGTTGAATTACCCGACTTGCAGTCTTCTTGAGTGCAAGAACTTGCAGAGAAAAAACGTTTGCTGGGAGACATGAGCAAATCGGCGATCCTAGAATTCGCGCAATATTACCGCAGTCAAGCCTGCCTGTTATGAAAATTATTTGATATTCTACTCTTCCTGACTTGCAAAATGAACGCAAGAGACTTCGAGCAAAAAGTCGAGTGCCCAGAATGAATCTGGGAAGTTGGTAAGTAGGTACACTCCCGCTGCAAAGGCCCGCTGGTTTTGAGAGTTCTATAACTGCCGAGGTTGGACATCAAAAATGTTCTTATGGCATGAAACGGTTCTTACGTCGACGCTGTTCTCCACTTTCCAACCTCCTACTGAAAAAAAGGCGTAGCAAGCCGACGGTCGACCAAGAAAAAAGGCCAACTTCCATACGAACTATTGCTTACTGAAATTTCCAAACTAGACTACATTTAGGTCGTCACGCAACCGCGAAGACATCAGTTGACCTGACTTTACTATAAGACATGTTTAGAAGTACTTTCAATTTACTGCGCAAACAAAATCAATCTAAGATCGGGGCAAGTCACGCGCTCTGCAATCATGTGAAAAGTGGGGATTTTCGTTCGCATAGTGTTTCAAAAGAACAACCAGCGGATTGTGTGAAACGACTGCACGACTGCAATGGGTCTTAGCCTACACCTTTATCCTGTTTCGAAACACGAATTTCGGCTGGTTGCAAACTTCCCCCATGCAACTTGCGATAGTGGTGTACACAGATACGCGGCCATTTCGCTGAAAAAAAGCCAAGACAGCGGCTGATAATTTGATCAGAGGAGTCAGGAAACAATTGCTGTGTTTTGTCACAAGATGACAAAATCCAACGACTTCGTTTAGACTAAGCCGTACTGGGAAAAAAGGGTAAGGATAGTTTTAAAATAGCCTCTTAATATTCGTAGGCGCTTGCAACCACGATGGTTTGTCTTCAAGATACTGGCTGCACAGTCAGACGTAAACTTGAACACGGCAAGGTCACAAAACAATGCCTTAAACCCCTAAGTCTGTCTAACTTTGGAAATAAAAGGCAATATTTGGCTTCCTCGGGCGTGTTTTTCACCTGATGAACCTGTGTAAAGAAGACCGCCTGACAACATGTGGAAGTAGGAATTCCAGCGGACGGAAAATCTGGCCATCGGCCCGGGTGATGAGCGAAAACGCTAGTTCCCCCTGGCAGCCCAAAGTAAACGCTGGAGAGCTACTGACAGTTCTCGGGTATGGAAAGAGCAAAATGAGAATAATGATTCAAAAAGTAACGCAACTTCCGAAAGAGGTATACGGGGGAAAAATGACCTACCTGGTGGCCAGTGTGATGATAGATACCGGATTCGTAGGCCATAAAGTCTGAGTAAACTTCGAATCCTACGGGGAAAGGACCGTTCTGCACTAGCTCCAACTGCATTAACTCCGCATTACAGGCGCCATAGTAACCACCCACGTAATGGTATTCGGAGGAGAAGTGGCGTGAGGCGTTAGTGGGCGTGTGGCATTTTTCTTGCATTTGACGGTAGGGCACCTCTTCCTCAGTAGTGAAACCAAAGTTTGCAGCGTACTTGCCCGCAATGAGGTAAGGAAATCCGCCTTCACAGCCTTATATGGAAAAGAAACAATAAGCATTTTTTCGAAGGGATAAGACTGAAAGAAAGAATCAGAGCTTGGAAGTATATATCTGAGAATCGGGAGGAGGGTCCGATGTTCGCCGATGATTTCCCGAGAGCGGTGCTGACAACGACGATGATAATGATGACGGTGGTGGTGGTGGTGGTGGTGGGGGGGGGGTGCAAGGAAACGATCCTGTAGAGCCAGGTTTTCCCTCATCTGATAGTTCGACCGTCACAAAACAGCAATGTACACCGTGAGCACCGCAGCATGGCGGGCACAGGGACAGTGACTTGCGCGCTAATTAGTTTGTGGTAAAAGGCTTGCGCAGCATATACAAAACTCTACTTCCTATCCCGCCCAGATCTGGTGTCATGACGAAGTCAAGAAGACCTGGGGCAGGATTAAGCGCAGTGGCTGACAGAGGTAAACAGCCCGTCTCCGCGTGCCACACTCATTTACTCCACGCACAAAGCACTAGGGTATCACAGAAACACGGGGGCCGAATCCTAACTGAGTGGTAGTATCAACTACTTTCTCTAACAAGCTATCAATCGGCACCAAGAAGTAAGTTTATTCCAGTTGCATAAGTGACAATTCGGAGAGACAGGGTATAAATCGTCAGAACCAGGGATGGAATACAGAGGTTCAAGCAGTCGCCCCTAGTCACACGCTGCTATAGGTTACCGGTTACAAGTTAAACGGCCAGATGGAAGTGATGGTCAAGTAGACGCGTGAATATAGAAATGTTGACGATGTAGTACTGCATACGACTGCGTTCGGGTAACATTGTGTGGAAGCCCGTAACAAGCCCCATTTAATGCTGGTGAGGGGAAAATCCGAAACTGTACCAGATGCTTGCCTTGTTTCTGTCCATCAAGCGTTTTTTTTTCTGCTCGGATTTCCCTCGATCGATATAGCCCTAACAGTGGACTTCTTAAAGACTTGTGCGTCTATGGCAAGGTTTGTTTGTAAAAGAGGTGGCGGAAAACTCCCACGTTCTTCATGGTAGTTTACCCAAGTAAACCTTCTGTAAAATAGTTGGTTCAAAAGAGTGGCTAGTAAACAGCTTCAGCTCGCGAAGGGTCACATGTTCCACATGCGCAGTGTTGCCGGTTGGATAAACGCAGTTGTTCAATACAGCGCTTTCTAACCCAGTAAAACATGGTGAGAGACACTTTTAAAGCTGAGCACTTACCTTCAGAGTAATGGCTGCAATCGAGGACGTCCTGGGGGGAGAGGATGGGCTGATAGGTACCCTTTGTCATCAGACTGATCCTCGCTTCCAGGGCCGCGGCCGAGGCGAATGCATAGCAGCTGCCGCAGTTGCCCTGATCCCGTACTGGCGTGACCGGGCTCCGCGACCCGTCAGGAGGAGAACGCCAGTCAAATTCCAGGGGAAGGTCGGCAACCAGGCGCCGCAGGTATGAGGAGCTCGGTGCTGCGCGGGGTCGACTGGCAACGATGGACGAGTGAAGATAGAAGGATTAACACCGAACCACACTGAGTGAGTGTTAATGGTCCGTGTTGGGCTGGAAGGTTCAACTTGGGAGGAATACTCAATGAGGATGTGGCCGAAATCACATGATTTGTTTACGACGAGCGTCCCATGCAGACAAGATGTTATCGGTTAGGTCGCTGGTAGCCAAAGTGAATGACAAACGCTGGGGAACAAGTCTCCATCTTTTTTTACTGGGAGAAACAATGTTTCCCAGGCACAGACTGGTGTCATGCAGAAGTTTACCATGGTAATTACGACATACCAGTGCTGAAGCGAAGGCACACTGACGCGACAAAGTGTGCGGCTCTTCAAACCAGCATAGGGGTATTCAGTTCTGTATGAAACGACAGTATGTTTGCCTCGTGAGAGCAAAACAGTACGTGAAATCTAACCCGTTAATCTACATATTTAGGGCAAGAATCACTCATAAACTCCATCAGCAGCTTCACGCTGGCACTTCAAAGGACATGGTGCAATTAAGATTATTCACATTCGGAGCAGTGACCGTTTGTTAGAAATAAACCTGTATGGAAGAGCGTGTTCGGAAGAACACAGGGGCCTCGAAGATTTTTCAGTTTTGTTACAGTTGGCCAGCCATACCTTACCCCGGTCAGGTTTACGAAGCGTCACCGAGCACAGCGGCAAACGCTTTTTTCCACCTTCATCACAAGAGTTTTTATTCGTGGTTTGTCCGGAGGTGATCACCCGTAATTTAAAACTTGTAGCTCAGGTGGTTAGAGTGCTGACTGTACTCAGGCCTTGCCCTTGCTGTCGTGGGTCCGGATCCCACCAAGGCCGTCGAGTTTTTCAGAATTGGCTCAAATTAATTATTTCTTTATTGCTAACTGCACAAAAATGATCATGCCTAGAAGAGCCGAAACTGCAGGAGGCACATTTATCCCAAATCAGAGCAAGTTACTACTCGGTTGCGGCAAATAATGTTCTACAGAGAAAACTCGGTGTACAGTCTAAATTATGAGAAAGACCCGTGACATGTCTACTTAGCGCTCTACAATCTGCACTGTTCACAGTGCACCCGTGTGATCAAGTCCAAAGCCCGAAGGGAGGCGTCGTTCACGGATAGGAATACATTTGGAGTGATTTGGGTACTCGACTCAGCGAAATGCTAGGCCTCTCGGCAAGAACGCCTCAAACCAAAAGGTATCCGAAGAAAAGACTGCTACTTCGTTTTTACCACCATAATTAATGGGCGAGTTAATGGGACCGTGCGCTTGGCGCAAATCGACGATAGAATCCGTAGGAGTAGGTTTTTTTCAAAAATATGCAAGACTCGGTCTTTTTGGCTTTTACTAACGTCCAGAATTAGCAACCTAGAACTCAGTGAACGCCACGTGTTGGTATCGCAGAGTGCAAAAATGTCTGGGTAAGTGAAGGTGGAAGTGGCCGCAAAGAAATCACACAGGTTCTGATTCTAGACGCCGGCTACCGCGACAGAATTACGTCCGTGAAGTAGGCTTAATGAAATACACTGCACGATTATACGAATGGAGAACGTGACCCGGTCCTCTGGAGTTGGCACTGGGTACCAATTAATTTTTGAACCACATTTTACAGCCAGCGTCCGGAGGCGACGCAGGAGCCCTCTACCGCATCTGCCACAAAACATTTATTGCCAGCATTAAACACGTAAGTCATTGTACACTGCAATTATTAGACTATGTCGACTGCGCATCTTTTCGGCACACTGTGCGCCTTTATCTCTTTGCTCAGGGGGGTGCCGAGTGGAAAGGACGGTTGGGTAGGTAAGAACAGAGCGAAAATTATGTACACAGTTAACTATCCGCCTAGACAGTATTGAATGAGATTTGTCGAACTCTTCGGTGTAATTAGACTGCCCACCGTCATATGCGGTAGAGGTGGGCGTCAGTGAATATGCCTCCCGTCTGAAAGAAAGACCAGGATTCTGCGCAAGAGATGACTTATATTGATCTCGTAAAGTGTTTTGTACTAGAGTCATGACCCTAAACTGAAGAGCTGCGCGTGATTTCTATTTTCATAGATAGTTGCAATAGAAATTGAGGCCAGTCATCAATAATCCAAACCTATCTCAAGCATTCAGCTGATTATAAGCGAAAGTAGATATTATGTTTTGGATTTGCAAACTAGTGTGAATAGCAAATTGGCATGGCCAAAAAACGTTCGTCCTGGGAGGGATTGTAGCACCAGTTGAGTCATCCACGACGCAGCACTGGAGAACTAATTCAGAAGGCTGCCTGGTGCAACGTCACCCAAAAAATACAAACTGCGGCACAACCTGTCATCAAAGGAGCTATGGAAGGATCAAATGAAGGTGCTACGATATGAAGCCTCATTCAGCACAGTTGATGCCAAACCTGTCAACATGAGTAGAGCGGTGGAATCGATCCTCGGTCAGAAGGAAGCGATGTCATGTGTCGTCTATCCACACGGCTCACAGGCCGCCCGAAGTGCTCAGACGTGATGCAATAAGGAAACCGAGGGTGGGCAACGACCTCGTTATCGTGCCTGCAGACAAGAGACGGTCTAGGGATGTATTGGACAGGACAGGCTACCCCCAAAAGGCCAAAGACTTATTAGAGGACCACCATTTCTATGTTTGATGAGTAACCAGTCACGTAAAAAAATTGACACGCGAAATCAGTGCAACGTTGTTGAAACTGCTGAACTCATGTGCAATATCGCCAACAGACAAACGCATGGCGAGAGCGCAAGAAACGGCCTCGGTCCGATTCTATAGCCCTCTCAAAGTGCACGAAGATCTTCGCAGCAACGTCGATGAGGCTTATGCCGCGGTAGCTCTCGCATCTTGTCTTACCTCCCTTCTTGAGGATAGGTACAAGGATGACTAAGCCCCAGTTATCAGGAGCAACCCCGTTTCTCTACGCTTGTTTAATCACCCCATGGAGCCAGGGCGCCAGAGTGTCGACACAAGACTTGTATATTTCAGCGGGTATACCGTTCTCTCCGAGTGCCTTGTTGCTGTGTAGCTTTCGTATGGCATCGGCGACTTCTCCTTCAGAAGGGGGTCGCATGGCACTACATGGGTTGGAGAGGAAAGAAACTCTGCTGCAGAGGAGAATAAGGGGTGGTGGTTGGGTATCGAAGATGAGATGGTACTCGAAGTGCTCACGCCAGCGTCCGACTTCGGCAGAGTTGTCAGCAATAAAGCCGCCATTCACGTCGCCAACTGAATCGCTGTGTAGAGGGCTTACCACTAACTTGGCGGATCAGGCGGTAGAGTTGTCCAGTGGCACCAACGCTCGAGGCCTGTTCCATGGAGATCGTTATTTCAGTCCAATATTGCTTCTGGGCATTCCTGGCCGAATTTGTCGTCATCTTTCGAAGTTGGAGGAAGGAATCATCAGTACGCGACCTGGCTAGAGCCGTCTGAGTGGACAACTACAGGGTTCTTCCGCTGATCCAGTCACTGCGGCGTCGCTGGGTATATCCACGGATTTTCTCGGCTGCCCCATAGACTGACGTTTTCAGTGACGACCACTGGTTGCCGCCTTCTCCGTCGGCTCGGTTCGTAAAACAGGACCGTAGTTCTCTGCCTCGGTGGTTCTGGTTTGCCAGATTTTTGCGACATCGAGGCGTCTAGGACGCGACATTTTTCGCGTGGATGACAGGTGCACTTTCAAGCGTGTACGAGCGAGGACATTGTCCGACCAACGGGCGTTACCAGTCTCGGCATCACGCATCGATCATATCACTCAAAGACACTCCAACTTACGGACTGGCAAAGTGGGCTCTCGACGTCTCAATTTCTGACCGTTAATTTAAACACTACGGTCAGCTAATCAACACAATTCCTGGAGAAACTTAAAAGGGTAAGCCTTCTGGCAAAAGAGGTCATGGTAATTTTTGATGCTGTGCCCTCCTTGACTTCTATTCCTCAGAATCTGGAGATAGCTACTATCGAGCTACTACTGCAAAGCAAATACGACGAAGAGAAGAATCGTATTGGAAATGCCCAAGTCCTCCAATATCTAAAGTTCTGTCTGGAGACGTACTGCACGTCCGAGGGAAAGATCCACTAATAGGCTAAAGGCTCGCCAATGGGCCCGCCGATTTCGGGGCTCGTAACCAATGCAGTCCTGCAACGGTTGGAGTCGCCGGTCATCCGACACCACAAGCCGACATCCTGGGCTCGAAATGTGGATGACACCTTCGTCGTCATCAAAAAAATCAGATACTGACTTCCAAAGAGCTTCTCAACGCCGTCTTCCCACGCATCAATTCACGATAGAGGAGGAAGAAAATGACCTGCTAGCATTCCTTGACGTGTCTCGTTTGCCACAAAAATTGTGGTCGTCTAAAAACTGAAGCGTTCAGGGGAGCGGCAAATATGACGAAAGTACTGAGCTGTAACAACAACCACCCAGTCAGACACAAACGCAGTTGCACAGGGGTGCTATACCAGAATGTGGAGGTGCACTACAGTCAACCGGAAGACACGGTTGCTGAATTACAAAATCTTCGATGAGTGCTTAGAGCAAATAGCTACACGCACACTGTCGTCGGCCAGTGCATTCACAAGTGAGAAAGAAGACCAAATCCAACCAACGAACTATCCCGTACGTAGCAAACGTCTCGGAAGCATCAGCCGCCTTAAAGCTATGGTTGCACACAGACCGGAGGCAACCATAAGGCACCAGGCCAAAGGACCCACTGTCACGGAAATAAACGTCTGGCGTCGTTCACTGTGTCTTGTGCAGTCGTTGGCAAAGCAGCCGTCGGAGAAAAAGGATGACTTCTTCTATCGCGGACGGTCGAGTACGCAGCAACAGTGAGGCGGAACGACGCCAGTTCTCAAGTCGCAGCTCAGTCGACAGGAACTGGCCGTATACTCACGTTCGATGAGGTCGAAATCCTTGCGAGAGGTGATTACCGCATGAGCTGTGAACTGATCAAGTCATCGTTTTACGGTCCTCAGGTGCAGTGACCTCCGCCCCCTCCCCCCTCCATATTCTGCCCCGAGTTAGTCATGCGGAGAGCGCGCGAATGACCGCTGTTTATGCTGCCAGTGTCGGCGAGCCAGATTGCCCAAGCATCCCCATGGGTGATGAAATTTCGGCAATTAGAAATTTAGCATAGTAAGTGCAACCACCTGTTGTGGCTGAAAATTTTGACAGGCGTGTAGGCGCATAGCAAATGGATACTGCAACACCCGATCAGTCGGGCTATTTTCGCAAAACGTGTATCAGAATGCATTGGGAAGTTGTTAATCCTGACAGGCACGCATGGGCATAGCAAATAGATTCTGCAGATACCGCAACAACGGTGCGTCCTCTTACCCCTTGTCTGATTTTCGTCTCTGATGATGGATTCGAGTGATAATCCGAAACGTCTGGCCAATAAACCTCTTGTTCCAGTAACCCTTTCTCCTTATTCGAGACAGCTTCCTGGAACTCGCCTTTTCGCTACTGCCGACACAACCAAAAGGCTCCAGTTAAAGAAACACTCTCAAAATACTTTGTTACGCTCTTTGAAGGTGTAAAGTTTGCAGCGGCGTGTATGTCGCTGTCTTTTACTTAAAGGAAGAATCCTATGAATAATCAAAACATCAGACCGAGACGCTGTATACCAGCAGCTAACTTACTCGGTTAACAGTGACCTAGACTTGTCGTTTTTAGTGATAAGGCTATAATGGGGGGGGGGGTTTAGTAAACAACGTCCTCGACCTGTCCTATGACCTTTAAAGAAACATTAAAGGAACAGGCTTGTGAATTCTTACGGGCGCAACCTGGAGTAGTAAGCTGAAGGATCAGTTGCGTCAATTCTGCTGCGGTGGCCGCGATCAGCTGAATTTCAGACGACAGCAGTGTAGCTACTACTTACTTGTACTTTATACGGCTGCGATCATGCCTGATCTAGCCAGCCTCGATGATGTCCCGAACTGTACCTCTCCACGCGTGACGATCTGGGCAGCAGATCTAGACAGCTCAACCCATTCCCTTCGCCAACGACGGAGACCGAATACCGAAGGTCCAAGAACCACCTCCATGTCTTGACGGACAGTGTCGAGCCAGGTTTTGAACTGACCCCTCTTCGACGCCTCCAATGGGGCAACGGTGCCGGATCGAGGGCAATAACACTGAGCTCCTGAGGTGGACGACGAAGAACATGCCCGAACCACCTCAGTCGTCTTTCCTGGATGGCCTGAGTTACCCTTGCGATGTTATCGCAGCGAGCGCGGACTGTCTCATTTGAGACGAAGTCGGTGAACTTCACTCGAACGATGGTCCTCAAGCAGTGGTGGTCAAATACCTCCAGTTTTCGCTCATCCTCCACGTGCAAAGCCCAGCATTCACAACCGTAGAGAAGGACAGACCGGACAGATGCACGGTACACGCGAATCTTAGTGACGATGGAGAGGTCACGTCGGTTCCACAGGCATTTCCGAAGGCTTGAAAAAACCCAGCGGGCAGCATCGATTCGGGAGACAATGTCGTCCTTACTCTGTCCATTAGGCAGCAGCCTCGCCCCGAGGTATTTAAAACTTTCCACTTCTTCAAGTTGACAGCCATCAATCCCTAGGGGTGCCTTCTCCTGGTCAGGGATGCAGCTTGAGAATACTTTGGTCTTCCCAGCGTTTATGGACAAACCGACTGATTTAGCGACCTCGTTCACCCGTGACACCGTAGACTGCAGATCACCAAAACTTGAAGCAAGTAAGGCGATATCATCGGCATAGTCGACATCAGTCAGTCGATGTCCGGGTGCAAATTCAACGCCGTCACTGTCGCGTAGGGCCCTCCCGAGGATCCAGTCAATAGCGTAGTTGAACAGTATGGGTGACAGGATACAACCCTGTTGGACGCCAGACCGAATACCGAACGGTTGGGAAAGATTGTTACGGACCAGGACTCTCGCAGTAGTGGAGCGATAGTAGGCCTTGATTATGACAGCAGTGTGGCGAGCCCCTTTCATCAGGGCCTTACTAATGCAGGGCTAGAGGGGCAAGTGACAATCAGGACCTGTCTGATAGGGTCGATTGTGTGCTGATGAGAGGGTCGACTGCAAATTACTTGAAGAACTGGCTGTGAGATATCTTAAAACAGGTTTTAGCTGCAGACAGTGGTCAGCCTTCAAGCTCGCTACCATTTAACTTAACTATAGACCAGAGAATGTCAGTCATAAACACAGGCACAATACGGCACAAAAGCGAAAAGATGCATCACACTGGCAAACAGGCACCAAAAGGGACGAAATGGCGTCTGGTGAGCGGGGAACCCTAATGCGTCAAGATAACCGAACATACTATTACCTTAAGGTCACTAATGGAGATAAAAGGAACCAGTACGCAGATAATGACAGCTGTAATGAAATGCATCATTACTGCGTCACCAGCCAAGAGGTTGCAATCGATCAGGCAGGCGGCATGCGCACTGACTTTGGTTTCCGACTCAGGGTAGCGCACTCCCTCCCCTCCACCATGGTGGCGTGTGCAAACAATATGGATGTAGCCAGTGTCTCATGCGTTATGTACTGCCGCGTAAAGACGTTCGAGAAGTTACTAAGTTGCTGAAACAGTTTTAGTAAGTGTGGACTTAAAAATTGTAACTTCAAACAACCCAGACAAATCAACGTCAAGTGCGGCAATTTTATCCGAACGACTGTCACTATGCCCGTTTGGAGTTAAAACGTATGGAAAAGTGTTGTGAGGCTGCAGAAGTCAAGCTTCGCGTGAAATTCGTTTTACAAATTCCGTAAAAATAACTGATTCCCAACAGCGGTTGGTTTATGTGGAGCAGTACATGGGCGCTCTCATTGTGAACAGGAAATGGCCGTACGAATTCATAAATTACTGTGCAGGCTGCCAACATTATGGCGGACATCAGGAGCCGCGGAGTCAGGGGTTACATTTCTATGCAGGCGTAGTAAGGGCACTGGTTAACCATTAACTAGGAAAACATATGCGCTAGATAAGAGTGCACATTCATTGGAAGCGTGGGTATGCACTCCGAAGCCTGACATTTACATACCGTGGAAGTCGTGAATTCCTGCCTCCCATACGCCGTATCAGATCCTCGTGACTGAGCTTTAACTGATCAGGATAAACGGTTGCCGTCCACGAGTATTTCCCTCGGTTGATCGCATTGGTTAGTGACTGGAGCGAGGAGTGAGTTTGAAGAGGTTTTCCCAGAGACTGAGGGGCGTAGGAGAATCCTCGAAAGTTGCTTGTAAAGAGAGTATGATATAGAAAAGTAAAGCAAGAGGCTGACGTGAGTTGGTCTTTTCTTTTAAAATGATAGGTGATCAGACGGTGTAGGTCGAGTGAGGAGAAAAGCATGCAAACAATAGCAGGGTTTTTTTTTTATCTGACTACAGAATGCTAACAGAAGCGAAAAGGCGAGTTATAGGAAGTAGACACGGAGAAGGAGACACGATCGCTGAAACAAGTGTCTCCTTCTCCGAGACTACAGGATAGACTGTCCTCGTAATTGGGTTGGAATAAATTCAGAATTTGTGTTTACAGTAAAAAAGGGGTCTTGGGCTTGAGACTAGGAGGGCACGAAGAAATTGCGTTCGCTGAAAGCTGTTGTCCGGCATCACAAAATGTTCTTACGTCAAGGATAGAGTGAAGAGAACGTATTATGTTTGACAGTTTGTCAAGAAAGGTACATCGGGTTGGGACGTACTCTGATTTCGTCTTCTTTACAGCCTCAAACTGCCACAGCTGCTTGCCCACGACGTTGTGGCTATATCCTGGCAGAGTTTTGTCGCAGATGGACTGGCCAGTTACTTTATCATAGGCAAACATAAAAAGCCATTTTCGATTTGCAATGTTGGCCTCAAAACCCTATAAAGGATGAGGGGTGGGCTTTAAATAGCTACCTGATTGTATATGAGGGTCCACGTGCCTCTGTTTCCGAAGTCATCGTTCACCAAGTTCGGATATAAAAAGGTCAATTCGACTTGTCCATCCTTTTTAACTTAACCCGAGTAAGCCAAAATATGCACCACTTACATGTGCCACTGCAGCGATCAAAACACTGCTTAAGAGTTATCGTCCAACGTCCACGTGCGTCCTCGTAGGTGCAATTGGCCGGGGTGTCCCCGAGGCAGGTTTCAAGAAGGAATAGCAGAGGCAACACGTACAAACGAAACATGGCAATTATCTTTATTGAGCTCCCACAGGCAGAACCTAAAGTAAATCACTGTTAACAAACTACAAGTCCAAATAGGAAAGTTTACAAGACTCGGATTGGTAACAAATCACTTTTATTAACCAAAGCTGAATGTCTGAAAGTATCATCCAACTAAGCGGCCGACGTACA
Source organism: Spirometra erinaceieuropaei (assembly GCA_902702965.1). Classification (NCBI taxonomy): domain Eukaryota; kingdom Metazoa; phylum Platyhelminthes; class Cestoda; order Diphyllobothriidea; family Diphyllobothriidae; genus Spirometra; species Spirometra erinaceieuropaei. The sequence goes on from CACRXP010000758.1 coordinate 21,445, forward strand.
AGTTTTGGAACATCCATAAATCATACTATCAGTGGACTAGTCGTACAGGGTAATAGGCAAGGAACAGACGAAAGGAAATACCGGTTACACAGATCAGGAAGGGACGGCGGCGAAGGCATAGCTTTGAAGGTGGGTAATGATACAGTTATGCGGAGCACGAGGGGTCCAGTGGCAGGTGCTCCAATTTCCCTAGCGACTCCAATATGAAGCCCTCGCATGCAACTCCAAAGACAGTAAACAGGGCACGAGTCCGTAACTAAAGTGGTTTAACGGAGTGCTCAGGTGGGAGGGACATTTCTCAGAAACTACAGGTCGCCTAATAGGTCGCGATGAACGCAGTGGCTGCGCAAAGTTTTTTTCAGCCTAGCAATCGCACCATGATCAGCGGGTTACTCTAGGTGACGGCAGCTGATGAGGTTTGCTGTTTACACTGGGACCGTGTGTATGTGCGTGTGTGTGAAGTCTGATTCAGTCAGTAGACAGGCTAGTCGTGTTGTAGAGCACCTATAGAGAAGCTTGTGCGTAGTCAGAACAGTTCCCCACCCTCAAATATTGAAGTCCTGCTGGGAGGACGACATGCAATTTTGTGGGAGTCCCAAGTTCATTAGAGTCCCTTCCACACCGTCCCTTAATTCAGACCCACGGGGGATTTGAGAGGTGTCAGTGATGATTAAAAAGGGTAGCAGAAGCTGAGCACAACACCGCACCTGGTTGGACACAAGCGAAAGTTACCCAATAAAGTGGACACTAGTCTGAATCACATGCCAAAACCGGATGGAAGTCTGCGAGATAGAATTCACACCACTGTCGCCAAAGTCATTAGACCAGCATGCAGAAGATACCAGGCTTAATCCGGCGAAAACAATGACGAGATACAGCGACCGGCATTTAAAAAAATCAACTCCACGTGATCTATAGGAAAAATAGAACAGCCCTAAATAGAGCCGTATTATCTAATGACGTTTTCAGCTGCACAAGAGGTCGAGTAATATGAAAAATAAATAACAGACGAACAAGACGGGCACAATCGAGTGACATGCAGAAAAGGGGCTGCGCATTGTATATAATGGATGCCGACGTGTATCGAAGTCGGAGCCTTTTAGCCAACAGGCAGAAAATGGTTGTTATGCGCCAGTCCGCACCAAACGTTGAGCAGAAAGAACCACAGTACCGTCAACGGCAACCGTCTGGCAGCGACAGATCAATTCCCTCGCATAGCTGTCATCTTGACAATGTTTTCCTACGGCATGAAGATCCCGACAATCCATCAAAGTCAAGACCAAAAACTAAACCGTCTCCACCAAAGGTATCTCAAAAGTGTCAAAGTTAGGGCGGTAAGCACAGTTTTCAGGCGCCCAGAGCCCGTAGTTAACATTGTGCACATAACTAGCGGGCACCCACAGAGGCGGCATACCTAGGAGGACGTCGCGCGGGTACTGGCAGACAAGATGGACAAAGACAACGTTATACAGAGACAGTGAAGGCCACAAAATGAACCAACGGACCCTGGGAACACTCTAAAAGAACTGATGCCTGTGGCGGACAGACGAAGACACCGGAGAAGCAATCTGCGGAGCAAATCGAGCAGAGAACATCAGACCGAGACAACCAATGTTAACATCCAACGCCCACCCGAAATCCTTTGGGTCCACTATAATGGCAGCCCAACCAGCGCATCCTCCGCACAACCGTGGCCAACAGTAAACAAATTCCTTCTACGCGACTTCACTGAGACATCTTCCTGTTCCAGTTCGCCATGGTACCTGCCACGCCTGCGATCACGTCTGATAGAGCCGGTCTCGACGATCGAACCTTCCCCATGCGTTATGACCCGCGAAAGCCAATCTGGGGAGGTCGACCCATTCTCTTCTCCAAAGATGGAGGCCAAATACCGAAGGTCAAGGAATCACCTCTATTTCTGACGGACGTAAGCCCAGCCAGGTTGTCGGTTGGCCTCCTGCTTGACGCCTCCAAGGGGGCAGTGGCACCGGATCAGGGACGCAACACTTAACGCAGGGGTACACGACGAAGAACGCCCCCAAATCACCCCAGCTTTCTTTCTTGAACGGATCAAGGTATCCTCACATTGTTATTGCAGCGAATGCGGGCTTTTGCATTCGAGAAGAAATCAGTGTAGTTCTCATGCAGAGGTGGTCAAACACTTCCAGTTTCCGTTTCTTTTTCCAGCACACAGCCCAGCACTCGCAACCGTATCGGAGGACTGACCGAACGGATACCCAGGCACACACAGATCTTTATGGCGACAAAAATATCGCGCCGGGTCGATCGATACCTTCCACGGGTCGTAAAGTACAAACGAGCAGCAGCGGTCCAAAAAACGAGCTCATCCCAAGTCTGTTCACTTGGCGTCAGCTTTGCCCCGATGTAAGGGCCCACTCCATCAAATTTAGTAACTACTCCGGACGGGTATCACTTCCTAGTTAGGAACACAGCTCGAAGACATTTGGCGACATTGTTTTCCAGCGATGCTACATTAGGTAAGCCATCACTGCTTATGTTTGAGGGACAACAGTGCAGTCGGGGTCAGTCAGTCAGGATTCGGATCCAAATCCGACACCCCCACACCAAGCAGGGAGTCTAGCCCGATAACTGACTGGGCCTAGCACTTACTTGTTTTCAACGGCGTTTATCACAACTGACCCAACGAGCTCCGCGTTGTGGACCCCCCACATCTCTATTGATCGCTTTCCATTGCAGGCAGCGAAATTGAATCAGCTGTCACGCCATCTGCGTAGTCCAAACACTACAAAGCCCAAGCGCCGCTCGAAGCTATGCCTCACGAGGTACGCTCATGTCTGCAGTCGGAAGCCTCAGCGCCATCGTCGGTTGTGACTGGACCCAGAAGAAATGGTTTTGCGGGCGACTTTTGCGTGCGGATCGTGCAGCACACGGTGAAAGAATTCCGATCGGCGAGTGCGCAGTTTGTCAATTCTATTCGTGACTGCACAATTGTTTGTCTGGAACATGATCGGAGACTAATGAGAATGGGGCATAGGCACTACCGATCGATGGTACCTAGACAACTGGTATCTTCGAGACGCACGGCCAATATTTCGAATCCATGCGAAGGGATTGTGCTAACGGAATTCTTGCATACTAGCTGCTTGGTCTTCAGGCCAATCTCTCCCGAAATCAAAGGTTTCGACAAGGCCGTTGGGATGTCCTGCGCACTCAAATGAGCCTATGCTCAATATAGCTGTCAACTTTTCCATTCGGCAGAAAATTCGATTCAAGGTAGCAGAAGTTGTTCACTAGCACAAGAGCCTCATTATTTGTAACGACCGGGTAAAATCTGGGGCGTGTGCCTTTGTTTTCGGAGGAATGGATTTCAAGAGCACTCCTGGTGCCTTCATACCCATCAGGGACAGAGTACGCTACACTTCCGCAAAGAAGCTAGCTAGCGAAAGATCATCGGCGTACATCGCACGCAAAATACACACACGGCAGCCTGCAACAACATCGGGATAGTCTACAAGTGCGTGTCCGGGGACCTATTCTACCACGTAGCTAAACATACTTGCTGAAAGGACGCAACTCTGACAGATAACAGAGACCAAATAGAGAAAAGTTAGTCTTCCCGCCATTCACACGGGTTTTGGTCCTTGTTCTATAGTAGCGGACCTGGGACAAACGAGGTAACTTCGGCGACAAGCTGTTATGCAAACATGTTGGACTGCGGGAAACTTTGATGAACAGAATCAAGCGCAACGGCAGAACCCAGGAATCGGGCGAGGGTGAGCTGTCGGTATCAGTTGGTGGTATTCATGGGTTGGACGAAAAGGACAAATTCGCATTAACACATCATACCAAGGTCCGAAACTGCACTAATTCTTTCTTGTTCGGGCACTGTCGTGCAAACGCAAGCGACTGATGGCGACTGCGGAAATGTCGGATTAATTCAGGAAGACTCGTGCATGGTGGTTATTACGCAGCAACCTATAGCCCACCTTGAAGATAGGTGTAACGAAAGTGTCGCTTGGCTTGTGAGAACGGTGTCTGCTTTCAAAATGTGGGTGAGATTGTGCAGCCGATCACTAGTACTGTCGAGCAGTGTTTGCAAATTTCTACCAGAAGGCCGTCCCTACCAGGTGCTTTGTTGTTTTTCAATTGCGCTATCACCTCAAAGAGCTATCTGATGGACAATGGACTGTGGTTGCAGTCTTCGACAGCAGATGAGGAGGTGAATCCGCCGGAACTCCAAAGCAGAAGCAACCTTTCCACCGGATTGTCATGTCCGGTACTAGCGCCACCAGTTGTTTCCTATAGTTTAGGAGATGAATTATAGGATTGACCCATCTTCAAAATCCTATACAACGACCTCGTGTTTCATATTCATACTGACCCAACTGTGAAAAACTCGGTGCCTCGGCTGGTTTGCACGTGTTCGAGAGTTTTGGTAATTTTGCCAGCTTCTTTACGGTAGTGCCGTGAGGAGCGCCTGGACGTACTACAGAGAAATCCGAAGTCCGAATCGCAGCTCTGGCACTACCGGCTAAGTGGATTGCTTCAAGAGATTCAGCGCCTGCAGTAACAGCTGCTGGCGTAGTACCTCCTGGAATGTATGCTAGAGTGTACTTCAGTTCAGGCCAGGTATCTTCTATAAAGTTAGTTTTACTTTGAAAGTGACTAGGATTGGAGTGCTCGGTGAGCAGATGCTACCTAGGGCGTCGAAGGCAAGTACTTTTGATTTAAAAAACGGTCAGGATGGATGAAATCGGCAAGCCTTTCGATCTTCGCGTAACGGCTTCGTAGTGTGTAATAGGCAAGGACTCGCCTCGCGGATACATCAAACTAGCCTGATCTGGCATTCTAAGCATGAGCAGCTACAAGATCACACATGAGGGGCCGCCTGGCAACGGTCTGGAATTCGTAAAAATTACCTTTTGTCCAATACCTGCACCCAACGTTGGGAGAAGACCGAGGTATGTGTAGTGCTGACAACGGCACGAGAAGGCGCGAGTCTTATCCTCGAGTACGCGAAGTTCAGCGCATAAGTGAAGCTCCGGGCTGAGCACCCAGGGCGGTACATGCCTCTGACCCTGCCCTGCAGTTGGCCAGAACGCCGCACTCCCCATTGGTAGTCTAATGGACATGTTGAGACCATCTCCCACTCCAGATGGATCAGCTGCATGCTTAGCGTTATGCACTCAGTACTGATGTATACCCGGGCATACATCAGTACTGAGAGGATAACGCTAGGCATCATAAAGAGGCCTCTTTATGATGCAATCTACTCCTCTCCCCTAGACTCATTTACTCCAAACTCCCGTCTTATTACATTCATACGAGCGTGCTTGGCGTGATGCCTGACGACTCGATTCAACGATTCTATAACCGGAAAAGCGGTCTTGAGTGCTGTATCTGATCAAGTGTGTACCGTCCTCAACATCATCGGCCCCTACGCGCCACGCCAGCGCTGGCATGATGAGGCCCTGCATCGCCGGCACGGTTATTTCTCGTGAAAAAAAAAAACTGACTTGCATGCATACCATCCGGCCGACTGGCAGAAGTCCGGACGTATAGGTTGCTACCTTCAAATTACTGGCATATGCCAAGAAATATATCTTGGTGACGTGACAGTAGTGGGCGACGAGGTCTGCGCTGTTCCAACGATGGCACCATGGTGAAATGAACGTTAATCTGTCTATGGTGAAGCGAACTTTCGACGCATCTAAGTATCTTCCTAAAGGGAAAAGTACGACAGGATACCCAACCATCCTAGCGTTAACAGCAATTGGTGATACTCTTATCCGTCTAACCATAGATTTCGTACAGTAAATTTCTTATGGAAATGGACAATCAGCAGTGTAAGCTTTCTAGGTTTAATTTATGGAGACTTCCACGTGTCACCAAAGAAAATTAAGTAGACATGGCGCAAGGACGCCGGGCGAGTGACCAAAAAAAGCGATATGCGGACGTGCTTCAGAGTGCTGAAGAGTGATTGGTCGAACATTTTCTCCAGAGCTGCGGCGGATTCTGGGACCTTTCTATAGTTTTACTTTCGCGAAATTATTTTTGATGATACCTCCAGCCACTAAAAGACCCGGAATATGTCATTAAGACAGTCGGCCAAGTGAGAAGTTAGCATATGATTACTAACTTTGAGTCTCCCTCAACTCGCTCAAATTTTACCTGGTTAGTAAGTTTATTAGTTAGTTTATTTAGCTAGTTAATTGTTAGTCAGTTAGTTTAGTTAGGCAGTTTGTCAGCTAGTCTAGTTAGTTAGTCGGTTAGTTTGTCAGAATAGCTAGTTTATTAGCATTGTTAGTTGGGCAGTTAGTTACTTAGTGAGTTTAGTTTAGTATGGTTTGTTAATTAGCTAATTAATTTAGTAAGTTCGTTGTTAGTCAGTTAGTTTGGTTAGTTAGTTTAGTGAGTTTGGTTAGCTAGTTAGTTAGTTAGTTAATTAGTTGGTTATTTAGTTAGCAGTCTAGTATGGTTGGTAACCAGTCATTCGTCGGTTAGTTAGTCAATATAGCTAGTTAGTTTCTTAGTGAGTTTGGTTTAGTTTAGTTTGGTTTGTTAGTTAGCTCATTAGTTTAGTTAGTAAGTTGCTAGTCAGTTATTTTAGTTAGTTTGGTTAGTTAGTTAGTTAATTAGTTGGTTAGTTAGTTAGAGGGTTAGTATGGTTGGTAAACAGTCGTTCGCTCTTAAAGTCTCACATACCTCACCCAAAATTTATGTTTCTTTGTGGCTTTTGGCTTCCAGTGGTCCGTCTAGAAACGTTATCCTGTTAGACATGGCGATATGAATGTGCCTATCGACATTACCTATAT
>CACRXP010000758.1:40133-94635 GCA_902702965.1 Spirometra erinaceieuropaei
CTGCAACTCTTCAAGAAACGCTTGGATGATTATTTGTGTCCCCTGTTTTCCCTCGACGGTCTGAATCTGAACTAATACCCCTGGTCCAGACAAATATTTTCTCTGAGACAATGCTACTCAAATGAACCAAGTACTGTTTTATTAGTGAACATTTTTTGTTCGTGTACAGTTATTCTAACGAGCTGACATGTAATCAATAGGGTTTTCAAAGGCTTTGCCTATTATCCTTACCAAAAAAACTGAAACTGAAAGCCATGCTGATGTAGACTGAGCAAGTTGTTTTCTTCGAGGTGTCGCATCAGCTCCGTTTTTATTACTCTTTCCATCAACTTGCAACAGATGCTTGTGAGACTCACTGGTCTGAAACTATTTGGGTCTGTTCTCTCGCCACCTTTATAAATGGGGCTTATATTTGCTTTCTTCCAGTCGGTGGGCAAAGCCCCGGTCTCCATCGAAGTTTTGAAGATCTTGGATAACGGAGAGGCCAGTTGGTCTGAAAGTTCATTCAGAACTTTCGCGATCCCGCCGTCCAGCAAGGGGATTTAGTGGGCTGTAGTTGCCTCAAAGTTTTCCTTACGGTGTCGGTTGTGAAGTCCACCGTGCTAAGTGTCCTGTTTGATTTGACAATTGGGGTGTAAACTCTTTCATCAAAAGCCGGCTCCTCAGTATACACAGACGTGAAGAAGTCGGATAACAGATTCGCCTTATCTGAGTTGTCAGACAACGTATTTCTCTGGCTATCTTTTAGGCAGGGAATGCAGTCCCGGTTGCGTTTTGCTTTATTCACGTATCCAAAGAATTTTTTTGAATTTTGCAGGATATTTTTAATAGTTTTGACTCAAATTGTACCCGTTCCCTCCTCAACAGATTTCGACATACATTCCTCTGTTTTTTGAAGTCAGCAAAGTGCTCTGGTTGCTGACAACTGGCGTACTATTTCCAAAGTCTCCTTTTCAATTTAAGGTTCTTCTTTATTTCCGACTTCACCCACTCTGGTCGGGATGTGCGCGGTTCCTCTTCAGTGGGCAACAGCTCTCTACCAAGTGCTCCATTATTTTCTTGAAGTAGAGCCGATCGCTTTCTGGGTCAGGTCCTTGTGTTGTATTCCAGTTCACCTTCTGTAGCAGGTTTTTCATCCGGGTATAATCCCCTATCCATACGTTTCTTTCCTCAGCAGCTCGAATTTCGGGTACGGAAAAATGACTATACTCCCAAACCAGAACGCAGTGGTCACTTCGGCCAAGGGGCGGGTGCGATTCCAATCTGAGAATGCAACTGTCAACCCTGGTGATGATGAGGTCCAAACAACTGGACTGCTGTCCATCCCTGAATCGAGTGTTCACTTTAACATGTTGGGTAAGGAACTCAGTTGTGATCAGTTGCATAAATTTCCGTTCGAAGGAGTTTTCTGATCGCGAACAATACATCAAATCCCACTCTATGTCTGGACAGTTGAAGTCACCAAGTAGTATTATGTTTTTGCATCGACAAATTTCTTTTATCTCGGTGATAAGTGCATCGTCCGCATCCGTTCGCTGAGTTGGCGGTCTGCAAACCAGGGCCATATGGAGGCTTGGATGGTTTGGCACCTTCAAGTAACAACTGTATTCAAAAACTGATAAACCATCTTCCTTACTCTCACTCAGTAAGTACAGACAATCTGTACGGCAAATCTTTACGAAATTTTGGATCCGCTTATTTCTCGTTTTGTCCCCCGTATGTAAATTATTAATGTTGGGGATGAGGTTTTCCTACCCTAACCCTTTCGTCGCAGATTGCGCAGGCTTTATCGTCGTTTCCATCTTTAGAACGATTTTTCCGTTCTGCTCTTGATTTGCGATATTTTTGATCGAGCTAAGAGATTGTCTGAAGAAAAACAGCTAGCCGAAGAGGTCCAGTTTACCGAAAACCATCCGTTAAATGTCTAGAAACTTTTCTCTGGAAAAATACGAACGCACAGAAAGACGCAGCATCCCATCCTCCGAGACGCTCTCGGAAATCCCATAGTTGATGCCCAGTTAACCGCTGATAGTTTTAATGATTTCCTATCCAAAGCGTTCAATGAAGACTCGACCACTCCGCTTCCGACCATCCAGCCATTGACCGGGGCAGTTCTAGAAACTATAACTTTCACTCTGTGGGATGTGGCTGCTGCGATTCGGCGTTTTCGTCAATCTTATAGCCCAGGACCTGATGGTGTCCCAGTAAGCATTTTAAAAGCCGATGCAAATACGATGTTCCCATTCCTTTTATGCAAGATATTTAATCTTGCCCTTAAAAGTGAAATTATCATACCTTGTGGAAGGAATCACACATTTTGCCCATTCCTAAGCACGCAAATCTACATCATTTGATGATTTTCGACCAATAAATACCCTCCTCGGAATAGATGGCAAACTTTTAAATTTTATATCCTCTTACCTGGGCACTCGTACACAACGAGTTAAGATTTCCAATACTATCTCCAACCCCACACGTGTGAGGAGTGGAGTCATTCAGGATAGTGTACTGGGCCCAACTTTATTTTGCCTTTTCGTTCACTTTTTCACTGCTGGTCGGATTTGTGTTTAATCGCTTCCCTTGACAATTCCTGTAAACTGGCACTAAATAAGTTGTTATTATCCCAAACTGTTTTATAAAACAGCTAAGAGATTTTCCTCCTCTGCTTAACAAAAGCTTTTCAGTATTTTTCGTAAATGGCTTCTTTACTGACTATTGGAAAACTTTTATTATTGTTCCAGTATTTAAGTCTGGCTGTCGTTCTGACGTACAGAATTATCGAGGTGTCCATAAAACACCCTCTCTCGCCAAAATCTTTGAAAAAATTATCGCCGTAAAAATTCCGACTTTTGCATATGTAGCGGCCGAGGACGTCAAGGGTAGCGCACAACCACGTAACGGAATACCGAGGAGGAGATCCTGGCTTGTATTGATCTGAATACGATTGTTAGCAGTTCACAATACTCATCCATACGTAAAGGAAGAAGAAATGATCGGTGGACGAGAAGATATAATGAACAGAAAAGGGGATTGCAAAGGAGTATAATGACCGTTAAAAGTACAAGCGAGATGAGTTACAACAGTCGAGTGACCTGTCTGGGTGGAGAGGCCAGGCCAACATGCCAGCTCGACAACCGGTGGGGAGCGCAGCGCTGGAGGCAACTGCAGGGAAGGGCCGAGGGAGTTGCCGATGTAGTGAGGGCAGCGGTACGAACGTTACGATACGATACGGAGCGGGAGAGGGGATCGGCGGAAGAGAGTGGAAGGGACACCGGCCATCCTCACCAACATGCGGCTACGCCATCTCCATCCTAGGTCCGCGCGCCAAAAAGTGTCACGGCATTCAAACAACCCTGTACAGATCACGGGACGTTACACATAGCCAATCAAGTTATTAGGCCTTCCCAGCATGGTTTTTAACCAGATCGCTCTTGTGAAACATGTCATCTGTCGTTTCTCAATCTACTTACCTCTCTTTGTAATGACCATCTATCTGTTGTCGTTATTTATTTGGATCTAAGTAAAGCCTTTGATAAAGTGCCACATGAAAGACTCTTGGTTAAATTGGAAGCTATAGGAATTCGCAGTCCACTAATAGACTTTCTCAGGTCATACCTGTCTAATCGTAAACAAAAGTTTTTGGTGGGATCTTCACTTTCCAGTGAAAGCCCTATTGTACGTGGTGTCCTACAAGGCACCGTTTTAGGTCCTATTTTGTTCTTGCTTTACATAAATGATATTTCAACAGCAGTTAAACATTCTCAATCATTTATTTATGTCGATGATCTCCAATGTGTTTATTCTTTTAACGAATCTACAAACCTTCATTGCCTGGAGCGAATTCATGCTGACTTGCTTGCTCTCTCAACTTGGAGCTCAAAATGGCTAATGGAATTCTCTCCATCTAAATGTCGCTGTATGTGTTTTGGACCTGATAGGCTACCTCAACCAGTGGTCTTTCAAGGCACACCTATGACTGAATGTACCACCATCAAGGATTTAGGTTTAAGCTACACCAATAATCTTCATCTCTCGCCACACGCTGACCGAATAACAGCCAAAGCTGCCCAGATATGTGGCTTTATTTCCTACAATTTATATCTGCCTGAAATTAAATTAAGGCTCTATCGTATGTTTGTACTTCCCATTCTCGAGTATTGTTGCCCGTTCTTTGGTTTGATGAATGAAGCTAGTCGTTTAAAAATTGAAAATGTCCAAAGACGTTTTTCTAAAAAACTTTTAGATAGGGAACATCCCAATATCTCCTACTCAGATAGATGCCAGCTAATTAACCTAAAATTTTTATGTGTTCGAAGAGAAGAAGCAGGCTTCTGTCTCCTCTTTCGCATTAATAATAGTTCACATTTTCCTCGGGTTTCAGCGCTTACCCCTAGTATTCGCCCATAAAATCTTCGCAACTCGTCCATGATTATACCTCCTCCAGCGTCCTCCACCTATAAGCGCTCCCTTTTTTCGCTTTCGGTTATGCATTTCTCTGGAAAAACCTTCCAATAAATATAAGATTTTCAGATAATCTGCACACTTTTAAGAGAAGGCAACGCCTTTGTCTGAACAGTGACTCGATTAAACTTTTATTTTCCTCATCCTTCCCAGACAACGTTTTCTATGACACTGAGAAAGGGCCACCGGGAATTTAGTATGCCGCCATTAAATTTCCGTATCTGCTCACATCTCCTTCTTTTGTGAGTAGTCTTGCTTCCTAATATCCCTCACGAGAGATGTTAATTTTTCCAATTTTTCAGTTCATGTATCGTGCCCACACAGAATGCGCTCCCTCGGCTCTCTTGGCGAAACCTTCTGTATTTGCCATACACTAGTACTCTGGTCGCATCTTGCTTGCCCCATCCTCGGATGGATTCGGATGAATGTAACCGACCGCATCTGGGTTCCTATCGCCTCGAGACCGGTTTTCATCGTACCCTCACAGAATGCGCTCCATCGACGCTCTTGCCGAAACCTTCTGTATTTGCCATATATTAGTCGTCTGGTCGCATCTTGCTTGTTCCATCCTCGGATGGATTCGGATGAATGTAACCGACCGCATCTGGGTTCCTATCGCCTCGAGACTGGTTATCAATTTCGCCACTTATTTGCCTTATTCAAGGCCACATACTGGCCAGTCCTGACCGACCCGCCTACTTAACGCTTCATGAAATCCATTATACGATGCCATATACAGCTGACATTTATTTCGACCCTGACGATGTCCGATTATAATCAATTCTATACCGCCACATGCAGGCCAGTCTTGCCCGCATTTTTTCTGTTTCTATTTTTTCGAGGGATTTTTCTCCTATAAAATTAATCCAGTCATTTTTGAATTTTCATGTGGAGTTTTCTCATTCCTCGCTTATAATTTTTCTTAACGGACTTCTAATTCAAAAACTATGTATTGCACATTGTACAGATTTTGCCTAGCTCATCTAAAATGCGCATGTAAATTTATTTTCACTTGCTTTGATGGGACCCCGACGGGTCTTTAATAAAAGTTATTATGATTATTATTAAACTACGGTTGACAAGCTAGACGTTGGAGCAGAAATTAGACAGATGAACGTGAGGAAATGTTATTGTAGCAAAAATGTGGACGTAAACCGGATTATTTTGTGAGTGCCTCACTTGAAGGCAGTTTGAGTTGAAACGGACTATATCTATGTGTCGTATGCTATACCAAATTTAGCATTACAAGTATTATATCAAAGCTTAGACACGTGTTTCGCCTATATTATGTTACTGCGTTGTTAAGCTGCGAGGGCTTCGGCTCATTATAGTGTTCTCCAGTTTTCCCTGAGCGCATTCCAATATTTACTTTAATTCTAAAATTGCGTATTTTTAACAACCTCCAGAATAACCTCCCAGTAGGTATAAGGTTATTCGATAATCTACATACTTTAAAAAGAAGGCTGCCTTTTCATCCGAATACTGACCAAATTAAACTTTTATTTTCCTCATCCTTCCCGGCCAACGTTGTCTTAAACAATGAGAAAAGGCCATCGGCAATTTAGGACGACGCCGCCCAATTGCTGTGTCCGTGCAGATTTCCTATTCGATGTGTGGTGTCGCTTTCTAGGAACTATCAGCTAAAATGCATCGTGTCCTCCGCAGTATGCGATATCATTCCTAACATATGATGATGACGATGATGATGAAGATGATGATGATTATTATTATGGTTGGATACCAGTGTCGCAACACTCCGACACTTCCAACAATACCTTTATTACTGAGGAGTAAGGAAAAGCAGAACTGTCCAATTTTTTCTTTGCCAAACATCTCACAATTGAAACTGAACCCACCTCTCCAAAGCCTCCGTTGTCTGATGCTTACTTCACGGCCATTAATCTCGCTCCTGCAAATATTAAGAAGCTGATAAGCCAGCATACCAACTCACAAACCAGTAGGAACTGACAACATCCCTAACTCTCTTATAAAACCGCTAAGAGATTAAACTTCTCCGCTTGGCAAATTGTTTTCAGTACTTCTGGGAAATGTTTTCCTTTCTGACTATCAGGAAAAATCGATTAATATACAAGTATTTAGGTCAGGCTGTGGATTTGGTGTTTAAAGCTATCCGGGTGGCCCTAAAAGCATCTTCTCTCGTCAAAATAATGGAAATTACTGACTTTTGTATAATTCAGTATATATAAGGGATAGAGGCAGAGCCTTGGAAAATCCTTTTGACAGATAGACGCATGAAGAAAAACATGCAAATGTTTACATAGCAGTTATGTCAGTCATTGATATCATGTAAATGTTTGACCATCAAGCTTAAGGTTATCTAGTCTTCTTTTGAAAGTTTCGACGTTTTCCGCTAAGACAACGGAGTTCGGCAATTTCTTCCATCCCTCAGCCACATGGTGAGAGAAGAATTTGGCCTGCAAATCGAGTCTGGCATGTTTCGGGTTCAATTTGTATGGGTGCCCTCGGAGATTTGTCGTCCGCGCCAGTTCGAAGAAATCGTCAAACTGAAGAGCACAGTCTAGCCCTCGGACGATCCTGAAGGCCATGATCATGTCCCCTCTGTACTGTCCACAAGAGAGAGGGAATATTTCTAGCTGCTGCAGCCAATCTAGTTAGTTGCTCTACGCAACAAAGCCCTTTACATGGTTGCTCTTTTAAAACATGCCATTTTTCGTTTCTCAATGTACGTAGTTCTCCTCATAATGACCATTTTCCTGTTGTCGTAATTTATTTGGACCATAATTAAGTCTCTCATACACTACCATATACACGCCAGCCCTGTCCGACCCCAATATTTTCTTTATAATGAGCAAAAGTTTTTTCTCTTGTTGACCTTTTTCAAAAAACGGTCATTATATACTACATAAGTGTCCTCTTCTCCTGGACACATATTTTCTTATTTTTTGAGCACTACAATATAAGCGTGACGTTTCGTTGCAATTCATGTTTGCAGTGGGCCATTAAGATCCCTTTCGGACTGCTTTGGCTTGCTCTGCCTCAATCTTCCTAAGAAGTATTCGTCGACAGATTTTACATTTACGCTTCTCGGTAGTCTGCGGTAAGCTTCGAAATGTTCTCAAAATTCTTGTGGACGCAGAGAGTGCTGAACACGTTTCTGTTTTCCGGTGACCTCTTTGCTGGGATGAAAGTGAACACCTGCAAGCAAATGATATGCAGATTTCTATAGAAGAGGGGGGGATATTGGAAATTCCGCAGAACACATTAACAACTTTTGTACTCCTTTCAGCAAAGAACCACTTTAGAGTTGGAAAACCTTGAAATAGCAAAATATTCGCATTATTTGTCAAGCGGCAGGCAACGATCACGGCCGAAATCATTTGTGATATCTACAGTTTACAAAAATGACCCGCATTGTTTTACTGGATTAATTAAATGAAAATGCACCTACCCTAAATTTTGCTTATTTAATATAGTCTGTGAGGTAAATGGGGTTTGTCTCTGTTTAAGTTATTACTGCTTTGCCCTCCCATAACCTTTGACTAATGACTGAGCATAGTCAGCGATGTTAGGCGGCAGCTTTCTATGGTTAAAATAAACTACATTATTCAAATATACACCATGGCCGACGTATGTTGGTTTAATTTTCCTAAAGACTTTTTGATAACGCTGTACTCATGCACTAATTGGGGGATGCTTCTTAAAGTCGCCTGCTTTTTTATCTCTGAAGACGTGTTTGTTTTGCAACGCGACCTCCATTTAGTAACACTATCTTGTTCGTGTAGCTTATCATCTTCAGTTGATAAACTAAAATGGGAAACTAAAATTTTTAAAATAATCGATATACACATATGTGTGCGCCGTTGATTTTAAAACCGAAACGACATGAGATTTGGGTCTTACTATGTGTTTTTATGCATATTTTATGATTATTCATCACCATCATCTTTTGTTATAATAATTGAATAATATTTAAATATTTTTCTCACGAAAAGTTGTCTTCGTAAGCATTTCATAAAATGCATTGAAAATCGTCTATCACATGCACACGACTCTTTTAAGAGTTTCCGATTAGCACATTTATCGCAGAGGTCGTGCTTTAGTGTTTCCAGCTCATATACTTGAACGGCCTTGTGGCCCAACTCAACCTAACCGCAGCCACCTCCATCCCATCTTGGCCAGAGCGGACCAGATTGGGCTCCTGCTGGCAGACTCGAGTGACATATGTAAATTCACGAACTACTTATAACCCGAAAGAGTAACCGGCAAATACTTGTAAAAAAGGAACAGTTAGCACTACCTTCTTCATTTTGAACAAAAAACATTAGGAGTCGCAATAAACAGCAAAAATATATGACACCCAATAGCCGTGCATAATTGTGGTGGCCTGAAGAAATGGGCAGGTATATACTAAACTAACTCCATAATACCCTTCCGTGCGTCCAAACAGGCATTATATTGCGTATGCGACCCCTGTCTTCACGGAAGGCTGGCACACAGATTATCCACAGTTACCCCACATTTATACCTATCGGGAAAGACCTTTTGATTAGTTCGTTATTATGTAACAATAGGTGTGCGGCATAGGGGTAATTTGTCTTCTACATCGAAAGAAAATTCCGTTTTAAATGAGAGGTTCAACCACGACTGCATTATACCTATTACATTTATCACAACACATACAGATTCGAGCGTTCAGCATGGCGAAGATGATGTGAAGACGATCTTTTATTAGCGCTAACATTTTGGGTCTTTATTTTGACATTACCATTTTTTGTGAATGGCCGGGTAAAGGCCGAAAATGACCCAACTTAAAATATGTTGTCGGGGTATGATGCAGTCTTTAACTGGTTTAAAGACAAATGTTTTGGTCTCATGTGACATAGTTCCTTAAAATACCTTGCACTAATCTATATGCAGACTTATTCATTCGATTTGTCAGTAAAATCACACATCGTCTCTCTTTATAACTGAGAAATCAAGACCAAACAGTTAAAAAACCCTGTGGGTGTTTTTGCCGGCAAGGACTTAGTTATAGCATTCGATATATATCGTTTTGGTTATGCACGTCAGGTGCGAAATTTCTGGCTGTGTTTAGTCATAAAAAGTCATTTTACCCACGCACATTATCTTTGTGCACATAAGGCCATCCGATTTCGATGTTAAAATCCCGATATAGTTTAACATTCGTATTTACTAACCTTTTCACATTTTATTTACCATGTAAGGATTTGGTTCGTATGGCTCTATCTGAATTGGAGCGCAAAGTCTATTAATTTAGTCAAAAAATGTTTTCCCAGTGCAGTTTTGCGAAAACAAACATAGTCTGTGAGTCCGTCAAATTATAAAACACAAAGCCATAGTTGCCATTCTGCTTGGGAAATCAGTTTTTATTTTCATTAATTTTGGTAAAACATAAAAACTCTTTCTTCAGTCGAAGATAAGAAATTTTATGACCACCTCTCTTCTAACTGTAGATTTTCGAAGAACTTTGGACAACCAAATTTGGATTTTTTATGCATTGGAAAGTCAATGCCATCTCCTAACCCACAGGCTCATTCACATAATGCAGCAGGACACGATGTGATGCACATAACTGTGCGGCTTTTAGAAAACGACAAAACCTGGCGATTGGTTGTGCCAGTGAGTAAACAGTTATTTTTGTATAAAGCAAGTGTGGCTGCGATCACGAACGTTAGGTGCCATTTCACTATGCAGGGCAGCAGATTTTGGCCATCTCTTTTTACCGTATAGCGTACATTCGTTTAAAACAAACACAATTATTGAAGATTATTTTATTTAAACGTAGATGTTTCCGAAATACCAATTCCCATGTTAATGCTTATGTCGTTGAAGTACTCCTTTTTAATGCATTGTATACATCAAGTCTCACGCCAATGGAAAGTGGTTACTGGAAGAGATCTGTCGCCGATATGATATTCTGGACGAGTTGGAGTATTTTGGCCTGCGTTATGTTTCATGCGAAATGCTCTCATCTCCAACGAAGGTGAGTTTCGGAAAAACACACTTAAGGAACAACTACTAAGTTATGTTTGCGCTGTATCCATTCAGTTACACTGACTCCTGTTTTGTCCTCTTAAAGTGATTCAGATTTCAATATGGGAATAGAGTTTTGTTAAATTTACAAAGCCGATATTTAAAAAATATTTTTAAAAAAATGCAACCGGAAACAAAAACCTAATTACTTAGAAAAAAGTCCTAGATAGTTTGAAACGTTCACAAGCAAAGCTCCTACGCAAACGTGTTCCTGTGTATTTTACTGCCCCATAAATGTCTAAGCTTTATTGTCGCAAAGGGCAATGTTTTTATGTCGATTTGAGAATGGAACCAGAATTTCCCTAAATTAGTTGTAACTGCCCACAGCCAAGTTCGTTTGCATTCCTTATTTTTATTCAGCACTGGATGGATATGACTCGCAGCGTCCAAAGTCAACTTAAAAGTGAGTTCCAGGTTCAAGCAATGTCCTACTTGCTTTTATCTCTGATTTGATTCTGCCAATTTACAACTTATCACAAGCATTTTATATTGTTAAACTATGCTTGATTTGACCTGTCTAAAGTTTTGCGAAACGTCTCGTTGATGTCTTGTTCACACAAAATGATTAATTTCCGCCAAAATTGCCTTTTTTACCACTAAAGATAGTTGGAATCGACTCAAACGAAACGATTGCAAACGAAATTCCTTAATGCCGATTTACGTCGCCACACCGCAATATCTATTCTGCTTTAACAAATCCAGCTTTGGCTCGGGTGTATTTCAGTTGCAATCTGTAATTCGACTAGTGCAAGCGATTCAACTCATAACTAAACCAGTGGGCCCCCTATGTTGCAAATCTAAGTTAAAGTTAGTGCAAAACTAAACCCGCTTTCCTGTATGGCGGCAACTATTTCCTTCTTGAGTCAAACGTTTTGTTTTCTGACCAAAGGGACAACCAACATGCTGACTTTTTAAGAGCCACTTTACTCACTTTTACTTTTTTCGGAAAATTTAGATGCATAGTAATTTGCTTAAAATATGCCAGGAAGATGACAAGCGTTTTTGGTCAGCAAAGACGTTCGACTTCGGGCATTCATCGATGTCAGAAATATCATCAGATTGATTGAAGTTTGGTTTCATTCTTGTCATGGAATGTCAAATGTGGTTTTCGAGCCTTATATTATTAATCTAAACACTTCTGAGCTTAGAATATGATTTTTCTTCATTACTTTTATTTTAGACACTAATCCGCTTCAAGTCTCTTTCCGAATAAAACATTATCCGGCGAATCCGTTTGATGAGTTCAAACTTGAAAAGTCAAAGTAAGTCGCATCCCTCCAATATGCCTTGCAACCCTGCATCTTAAGTTCTTTCGTCCAAATCCAGGCTTGAAGAGAACTTCATCCCTTTGATAGGTATTTACGTGACTCTAGGTTTAGAACTATTTAGAGAACTTTAAATTTTTTCAAACAAAATGCAAATAAAATCTGGTTTTAAACATTCACGCAGATATGGGACATAACTAACTAATAAACAAATCTGTAGGTAATTACGGTTTAAACCTTTTTAGCCATCAATTATTGATTTTCAAGCAATGAGAGGATAAGCTGAATTTGGCGGCATATGTTGTCACCGTTGCTGTTTAATATGTGGTTTTGATTTTCCCTCGCGAAATGTTTTTATTGATTTTCGCAAAAACGGCCATGTGCAACGACTTTTGCGGCGTATGCCTGTAAAGCCTAAGACAGGCGTACAGCATTTACAATGAGTACAGTTTATTTCAAAACAGATTTCGCAGTACTGCATTATTCTCAAAACTCTCTTGTCTCTGTTCCATAACTTCAGTCAGTTGTTCTCGAACTTCGTTCCAGTCTGGACTCCACAAAGTTTCGTAACCAAAAAAGCCTTCCGGCTGTAGTCTCATGTAAGGTCCGCAGCCAAAAACGATGACGAATGCAACCTATAGGCACTGTTAACTGGATCGCAGCGGGAGGACATGAACTTGGAACTGATTAACTTGTTAAGCACACGTGAAAATAGAGAAGTCGGCTTGCATTTGTTGCCACAGTTGACTTTCAAACCGACGGCTTCACGGAGCCCAAAATGCGGCCGGTCGGTAAATTCACCGGCTGCCTTATTAGTATTCCTTTAGACAAATAGTTTTTATCTGGCTGAACTCAATCCAAAAGGGGGAATTCGGTATTTCAACTTCACTTGTTTAGGCGTACTCACGGGCATATCAACCGCAACTTGTCTTAACCCTTCAGTTGATCATTATTTGTGTTAGATTGAGGCAAATAAACGGAAAATGGATTGCGAGTCGTTCCTTAAGGGGCGAAAATTGCGGACGGGGAATTCCTTCAAGCAGTCCGGCGACTGTTACTTTGCTAATGACGGTTGCCTCATTTGGGATTTGCCCTTGCGGTAAATGCGAGAGCAAACCATCAAGTCACTGCCTGCCAATCTGAGTACTTTTCGCTCTCTTCCCTCTCTCTCTTTCACTCACTTCCTTCGAGTGAACACGTTCCTAACGCTAAACAAATTTTCGCCTTCAGTTGCTCAAAAACTTATGTGGACAGTATTCTAAGAGTCTCCTGAAAATCTCTTCTAATTTGGCCAAGCGTATGTATAGTCTGAAGTTCGTTCAGCCAGACGGCTTTTTTTGGTTTGCATTAAATCGTAGCGACTTCCTCCCGCTGTCACTTGCTTATAATTTATTTGCTCTACTTTGCCAATCAAATTCCGACCTTGAATGTCCTCGATAGACCAGACAGATCTATGCTTATTTCAGCGTTACGGGACAATTTTGAGGCAATTCGTGCCCAAATATTCTGCCTCCTTCACGCATTTCTAACGCCTCGCATCCAGGCTCCCATTCGTAACCTACGACGCGTCGCCTATGCGCCCTCTATGTTTGGATTTCAGAATCTGGTGATCGCTATGCGTACCCGCATTCTCTGCCCTAAAATGGCCACAGCACTGTTAACGCAATGTATTTACCGTTTGGGACTAGTATATTCAGCCCTGTGCATCATCACCTTCGTAAACCTTGAATATATACTAAAAGGCCGTTTGACATCTAGATAGTTCAGGTTCATGCGAAACACTGGCGAGAGCACTTACATAGTGCAGGTTAGACTAGAGTAGCAATGCCATTGTAAACTAAGCCAACATGTAGGCCGCAGACTAGTTAAATTTCTTAACTTATCTCGAATTGCCTCTTGTCTTTTTTGGTCAGACGTGGTTATGAAGCCCCACCTGAAGTAAACTAACCCCAGTCCCCTGTAATACGGGATCGGTGGTAATAGGGGATTTTTACAGCTGGGGCCGGGCAACGCACAGACGACGAGGTCAAGTAGTTTTGTGCAAAATAAAAGCTACTGTGAATGCGCGGTTGTACTTTGAATGGTTGAAAAATAGTTGCCCTAACCCCTAACCCTAACCTCTAACCCAAATCCCTGACTCTAAACTCTGACCCCAAGCCTGACCTTAACCCTTAACCGCAGCCCCAAAAGCCTAAAACCAGCAGTATTTTGCCCATCGGGTGGGGCTCCATAACCATATCTAACCGTCTTTTTAAAAACATATATATTTAACGTGCGTATTGAAACAGAAATATAAACGTGACCCATATGCTCAGCTTGCGACTCGCTGCGGGCTGTATTTTTCGACAAATTGCCACTAGCGGACGCATCGGATGACCACTCAGCTAGGCTGAAAGGTATCTAATGGCTTACCCGGGCCTTCATGGCCTACTTTTAAGGAATTTAACCAATAACTAACCAAACGATCATACGGTTACTTATAAAAGATGACGCACTTTATGTTTTAGCTTCCTGTGTGAACCTGACTTCATGCGACATGATAAGTTGTCGATTTTACAGGAAGTGCGTGTCTGCGGCGAAGGTGCAGTTGATTTCGCGTTTATGCGAAAGTGTTCTTCAAATATGCTATTCGTAGACTGTTGGGCGCGTTGGCTGCCATATGTGGAGCCGGTAATTGGAAAGGGAACACTAAAATTTAAATTCTCTGCAGCCCTTGATTAGAGCACAACTGCGAAGTTTAAATCAACAACTTCATAAATTTCCTTGAACAAAAGCATGCATGGCTTTTGCCATGCTACAAAACATAGCTTATCCACATAGCAGCTGTACTGCACACAGTGGTGTTTATCCAAGGCTCTTGTTCTTCTTGTTATCCGGTGACTCTGAAACAGAAAAACAGAACACCTGTCACTCATTCATGCTCATGGCACTCTGACTAGTCTCTAACCGTGATCAAATTTTTGATTGACCAGTGAAGACCGATCGTCTGGTGGGTGCAGCTGTTTTCAATCGCACCAGGAAACCAGTTGTGAATTTCAGTAAAATAATGTATCAGAAGTAAAGACTAGCTCCCTACCTTGGATGGTATAAAAGGAAGAAACTCGAGTCTTTTTTCGCGCACGCGACGCATCTTAGGTTCTCTTTCTATCTGCTCCTCTGTCTACCTATTTTTTGCTTGCCTCAGCCAACCCAAACCCCCAGAAGATACCTGCGTTTAGGGGTACACGGCCCTGTGTTCTGTCTAGACATGCTCCGTTGTTACTCTATAGTAGCTTGTGTTTCTAACTCAATTTGTGTGAAGAAGTGAACGATAATTAAGGTAACCCGTTTTCCTTTACGGCTTTTTCGCGTTCGCATTTTCAATAAATGTGCTTGTTGACATTCAAAAAAACATACAGAAGATAGTACCATTTATGAATGTTAGGGGACATATAAGCGGGCCTAGTTTGTTTACCGTCTTGCTTTCACCTCAACCACTTGACTCTGGAAGATATCTCCCGTAAAGATTCGGAATTTTGGTTCTGCTCTGATCAGGATTAGGGGACTGTGAGGAATTTTTGAGCACAGGTGAGAATACGTCTTGGTCTGGCCTCCGGACGTTCCATCACTTCTTCTCTTCCCATCCTGCACTTGGCAACTTAACATGCTCTGCGTTTTTTCTAACCATTGTAAGACTTTTCTTGTATAAAGTTCCCCATTTGACTGAACTATCAGCTTCTCGGTTAGTAATTCGTCGATAAACAAGTCATCGCCACCGTGGTCCGGACAGTCGGTCTGGACTTGCAATTGCGACACACTCGAGGCTGTCGCAGCTCTGTGGGGGTATGTCAAATCAAGAGCCAATATGTAAATACGCATAAGTGTCTAGTGGTTGCCAGCAAGCATGACCGAAAAACAGCCAGGATAATGAACATTTTGTTCACGCCACATAATCTTGACGGTTCATTGTGAACAGGTGGGTTTGGGAGTTAGCTGAAATTGGGACTCAGTGTGCGGAGGAACATTCAGCGTACCCTGCGTCCTGAAGAGAGTATGAGTGCGGTTCACCCATCTGGCTGTACAAACAGGCTATTTTTGTCCGATGGCGTTTTTACCAAGCTAAGAGTTTATCAATGCTTCGTTTGATTCCTTTGTTCGTTTTATCGAAATAAAATGAGCGTCTAGAATTCCTAAGGGTGACTTTGATTGCGTTTCTTACCACTGAGTAGCCTGAAGTCGAAAAGGTACTGTGCCGTGATGCAGGACTAGGTAAAAACAGAGATACTGAGGCATCTCTTAAAAAGACAAGTTTACTAAACTAACGAACATTTCTAAGACTCTTTGTCAGTGCTGCACTTTTTCAGCCGGCAGCTCACACGAGGGTGAAATGAAATCCAGGGCGAAGTTCCGTTTTTTGGCACCTACGTTGCACATCGGAGATTTATTTATTCCTTATAGTCCACTCACAACTCTCAACTGATCTTATGCCTGGAAGGGTGTCGCGTCTATCTATTACCAAACTTTATATCTGACTGGCTAATCCTGATATCTCAGTCGACAGAGCACTCGAGCGCGATACCAGCCGGGTTAGCGATTCTGGAGGCAGATTTCTTAAAAGTGTGCTGTTATTTACAAATTCTGCGTCTCCTTCAGTTTGGGACCATTTTGTGGCCAAACTAGCCAACAAGTCCTATTCTAATGGTTTCCGAACTTTTACTTAGATCACAGACGCAGTGTCTATGCGAACTCTAAATCAAAGCCAGTTCGACTAAGGTTGAGGCAAGGCTTGTATGCTTGTGGATGGAAGCAAGAAGCATCTTACATGTGCCTGGTGACCATCTTCTTGCCTCACCGAAACTCAGGGTAAAGGCCACGAATCGAGTAGGAATTAACGATACGATTTCGTAACCTCATTTTCAACAGTCGTTGTGTATTAAAGAGATAAGATAAACTGTTCAATTAAAAAACGACCCAGTGACGAGTTTTTCGCTCTAAGTTGAACTAGCTTCCCTCCCTCCCTCATCATTCGCATCGCCGTGCCAGACCAATAATACATGTTTTATTTTTTATCAAATTTCAGTCCTCTAGGTCGTTTGCTAATTGGACAGTTTGTCTTATTAATACGCAATGGCTGTACGTGTTTCAAGAAGAGGTCGCAAAATTTTGTCATAATTAAATCCTGCATGTTTTGTCGCGTTGTCTTGTTCAAGTGTATTGCGGGAAAAGTGTTTCAATTGTAACCAATAATTTTGATGAAAGCTACTTACATGCGTAGTTCTTCTTCTAAGTACGTCATCTCACTTTAGCTTTTGTCTTTTTATTTTTGTGGTGCCTGAAATGGGAAAGAACATTCCTTCACTGCGTGGAATTTAGAGTCTCCTTGACAGTCTTGGTTATTTGTTTAGACTCTTGGAGTAGGAGGATGCTTTATAATTAAATCATTCACATTGGATGAATTGCATTCACGGCGCAGACAGAACGTATTACCCTAGTCACGCTGCTTAACGGTGCAAAATTGAACCTGATCATCAGTCCATAAGGTATTTCAACTAGAGTGCCTTACATTAGTTTCTCTGCAGGGTTTACAGTAGGGGACGAGAATGGGAACTCTCGTAATACAAATGGCGTTTCACTTAATCCCAGGGAGATAATGGCTAGTGTTAAGGTGGGGATCACGGTTAAGGTCAGGGTTAGTGCAAAGATTAGGATGAAGACACGGAAATTGATACACTTCCTGGAATTTAGCACAAGACCACCCGCATTACAGGGTTTCCTATTACTCCGTCTTACTGGTTTTGAGCACAATGTTCAGGGGAACTGTTCAGCACTTGCACGTTTCTCTCGGGGTTAAGTTTATTCCTTTTGGCGCAGTTTTGTGTTAGCATGAATAGCCGCGCTCAATATTTTCAAACGAGAGTTAAGTAACTGGAAAACAGACAGTCAGACTGTTGCCCAGATCAAATCAAGAACATGAGCAATGGGTAACAGCCTCCTTCTATGCACAACTTTTCGTACAAAAACGATTAAAAACACGCTGTGGGGCGCCAAAATTTGGTTCTACAACCTTGTGTTTAAATTAGTCTGCCTCTTGGACTAAAAATCTACGTGAGATCTTGCGCGAACGTTCGGGCGTGCGTGCCCTGGTCGGTTTGTTTCGTTCGATGGTGCCCGGCAGCTCTTCATCAAAGGCAGCCTAGAAAACCCATCGAAAGCACAACTTGATGTCGCACGCGCGGATGTCCCAGTGCTGTCTTCTGATTGGCTGGGGTTTTGTTTGGATAATGGACATTTTCTCGTTAACTAAACACTACTCAGATTTGTCAGCCCCATTTGAATATGCTGGCATACTTCGTTTGCAACCGGACACACACACAAAAGACTGAAAACTTGGCTGCAAGGTTACGCATTATTTCGTCCCCTTGACCCAAACCCACATACCTTTGGGTATTTCTTGTATTCTTATCCCCGAGCAAAATAAACTGACCGGCAAATCACAAAGGATAACCACAAACGAAAGACGTACTAAGATGTGCGCTGTAAGTAAATTGAGAAGTCAGGGACTGAATTAACTTTGAAGGCCAAATGAATGAGAGCGACGTTCTCCCGTCCCCCACCTGACTGCGTCATTGGGGAAGTGTCTGCCCTTGCGCCTACACTGGTTGGCTTGGCTGTTTACCAGGTAATGACAACATTAAACAAGCCCTAGATAGCTCACCGCGAATGTTGTTTTGACGGGTGTCTGACAGCCACACCTTGACCAACTGTTTTTCCACGTGGTTGTCACCCCAACCCACTACACTGAGCACAGAGAAGACGGACTTGCGGTCAGCCCGGGCATCAGTGATCGCCACGTGTGAATTCGAGTCCCACCTCCGCGCCACCGGTTGGTGCTCAGGTTTCACCATTTGGTCGCTTCGTCCTGCCATCTCCACGTTTCTTTTCTCGTTTCAGGTACCTACTTTTTCACCAACTTCGTCGCGACTTCCTCAGTGGTCGTCTAATCGCCCCGCACGACATTCTCATAAAGATGGCTGCTCTGTTTGTTGAAGGCAAGCGTGATTCGCAGTTCGTTTAGTTTGCCTTTTTTCTATGGAAAAATATTTATTGTATGTGAATAAGTCGGAATAGTCCCAGGCGGGAACTTGAAAATAAATATAAACAAACTAAGGAGGATACTGATAGTTCTATTGATAACATACTTTTTGTGATGAGGGGAATTGCTATCTTTATGAACGGTCTGGACGTCAACGCTGTGTGAGGTCTGGCTATGACCTAGAAAAACGTCAACTAAAAAACAACTAGCGTCCTTGAAAACGCTAAGTATCGCTGCCGTCAGAAGACCCAGCGCTGCACTTGAGGTAGAGCTATTAAACTGAATTACTTAATTTTCATTTTAGTGTAAAAGGTGTTCACTGAACCAGTTAAGTCTTTATGCCAGTGAAGTGTGTGGAAATTTAGAGCAATTCTCCGTGTTCTCGAAGTAGCAGAGCAGCTGCCTAAGTGACCTTTCAACACAAATGCTGTCTAACGTTCTGCATGGTGGCTGTCCCATTTTATAGAACTACAGCAGCCGAAGGTATTTTGTTTTGGGCAATCGCAACGAAAGCATGATTAGATTGTATAGCAATAAAACCTGCTTCCTTAAGCTATACTATACGGATCTGGAGTAAATCAATTGGGTCTGAATTGTCGAAAGGTACGCTAAATTCTGGCGTACGCACTCGAAAGTCATGGAGACGGGGGGGGGAGATGCACTCGAATGTGATGTTTACTGTGTTGTGTATTGTAGTCAACAAAACTTTGAAAAATACCCATGTTTTGTAAAGTGAGGCAGTGATGGGTAAATAAAGTATGGCCTTTACTACTTATGGTCTCCTCCCAAGTAAGACCGTTAAATTTTATTGCTGCACATCTGACCAACAGAAGTATGAGCATACCACCGGCCCAGTGACCGTGTAGGATCATATTCAACTTTCCTTTTTGTTTGATTTATTTGTGAGCATTCTGCACTTGCCAAGGCGCTAACGGCACTAGGGATAAAGGGAGCTCTTAGAATTTACCCTACGATGTGTTCAGGTTTTATGCGTTGCAGTGATATATCTCGCACACCTCTGGATTCTTTTGGTAGCCTCACTTTTTGCACTAGTAAGATTCTTAGGAATTTTAGTGGTTAATATTGTTGGTGTTACTGTTCCACATAGCTCCGTTAAAAAGCCTTCCTTTCAATCTGTTTGGCCATTAGATTGCGATCTCAACTTCCTTTATTATGTCTCCTTCATACGCTAGCAATGAACATGGTTTCGAGGCAAAAATATGATTACATTGTCTCTCCTAATATGCTACGTCGTCAAACAAAGTAGTATATTTTTTCTCAGCCACCATTAAATATCTTGATACGCTTGATTATCAAAAGTTTTCCCCAGTAAGAACCTAACTCACGACGTTTTCTTCTTAGTCTGGGAGGCGAGCGTGCTTGATAAGTCGATAAGAGAGCTTTCGCCCTGAAAAAGGGTTATTTATAGGGCTTCGTCAGTGGCCTATCTCATAAAATGCTAATCGAAATTCTAAAACGTGTTTTCAAGTAGGAAGGCCTACTTAAAAGGGGTTGTGATATTGATCAAGGTGCAACAATTTCAAAATATTTCAGTCACGTCAGGATGTTGGCTTTTGGAGGTCCTTCCTTTCGGTCACTTGCAAAAAACTCACTCAGTAAAAATGGTTACTTAAGCGATATCCATTTTCCCATTGATTTTGACGCCGTTATTAATTCAAATATACCTTATAGAAAACTTGAATGAAAATATTATATTTATTTAGTAGCAAACTAAGTCTTCTTCAAAATTGCTACTAGAAGGAATAATATATTTAAGTTTTGAAAACGTTTGTAAATATGAGTTTTTAAGACCGTGAGACATCCATTAAAAAAGTCGTATCTGTTCGCGTATAGTGATCCTTAGCAAGTATGCATCATATTTCACATTTACTGAAAACGTTTATAGTCCCTATAGGATATCTTTTAAATAGCGTAGAGGAATGTGTTATTTTTCTTATACGCAAAGTTTACAGCTTGTAGAATGTAAACCCTAAAAGCAAATGCAACGGCAGGCCTGGACCGAAATTATTTGGAAATTGAAAGTTTTCTAAAACCTTGATATACTATACGTTTTCATCGAATATAAGATTTTAAGAAGACATGTTTTACCCTAAATCAGTGCACCAAAGGATATTTTTGAACATGTTTTCGCCAAAATATACAGTAGTTAATCTATCTAATGAAGAGCCAACCAAAGTCCTTAAACGTATTTTCGGTTAGAATGGACTGTTTAAGTGGGACTGTAGTATTAATTCATCCTACAACGTGCAGCGCAATCCCGCAATATTTAAATCAGGTCTGGGTGCTGGCTTTTGAACGAACTTATTCCCGGCCGTCTGTAGGAACCACTCTCCGTGAGCAATGACTAGGTCAGTATGAATTTTCCTATTCATTTTCGATTCTCTAATAAATTCAGGAATATTTTGATGAAGGCACACACGAATACCATTTATTATACTTATTTGGAAGGAAATTACGTCTTGCTTAAATTTTATACTTTATGGAAGAGTAGTTTCCCAGTTAAAAATAAATAATTATGAGATTTTAAAAGACTATGTAATTCTCATTCACATATCATCGTACCTGTCCGTTTATGAACGGTGCCTATGAAGTATACGAAATGGTCCACATTTATTACACACTTCTATGCACCCTGTATGACTTCAGCTTTAGAGCGTAGAGCAATGTGCCATTTCCATTGCGCGGGAAGTGTACAGCAAGCGGATTGAAAATCCTGAGCACAAGTGCAACCAGAGGTTGGGTTACGAATAATTTGGAAATTAAAAAGTCTTGTTAAAATTTAAAGATTCCCTTTTCATGCATAGAGTCTGGAGAATACTCAACATGCTACCAAATGAGTACAAAAAGCAATATTTTAATTTAAAAGAAACAGGAAACCAGTGACACAATTTTACCTGCTTTAACAGTCATTTTTGGAGTGTAGCTTATACATGCAGTCAAAAATAAGCTCATTCCAAAACCGACATCTGGGTGCGACTGAAATGGCTTGGAATTGTGTTGCACGATAATTAATATTGTAGTCCCTTCAAAAAATCGGCTTTAATTGAAAACATTTTTTTTAATCTCATGAGGTTGGTCACCGATCACATGTAAGAGTTAGTTTTTTCTAAAATCGTTCAAGGCAGGCTTTAGACTAACGGCTAAAGTTCTGCTAACTCCAGTGGCTGAAAATATTTTGGATGCATCCATGCGTAGGCATAAGAAGACTGTTCATTTCGTCCTTTTGCATTGGAAAACTTTTGTAGGGAGGACTTTTCTATCACCGATGGGCTTTAAAACCTGAAAGTTTACTTCTGTGATGGGGAATATACTGACCGACTGGCATATGCCTTCACACGCCAGTATGGTGGTTTAAAAATCATTTGTAACCAACAGTAGACTTTAAATCTCTTTCTATAAGCAAGATGGAATGTCATTAGCATGTTTCGTGAGATCTGAATGGCTAATTTTATCTAAGTTATTATTATTAAGACTTATTGCTCGCACAAGACTGCACAAACAGGTCTACGGTGCATTTATTTTGAAGTGCTTTAAGGATCGACTGCAGGAACTTGAGATAACGGACCGATGTGTAGCATCAGAGTAGGAAGGTCACTGCGTGACACTTGAAAACCGATCTTGATCAGCAGCCATCTGTGAAAATAGTGTTCGAAAAATAGCATCTTTGGCCCTGGTGAACTTGTCATGGCTAAAAGCATATTAGTTTAACTATGTGGCAAAACGTATTTGAGAAATTGGTAGAAATCGTCCACTTTATTTACCTAGGAAAGCGAGAGGGTGTCCGAAAACCCAGCGGTCACCTAGTCCCTATAATAACGTTTCTGGCTGCGTCCACTTTTTAAAGATCTGTCCTTTCTGCACACCTTTCGTCAACGATAAAAACCACCTTTTTCTCTTTCACGTGCCACTCATAATTCCTACACTCGTGCACACACTCACCCAACAGTCATACTCGGCGACGCCTCCGAGCTAGAACCCCAACCACCGGCTCAGTCCGCTGATTCGCTCGATGCGCCAACGTACCTCTCAAACTTTCGCTACCTTCACACCCAGTCGAAGCGCACCGAACAGGAGGTTATTGCTGAGCACCGGAAGTTGCAGTACGTAATTAACACTCATCGTAGTGCACTCTCTCTCTATTCCCCCTCCTTCTCAATCAAATACACAAAGGATGATTGCGGACTGGTGGGAATTCATTGAAATCGTGCGCGCACAGGTTTGCCAACCGGCCTTTTGAATTTTCCAATAAGCCTATTTGTAGAATTCAAAAATTCTAGGTCGGACTATCGGCACTGAGGAATTCACACAGGCGGAAATTCTTTTTGCAACGAAATGGCTTTTCTTTAGTCTTAACTTTGCCGTTAAACTAGGAAGCTTTACAGCTGACGGTTTCGGCCTGCTGCCCTATTGCGTTTGGATGCTATGTCGCCTCTTCACTAGGTTGCTGAAGGCTTTATTGTCTTGGGCAGATAGGCAAGTTTGAACGACATGGTGGGATTTTTCACTTCTTTGTCGCACCTTATTTAAGCAGAAAGTAATTTTGCACACATTTTCTGGTTGAGAACTTCTCAGCGAAATCTAATCATTTAGCAAATATCAAAAGAGGCGTCCCCTGTTCTATAACACTAACTGTAATATTCTCGCTCGCAGAGAACAGGTATACTTCTTTTTTCGCTTTTTAATTTCCCTAGAAACTAATGCGATTACTTGCAGTAAAGTCTTCGAGACAAACCTTTTCGGGCTTTTTTCAAAAGTTGATATGAATATTTGAATATTACGCGATCCCTCCTCAGACGCTGGTAGACTTCGTCTCACATATCTATATATCTCTTCGAGCAAAGCCTGTCTCGAAGGATTTACTCCAATCTAACGCATTGGTTCTTACGGAGGTTAAAAATCCGAGATTTCAAATATGCCAGAAAGTACATGGGGAACGCTGATGAGCCGTACCCCACTCGTCTGCGCAATGCGGCGAAACACTGTCTGTTTTGTCAGTTAGACCAGTCATGCGATATTTTTATTTCCCAAAGAGGTGCATGCAGTTGCGTAGACTACTGACTAACCTCCCTCTACCTCAGGCGTGCAGGAAGAAGGCGGTGGTCGTTGTTTGGTTATGGCCCCCTTTTATTCTCGCAGCTGAAATTGTTTAAACATCCGGTTGACTTTTATTCTCTATTTGAACTAAGGCCGCCGTTCACATCCGCCATTAGTGCCGCCTTGAATGTAAGGCCAGGAAATGAAACTAACTGTAGGATGTCGGTCTCCCGGACTAATAGTTAAGTGGGAGGTCAATACGTCATTTGTCATCAGATTGCGGTATCTGCACAGAAAGTTCTGCTTCGATGGCTTTAAATAGGCTTTTTCAACGTCGACGCCGCAGGCAAAGAGGGCAAAAAGGAATGCCACAAAAGCCTCTGCGGGCTTTCCAAAAATACTTCGGGATGAATTATTAATCCTAGGGACCTTCGTACGGGATCGGCAGGCTTGACGATCTGTTGTAAAGAATGAAGGCGCCACCTTCAAACTAAGCGAGTACAACGAGATGTGGAAAGAACACAAGATTGGAACATGGAAAAAACAAAGTTGTTCACGTCCAATTCTTTTGCAAGCGCGTTTAATGCCGACGCGCAACCAAGACTCCCATCGGACTTGAGGGGTACCTTAGCACCCAGCGCAAAGATAAAAAGGCCGAGTAGCATGCCGAAGAATTCTGTCTCCTATCACCTGGAGTGCACATCACGACCACATCACTGCAGCATCTTGCGCCAACCCACCCATCAAAACTCCTGCCTCCAGTATAGGCGTACGCTTATGACCTAACTGCGATCCGACCGTCCCTATCATAAGGGCCAAGGGCCATCTCGTGCATGGGGCGCGTAGACGGACGGTTTGTCCCTGTCAGCCCCCGCATCCGACTCTGCCTCCAGTCTTCTTGACCCTATCTTGACACTGGGCTCAGATGGGTAAAGGAAGAGCGAGAAGGAGAACGCAAGTCACCTATGCTAGCCCACGTCGTGGCGCATGTGGTGGAGGTCGCCACTTGCGATGGTTGAGTTGCGTTGTGCATGCGTGTGTGTGTGTGATTCGGACAGTGACTTGGGCCTGGGAATGGGAAGGGAGGGTGAGGTCGATGACTCAGCGTATTTTTCTCACTATAAACAAGCTGACGCAACTTGAAGATATCACGTTGCGCTGGAAGCCGTGGCTTGGAAGGTTACCAAATCACGGGATAACTTGGACTTCGCAGTCTGCCCAGTGTTGTGTGTTTTTGTTGGTTAAAATCCTGGTCATATTCTATGTGGGCAAGGGGTGTGGAGTGGAACGCCAAGGTGCGGGCTGGATTGCGTCATCCGCCTGCGCTATCCCCCGCCTCCGGTCTTTTTGACTATGTCTTGGCATCCGGTCCAGGTGGGGGAGGAGGAGTGAATGCGGTAGATATGACGCAAGTCTGCATTCGCGATAAAATAAAATCACGCGCAAGTCGCCGTGCCTGTTTCACCTTGTTGTAAAGCACAAGGTGGACATCGGTGATAACGACGGTCGAACTATCGGGTGTGCGTGTGCGTGTGCGTGTGCCCGATATCTTCAAATCCAATTTCCATGACCACTTGCCCGCGAATGACTCTGCGCCAAGGAGCACAACGGAAAAGGGCATGCAGTAGAGTGTGGACTTATTTGTTTTAGCTGCTGCAAATTCTAACTGGCCATCTGTCCGGAGAAGACGTTAGACATGCGTCAACAGGTGTCCGATTGTGAGTACAACGAACCCAGGGCCGATGTTGGTGGAAGTCGCTTCACAACAGTGGACAAATTAACGTTCGGTATGAGTACGATTTCAGGAAACATCTAGATCGACGGCGGAATCGCAGGTCGGATCTCTAAGACGAGCTACATGTTCGGCCGGTTAGAAAACTCCGTCCGAAATCGCCGAGGCATTTTCAACACAAAGTCGGTGATGCAAATGGCTGTGTTATGACAATGTCCCAATGCTATCGTAAACGCGGCATTCTGCGAGAGACAAGCTAGGTGAGTCAGGCATTTTTTTACCTCAGCTGCCTCCCAGGCATACTGAAAGGACGTTGCTAGAAGGGGTTTTAAAAACTGAGGTTCTGGAAAGATCCGATGTCCTCAATACTCAAGTCATGTTGAAGCAGATACAACTGAAGTAGAGCTGCCACAGAGTAAAGGTGAGTAACAAGCGCATGCTCAGTTTGTTACTCTTCATCGACCTCGGTACCGGTAGCAGTAAGCACGGCGAACTAAAACGTCCATACTAGGACACCCTGCAAGCCTCATTCAGACGTCCGTAAATGAATCCGGGTGCCCGGGAGGATATTAGTCAGGATCGCCAGACGTGGCGCATTACCGTAAAGGACAAGGCAGACATTTTCCAAGTCAACCGAAGTTCACTGCAGGTGCAAAAAAGAGAGGCGTGCAACACTGAAGTGCCACGGACCAACGACGTAAGCACCCAACCCTTACCACCGTGTCCGTACTGTTGCCGGACTTCCGGGTGCAGACTCCACCGGACATCTGCAGACCCAGTGCATTGTTGACACGACCAACCCGCCTATTCTCTCGCATAGCAACACCAGAAGTACCATCCTCGGGGGTAAGCCTGTCATCCTGTCAACTAACACCACCGTCGTCCATCCCACCAGCAGCGTGGACTCAGGTCCACTCTACCCCCATTCTGACAGCATCCTCAAGTTGTGCCTTAGCCTGATTTGCTGTTTGCGAATCCATCGCAATATGAGGGACGAACCAATTACTGGAGCCTCGGTATACACCCGCCACACACGCCTCGCCTGCCAACACTGTCTTAGGATATTCGGCCATCGCACTGACGCGCTCGGACATATACGCCCCCAGGAAACTCTTCAGTATAATTGCACAGTCCAAACTCAAGCACCACATCCCGCTTTATCTGCCCACACAAACCACCAGGACTGTACACGAAACTTCTTCATAACACGCGCATAAGGAACATCTCACATTTACGGTTGTCGGATTTCTCCTGCAGCAGCTACGCCGTTCGCTATGTCCGCGCCAATTCAGTGGGCTAAACGTTGCGTGTCAAAGTTTGCACACCTTTCTTGCTTGGGAAGCATGTTTTTATGCGTGGAACGACGACCAGTTTGGTTTTGTCAGTTTGTGCGTCTAGTCTCATCACCAGTTGTCCAGTAGGCTCAAGGGAATTTATTCTCACCAAAATTAACCCACTTCTTGATATAGTTAGTATGACGCGTGGACGTGGCTTGAAAGCTGCGCAGCTGATGGGATTGTGCGGTCCTTCTGAGAAATGAGAGTCAGACTACAATGACTTCTTTTAATGTGGCTTTCATGTCGCTCCTAGTCGTCCGCTCGTAGTCCGTCACACACCAGGCGGAAACCAGGCTGTGTGTGGCCCGCGAAGACAGACCGTGTAAAGTTGCCAGTCCCTGCGCCCCTGTCCGGCTTCGGAAGTCCTGAATTCATTTTTCCATCGGTAATTGGTGGGGGACTGTAGAGAGGCTGCTGTAGAGGGATGCAGCTCTGCCGCACCTATCCCATGAGGCACGCAGCTGCGATGTTAGAATCAACGACGGGGCTAGGACAGGACTCGTTGGAACCTCTGAATACGCTGTAACATCGACCACTATGCTTTGCAACCCGTTGCTGCAACCACGAACATAACCTGAAGAAGATAGTTATCAGTAACTAAAGCGGTTGAACTACCTCAACCAAGTTTTTCCCGAACGGGTTAAATTTAATTTTTGTATTGGGATTAACTGGGACGCCGCAACTATGGGGTGCATGCCTCCGCTCTACGGCTTGGAAAGACTAAACTCGATGAGGCAAAGCACTCCAATACCGGGGGAATAACAGCGATATTGCCGTACTCACTGGCAGGACGCTTTCCTCCCTTTCTCTTTGGCGTCGCCACTGCATGCGGTCTGCCCTACTTATAACAAATAATTTGTCGTAAAGCGATCAGGTGTGTCGTCTAAGTGATCTGAGTTGCTCGGGTTATTCAAACGTGTTTTGGCAGATTATGACTAGTTCATTTTGATACAACTGCATGAAACCCAGCGGCCTTGGCGGGATTTGAACCCACGACATCAAGGGCAAGGCTTGAGTACAACCGACGCTCTAGTAACCTGATTTATGAGGTCTCACCGGGAGCCCTGCGTTTAATCACATTTGGGTTAAGTCACCCGCCTAGCCTACTGCACGCATGAAATCCTCCTAATCTGATACAATAAGCTGGCTGTCCAAACAGGATTTCTTAAGCAATCCACCTAGAATCCGTCAGACGACTTCCATACGTTGCAGTGGTCTGGACGGATTACTTGACTAAAATTTGACCAAACTCACGGCTCCCGGTGGACCCTCATAGCTTTGGTGAATAGAGAATTGGAAATACTTGCTTTATATCAACGGTGTACATACTTTTTAACCCTTTTACCCTCGCCTTAACGAGCATACCCTAAAGGCGAAATAACGGACAGTTGGAAGGTGTGGCCATGCATTTTTCAAAAAGTTGCCAGGTCCTACGCCACCATGAAAACTTCCAAATTCTTAGTTTTTCTTTGAAGAAAATCAAAACCCTTCCATAACTCCATTTCTAAGGCTATAAGAATTCACTTTCAAAAAAGGAATAAATATACTCACCGTACTTCCGGGGGTTATTTAGAGTCTGCTAACGACGTCCAGTAGAAACGTGAAAAGGGTTTGCTGACTTCCAAACACCTATTATATTTTTCTGTCTAAGCTTCGTGAGGTGCCCTTTGTAAACCAAGCGACAAAGTTGCAAGGGAACCGACTTCGCTTCGCTCATTTCATGGTTGTTTCATGGCGCTGAGTAATTTACTTTGGCAACCAGCTAAAAACTTTTGTTTTTACGGTTCTCTTCTGCTCACTGATTAGGATCACTAGTATTCACATTTCGTTAGTGCATGGAGGTGCTGCTCATCGGTCTATCCCTACCGCAGTGCAGAATACTGGTGTTTTCGGCCTGTCTTGGTGTGCCCGGTCTAAACCTCATGTGGACGGTTGCCTAACGGCGACCATCAGCCAGAAAATGGGAAGCATTGCCAACGAAACCGAGTTGACCGGACTGGCCATTTGTGCCTATTTTTTATTTATAAACTAACCAAATCCAAGAAAGAAACTAGGAAGATCCGGGCTCAGACGAGGACGTACCAATGAACCTCAGCCTCTCATCCCATTTGCCCTCTATAACGAATACCCATGGTACCACTGAGTCGACCGTCGCCCGTAACTTTAATTACTTTGCTTCCAGTTGTGAAACAGATCTTTTGTATTTATAATGACAGTTTTTAGGTCATGGAATTGGAGAGCGAACACAAAACAAGGAAAACCTCCCTGCCCCGCTTTTGTACCTGAGCGACTGTTAATGCAACAAACCGTTTATCTTGTTGTGTTACTAGTTTTTGATATTTCCTGCGCATCCTTTGTTACTGTTTGTCTTTTGGAAAGACAACCTGCACTTTTCAATTTCTGTCACATGAAACCTGTGTTTACGTTTATCGTTAAATCACTTTCTCTTCCCGTTCGTGCAAACAGATTGCCTTTCTCTACGCATGAAGATCTCATAAAACACGGTTTGTACCTTTAACCGCCGTGAGGTCTTAAAACTTGTTCGTAAGCTGCCTACTTGGCATTGGACACAGGTGGGACACTTAAAACCTGGACGTTTAGTGGTGGCGCTTAAAGACGGAGCCGCGTCTGGCGCCAAGAAACTGACCTTTCAATCATTTTTTGTACTGCTTTATGGAGCATGTTGTCATGCTAAGGTGATATCGATATTTGACTGCCATTGTGAGGGACCTGTTCTTTTACTGTCGAAAACCGGTTAATTCTGGACAAGTCCGGAGGTTTCGTCAACGCCCACCTACTTCGTTTTTCGTTCTAACCTCATTTGGTCTTCTATGTTGGAGGTGATATGGAAAGGAAAAATCAGGCTGATTGTTTTTTTCTGTTTAGCGGGCTTCTTCCAAGTGAAGCTGCTGCTGAGGTCATCAGAATAGCTACAGGCCTCGAGTCCTACGGAATTGAACCCTTCAGAGTTCAGGTTCGCTGTTATCTTGTACTTTGCTACTTTCCCTTAGAAGCCGTTGCACAATTTTATGTTTTAGTTGTTGAAATCAACAGAGCCATTTTGTTTGCTCCTTGCCTACGCTACCTGTATATTCAAACATCGAAGTCGACTGCATACGCGGAAGCCAGTTCTGGCGTGCTTGCCTGAAACTGTTCACTCTCGAAAAGCTGCACCCATATAACCCCCCTGCCGACGGTTTTTTTGTATTTTAAAGGATAGTCGGACTGGGCTTCGAGTAATGTCCCCTTTTCACTGGTTTATTTGTAGCAATAAAACTGTATTAAAAAATTCCCCGTGTTCGCCCGTACCAAGCGATATTCGGCGACAAAATAGCCCTACGTGCCCAAACTTATAGGATCAATATTACACCCTAGGCGTCAGAATGACGCATATCTTTCCAACCAAATATAAAATGCATCACGTCCAACACCAAAGTTTTGGTAGTCACGAGTTTCGTTTTCCCCGGGTGGCTTCTTCTACGGATGGGCGTAAGCCATTTAGTGACCTCAGAGGTATTACATCAAAAGAATACACGGTGCAGCATTCATTTTGGTTACCCTTAAGTAAGCGGAAATGGGTTGGGTTCCTGGACGGCTTTTACCCCAAGAGTAGACGTCTTTCCCCAGCCGAGGGTGGGATTTACAACCCCACTGACCCTACATCGCTAGTCTCCCGACTGTTGTCTAAAGGAAATGCGTAGACAGAGTCTGTACGCCTTAACTAACTGCTCAGCGCTATGTCACAGTGTCTAATTTAACGAATCGTCTGTCTGTAATATCAAAAATAAACTCACACTGTGACTTCAGTTCTCTCTTAAAGCCGAGCGGCCCCTACGACAACTGTTAAGTTCAACTATGTCAAATATATTATCTCTCAGATGATAAAAACGACAGGATAAATCACTGGAATGGGCCACCAAAACGCGTCCAGGCACCAGAATCGATGAAGTTACGGTCGCCGTTAAATTCGTGTCCCCGAAACCAACCCACCGCAACGTGGTTCAGGTGTATGAGTTCTTCTTTTTTGGAGAGTGGTGGGGGGAGGGGGTAACGGTTTTCTACGCGCACTGCATGGGAGTCAGGACGCATTTCCATGCCAGTTTTCGCTCACTTAATTCGTTCTTTTGAGTAGTTCACTGTTTTAGTGGGGATTCCCATGTGTCTAGTCTGCTCGTCCATGCCCAGAATCTCCCGGTTAACGTCAACGAGAATGAAAACAGCTGGAAATTTGGGTAGTTTAACTGAGAAGTAGAAGTAGCTTAACGTCATGGTGGCTGAATGAAGAACCTGTCGTTAGGACACAATCTAACCACTGAGCTGCAGACCCTTGAACCATTAAGGGCAGGCACACCTCACTAGGAATCGACATAAACATTCTCCGCATTCGC
The DNA here is from genome assembly GCA_902702965.1 of Spirometra erinaceieuropaei. NCBI lineage: Eukaryota > Metazoa > Platyhelminthes > Cestoda > Diphyllobothriidea > Diphyllobothriidae > Spirometra > Spirometra erinaceieuropaei. The sequence goes on from CACRXP010000758.1 coordinate 71,480, forward strand.
TTGCAAACAAAAAGATTGCACACCATGGTCGCCTGCCCACCATACTGGGTCGATTGTACTGGCCATACTTCATTCGGGCAAGCCTTGCCTGGAACTGGCATTGGAGCTATAAAAATGTGGTAATCCCAGTCTTCGGGTTCACGTACGCTCGCGCTCTACGTTTAGTGAACCTGGTGCATCAATGGGCTCCAGGCCCCCTTTACCACTTTGTAGCAAGCGAGAGAGCGTGACCCCAAGGCATGTTTTCACAACGCTACCTTAAAACGTGGCATTTCCGACTTTTGTGGACATACAGAACTTGTCTCGGTGATTGAACATTTTTGTGGACTAGTCATGCTGTGTCTTAGGACCTGAATAAAGGCCTATCGTGTGTGGCACACAGTTAACGGGCTCCCTTGCTGCGGCATATCTAGTCGGCTCGGACTTACCAAGGTTGCAGGGCTGGAAATGAAGAGGGGAGTGCCGAAGTCTCAGGGCTCACTTTCCGTACTCTCTTGGATCTGAGAAGTTTATACACTTTCACCGTGCGCTATAAGTTGAGAATCTGTAAGGCTGCTACTTGGCGAGGTAGCATCGTGCTCTTCTGGACCGAAGGTCGGGTTGCAGTAAATCTCTTAAAATTCGACCTATATGGTGACTTTCGTCAAAAAGAGACCCCCGTCTGTGAAGCATGGTACATTTACGTGCGATTATGACCGCGTATGTGGCAGGCGACTTTGGATTGGGTCAGCCACCACGCCTGACCTCTCATTTACGAAAAGATAGAGCAGTGTAGGTTTTGTGGGAGTCCCCTTTATTACAAGCTAACTCACACAAAATCATCGCTGCATCCATAGGTAGCGTTGGTCCTCATCAGTTATTATGGACAAACAATCGTTCCTTGAGTTGCTATAGAGTGACCTGACGAAGGATACTTAGTGAGAGCTCAGTCCATTGACTTCGCCCTATTCATGCGGCCTTAGGAACATTGAAAAATTAAACTGTCCAGGCACTGATGATCGTTGAGTGAGATTGATTCTGAGGGTTCTCAGCACACTCCAAAGGTACGGCAGTTGTCCTATCTTATGAAATGTCAACTGAGATTCTAAAATACACATTCTATCAGAAATGATTACTTAAGTGGGATGGTAGTATTGATCATAGTGGGACGTTGTGCCACAATATTTTAGTTAAGTCAAGATATGTGCTCTTGAATGGTATTGTTTCTGGCCGCCTACAAAAGATCAAACCTGTTAAAAAATTATTACTCAAGTAGTACAGACAATTTCCATTGGTTTTTATGCCCTTATTATTTGAACTCTGATTTATAGCAAACGAAATCAATAGTAATCTTTCTTATACCCATTTAACAGCAATTGCGTCTTTTTCCAAAGTCTGTACTTGTGAAGCGTGTACCCCTCGACCTTGGAAGACCTATTTTCAATTTCTTAGTGACTTTGAGCCTAATCCGCGGGTGTACTTGCACCACGGGTTTAAAAAGTACATGCCGTATACTTCTAGCGTGAGTAAAATCATATATTTGTCTATGCTCTTTAGGAGATGTCATATAGAGCCCGCGAAAGTTTGCTATGAATGTAGACCATGTTGTATACTTCATAAACACCATTATTAAAGGGACAGGCACAATGCTGCATTGTTGTACATTTGACGGTTCTGAAAAATGCCGCAATTACAAATATGATTATACCGAAGGATGTCATTCCTTCATGTGTGAAATTGGAAGAAGACGTAACCTACTAAAAAGTGAGTATAAGAAAGAATATTTTTGCGCGTAGTCTATTGTTCGCCGTTTTATCTCAACCCTTGGATATATGACCCTCCTTGCAGCCCTTTCTCAAAGTGTCCCCGAAAGAGTCAGGCCAGTATGCGAGATCGATGTACTTTTGCTCTTCCGGGAGTATACTTAGTCCTCTTCTATTTACACGGTTACACAACTTATCTGATTTTCTCTCATAGGCTAAACACCAAAAGTCCCGCCCGGTACACATTGGCCTTACGCACGATGGAATTGCCGAATTTTCAGGATCAAAGCGAACCCATATGTACAAGTGGTGCGTTTTGAACCTTCATTGTTGAGTGTATCCTATGACCGGTGTTGTTAATTCATCCCTTACAGCGTCAAATAATTACGCCCGGTTCATTGAAAACCACTCACTATCCTACTTCTCCTTTGCCAGAGATGGCCTCGATTTAGGGAGGTATTTTAATCTGTTATCTGCCCCGGTGGGGTGTGTGCGCATGTTGTTACTCATAAAGTCTATGGACATTGCAGCTTTTCCACGCGATCCCCCGGGTCTTCCTTCTCTAGGGAAAGTTCCTCTAGTTCCGGTACGCGCTTATAAATCCCGGACGTATTCCAGGGTCTCGGACTATTAGGTTTTTCTGTATGTTTAGGTAACAGAAGGACTCAGTATCATGTTACGGCCTGCTTGAAAACCTAAGTTGAAGTGGCCACCACCTCTAAGTAATTTCCGACCAAAGTCTGCTATACTTCCTCTCGATCCAAACGTCATGTGCAAGCGAACCTTGAACATGACTTGCTTTTTCATGCTTATTAGTAGTTCTGCAGTTCTGATGTAAGATCATGCTACAAGTAAATCTCTTCGACTTCAGATGGAGTTGATAAATTGCACTCCACCGTTCACCATCTGGAAGACGGTTAATTTAAATGGTTTTCCAAGACGACATACATAGGCCTTGATAGGGCACTCTTCAGCGCCATTCCGTTAAGTTCGTACCAGCATTTTGGGACCCGAGTCCTGAGGTTTTCCGAGATTTAGAGCATTGTCCTCTTAGCTACCCGCGTGCAAACAGAATATCCTGCAGAATCTCGTTTCTACGGCCTTTGACGTCTAAGAAATGGCTTGTTAAATTGATGCTCAGGTTCTAAAAAAACGTATACACTTTCGTTTTAACAGGAATAGTTGGTAAAATATGTACTTACGAAACCTGATTTCTGCAGTGTCTTCCTGTCTAAGCTTTACATCGGCGATGTGAAAATCCCCAATGCTTTAGAAGTTTCTCCTGTCGTCTTTGTCTACTTCATGAGGTTTAATTATCGTTTTGGGCTTATTCAAGCTGATTTTTGCTTTGGTCTTCTTCACTCCCTTCTTATTCTTCTTCTTCATCATCATTATTTTGCTTCTTTCCTTCCCTGTTCCCTTTCTTTCCGCTTAGTGCTTGGATAGTGCGCTTACGTGAGCATAGCAACGCTCAGGTGCGGTTTTACGGTATTTGCGTCAGCTGGCCTGGCCAGAAACATCCAGGCAACCTACTGTGCCTGACTGCCCCTAGGCAAACCCGTTTCCACATTTAATTATGCACGTGCTTTTATGAAAAGTTCTTCCTTTTTCCTGAAAAATTAAAGCTTTTCGACCTTTTCAATGATAGAACATATGGACTTTTAGCTTGACGTTTCAGAAGGCCTCTACGGCCCCGAGAATTCCTGGGATGAGCCTTTTAAGACAGGTCACTTCGAAATATATTTCTGCCATAGGACGTGCAGCACACACCTGTCTCTGAGAACACTTCCCTATGAGCTCTCAAAGTCAACTGTATCCAACGTCCTCGTAGTCGAGCGCATCTCAAGCTCCCCCTTTTGGTTAGGTGGATGTTTAGTGCAACAGTGACGGCTTTCCGGAAGTTTTAGAACATCAGGTGGAGGGCGTTTACATCGTTGTTCACAGTTGCAATAAAAAAATTGCATGTAGCATAAACCCCATGTTGCAACAAAATAGCTATGTGTAGAATCACTGATTTTTGTGAAAATACCCATTCAATTTGCTCGGACCTCTTAATATCTTCTAGTCCGTGAATTTAGGTGTGTAATTTTCGGTGGATTCAGTTTTATTTACGATGAATAACTCACTTGTACTTGTACTTGTCTGCTAACTTTTGTCCTTACGACCGAGAGAATTCCACACTATGATAGACCAACCCCCCTTAATTCATTTTAGTCTGTCAAATGCGTAATTATCAGGGGAGTGTTAAGATCCTCTTATACCAGTTATTTGCTGCTTGGAATACTTAGGCCGGAGTTTGTTAATCTTTTGCAAAGTATTTATGCAAAAGTGCTTTGGCCGCGACCGCGAAGATGCACGCAGGAGGGGTTATTAACGCCCTTTTCGCCGTAACTTACCAGCAGTCAGTGCTGACCTCAAGTTAGGTTGTCTTGGGAGGGCAGCGTGCAGTAACCGGATCTTCATTCTCCCTCTTAAAATGACTTATTTCAGTAAATGACGCTTTTTAATCTAGTGCTACATATCTGAAGCTCCTATTAAACGCCGCGGCTAGGAAGGGGAAGGAAACTACATTACGGTAAGCATATGAAAATTATCGCCAGTTCGTCAGGAGCACCAGGGGAGAGTTGTGATTCACCTTCCTACCAACAGATAAGTGCTTCAGAGCTCCATTTTCAAGATTCTGTGTTTGTGTTGGTGTACTGAGCTACCATGTTTTGCTCTCCAAAGTTACAAAATATACTGTATGAAGGTATACCTAATAGTGTGAACCTGGATCTTCCTTTTTGCACAAAGTTCTCCTTACGAACGCACAACTGCAAACATCTCGGTTCAGGTTTATTGGGTCCAACCAATAACGGAAACCCGCAAACCAGATGTTTTGAATTAAGCACCAATCCAAATATGTGCCCCGTTGTCATTTTCCACTTTACGTGCGTCTTCATTTAGCCGGAAGCCCGATATGTAGAGCCATCATCCCAACCCACCCTCCAAGGTCACTAGCCATTGACAGCTGAAAATATGCTGATCTTCGAATAAGTTTGATAAACGCAACAAACTCTCAACTGCATAGCTCACGGGTGGGAGTTCAGCAACAGTTTACCGCGGGAACAAGGCATCCGTGTGAAAACCAGCGGGTGAAATCAGCTGAAATTCCCCCTCCTCCTCGTTCTCCTCGTTTTCTTCTTTTTCCCCTTCTTCTTCTTCTTCTTCTTCTTCTTCGTGCCATATTTTTGGGATAAATTCGCTGGACGTTGCACGTTTTAAAATGATAACGAAAGCTATTGGGTTTGAATAAACCTTTAGAAGGTTTTCCCTGGACGGTTTATTTTGTTTGGTGTGCGTATTGTGCTCTTATTATATAGACCCCACTTTTATTGTCCACGATGAACGGAACTTACACAACCGCTGAAACAGCCAGGACAGGATAAAAACGGATGTTAAGGGCAACGTTTATACATCACACGTTGCAGTCTTAAGGTTTATCTGAAAGGAAATCGATCGAATAGTGAATCTTTTTGCTTCTTAGTCGAAGTTACGTAAACCAACGCTGGGCAAATTCCACAAATATTAATAGAGATGTGATTTACCATTTTTTCATGAATTGCACACCTCGTAAAAGCTAAATCAACTATGTTCTACGCTTCCAGAGACCAAAACTCAAGAGTGCGTATTGGCTATCTGTCAGTTTACTGATCTCTCCTGAGTTTATTGTTGGAGTTATGCCCATCGGCTTTTGGTTTGGTGGTTTTAGGCCCCGTTTTTCATTTCACACTTCAGCCGGAGTTAAGGATGGATCCAGTGCTAACCCGAAACTCTATTCGCAGTCATTTTGTTGTTCATTGCCTACCAAACTCTCTTTACTTACCTCTCCGAAACAATGGCCATACCACCATTATAGAAACTTAAATACGTCTAACGGATGATCGCTTCCGACGGTACAATAAGCAGCCTCTTAGACGCGTTTCCCCCTGCTTAGAATTTTGATATTTCTCCTCCCTTGACCCGCCTGACGCCGATTGGACATTTCGGACTCAGGTGGCTTAACAGTTCTGTTTGTCTAATTGTCCAAGGACAGCCCGTCAGTTAAGAGAGCATGTCTCGTGAGCTTCTACCTCGCACGGGCCGCCGAGTGCCTGCACAAAGCACTGATGTGCGGACAGGCACGCATGTGTGTGTGTGTGTGTGCGTGCTTGCATTCCAGTCCTGTCAGCAGGTGTCCGTCCAATAGCCAGGTTGTCGACGTCGCTCAAGTGAACTACCGCACTTTCTCTACGTGGATCGATAGGGGAAAAGTGGCTTTTCACTACAAAACGCATGCATTTGACCAGTTTTCATTTCTCCGCTTAACAATAGCGCTGACTTAGTGTACCGAAATGGAGACGGACAACAGCACACATGTGGCAGTAATGAAGATGGAAGTGGGGTTAAGTTTGGGGCATAAGCGACACGATTATTTGAGTTCGATTAAAAATAATTCCTGGGTCTACCTTTTAGCCGTCCGAGCGTTGTTGGCGGAACCAAAAAAATCGATTATCAGTGGAACCGATGATTCACTCAGTTTTGTAAAGGTTGTGAATCCTGTTTAACCTTGAGGCACATGACGCATCTGGTTTCGCATAATGAGACTTGTGGTTTTGTTATCGGTGTAGCACAGAGAGGCTCCGTTGTGGACGTAACTCAGACACTAATACTAATAATAATAATAATCAGATTTTAGGATGCCCGAGGGCAGATGGTCCCAGTCGCGGGGTGGAGGTCAGAAGTCTGCAGAAAACTTTCGGGCGGTTTCTGCTCTAGCTAAAACCCTACACAACGCATCTTTCTGAATAATGAAACGCAAATGACGCCGAAAAGTACCCCTGGAGCATTTACTTCGATAGATGCCCAATATGTTATCATAGTCGTGAAGAAGGGGGCACGGTCGCTGGGACAAGAGCTTTATTCGCCTGACGTTTCGGATATCTGCTCGAACTCATCACCAGAGAAAATAGCATATACGGGTGGTTCATGCACGAGGGGTTGCAGTATTTATAGGATGCAGTCACTATGCTACCACATACCTATGGATATTCACTGGAGGTTTTTTACCAATGGGATATTTCAAGAGAGTGAGAGTCAAGTCCTGAAGTGTGACAGTGGAGAATCTTGCTTGTGTCGTATGCTTGTTACAATGTGTAGGGAATGGTTGTGTTTTGGAGGAGGGGAAGGGAGGATGAGCGACCATTTTCAGCCCTGTCGTGCAGAACCAGACCTGCGTAAATGAACAAGTTGCGCAGAAGAAAGGCACGTGACCTAGCGAGAAAAGTATGCACCATCCCACTGGTTGAAAAGTAAACTAGATAAGCACTGTGCAAGAAGATGCCTCAAGGAGGGAGGTGCATACGATTGTTCCCTACCTATATTTTCTAGTTTCTCAGACTCGCAACTGTGCCGACTAATCACAATCGTCATATTGCTATGCTGAGCTTACTTCCGAGCATTGTGGTTTGACCCTTCTCAATTTAACGATAAATCATTTTTTAATTTGAATTTTGTATGCACCTGTCTGCTAGGCTTTCTGCCGTTCTCGTTTTTTTGTGTGTTTCGAGAAGTTTATTTATAACGCCCGTCTTTCTCACGAGGCTATTTCTTATCTGTGCATAGGAATACAATAGAACAAATCTTATACAATGGACGCCACTTTATAATCATACACAGCAAGCCGGTAAGTCCACTCATCCGTCTGAAGCTGTCAATATTTCTTTACCTCGTCGAACACCGCAATATGGACGCACCCCCTCCCCCCTCCATACTACAGGTACCCTCGGCGAATCGGTGATAAATGCTAAAAATTATACTGAGAGGCCTTCCTTTTTTGGATTTGCCTCTAGGTTTTTCAGGTTTTCTTTATGCCCCCTGGTAGCGTCCGTTTTCCATGTACTCATAATTCTGTCGTAACATTGTTACACAACCCGCGCACGACCTTTTGGCTCCAGCAACTATATACCTGTCTCCGTTTCTTTGCCCGATGATAATTGCGCACTGTTGAAGCGATGTTGCCGCCGACTATTCACTGCTGAGGGCTCGAAGTCGAGGCACATTCAGAAGGCAAATGACAATCGATATTTGTTTTTAGTAAATGCGACACGTATGCATGGACGACAGCAACATTAAAACAGATACTGCGAGGCCTATGATTTGATTGTAGATCACATTACTACCCATTGTTGTGACGAATTGTGGTTAAGTACAGTAGTGACGATAGGACATGGAAAAAGGCTCCCCCTGCCGTAACGCATTTGGTCTTGTTGCTTTTTAATTTCCTGAGAAATTAACTGCGAACTTGGAGTTTTGGTCTTATTCTTAGTTCCAGGGAGATTAGGATAGGGTTAAGGCTAAGGTCTAAGTTAGAATTAAGCTATGTGTTAAAGGTAGTGTTAGGATTAGGATACCGGAATAGGTATCCTTCTTGGAATTTAACGAAGACCACCGACATTGCAGGAGGTTCCTATTCCTGCGTTTCATCGCAATGACCATATCCGGATAGGTACAACAGTCTTCAGAAGCAACAATTCTTCCGCACCCTTACATAGACGCCTTCCGGATAGAAGTTCCATGTGGCAGAAGTCGCATCATTCCGAACTATGCGAATAGATGCCCACTTCCACAACTGACCTTTCGTCATTAGATGATGAGAGGGCGTATACTAGCTGATCTGTTGAGGTTTCTTCTGACTTTGTGCAACTACGCCGCTGATGTTCATAACCATGGCGGCCATCAACTGCTCCACCTCTATCCACTAGCTCTGTCGACATGGTTCAACCAGGCCTGTTGTATAATATTTTTCTTTTTCTGAAGGTATGGTCGTTTGTTATTATGGAAAAAATTTGCTAGTGGAGAGAGTTCTTTCTGTCACCTGAAACGAGCGCTTTTTAGTCTGTAATAGGCTTGATTCATATGATGTGTGTTATGTTTAGAATCCTCTAACTTAGCTTGCCTTCCTGTTTTTAAAAAATCACGATTTATAGCTTAAAAATAAAACGCAGTGGTTGCCATTTCAACGGTAGTTTGTTTATCCTTGTATTCGTTTTCTTGCTCTCCTAAACTGAGCGTTGTCAAGACTCTTTTTGGACAAACACCTAATTATTGCGATCAGAAATTGAATATCACTGATGAAGATCTCGATATGAAATTCCACGTCTTTCCGCACTTGTAAGCTCCATTCCAGATAGGGACAAGTTTATGTGCCCTTTGAGTCAGAACATATCGATTTCTGAAGGCACGCATACCGGCACTAACGTTTGCAAACTAACGATCAAGTAACCGTGCGTATTTTCCACGCCTGCAGTTATGGTTATTTTTATTTTACGCCTGCAGCGCTCTCTGGTCGTTCATTAAAATTGCAACATTTTGTGAATTTCGCTTTAATTGTATTCGTTGGCACACAAGCAGTTCCATCAATTTTGTTTCCTAGATAATACGTACTTAAATTTCCGAAAGCTTCCAATATCAGAATTTTTACGCTAGTACCCTGTGGAAACTGTTCTGCCTTTACTTTAATCAATTTTCAGGACACTGCTTTGTGGTCAGTGCCTTATGAACTTTTCTTCTAAGCGATTTGTACGATTCATGACACAGTTTGAAATGGACGGCCTTATTCGTACACTTTTTCTTAGACAGGGGATTGTTTTTCAAAAGTAACCGGTCTGAGATATGCCATACTTATTTCGATCTAGCGACCACCGTAATGTGCGCTTTGGAGTATGCCGTTTCTAGTAGTTCTCACCAGGCCATTAGGTTTGATTGGGACTGCCTCCGTACAAATGCATTTGGAACCCGACACGTGTGATTGGAGGCGAAAGATGAAGCCCATCCATCTGGACGAGCCAACGTTTCAGTCAAGTAGTGACCTACGTTATCGTCTTAGGCAGAATTGCACCTCCAGCTTACATAAACATGTTAACGATCAGCTGTCAACGCCGTTCGTTTTATCATATGTCAGGTATGCGCAAGTCGACACTTCAAGTGGACAAGCACTAGCAGCGGTAACGTTCTCCGAATTATTACTGACTATAATCCAAAGCGTACTCTACTGTACTGAGGTCAGGAATCCCAGCTAGCCATAGGAGGCGTGCGATATTGAAATTCTAAACTGTGCCCATTAATGGTGGGATACATTATCATTCTGAAAAATAAGTTTTTGCTGTCTTGCCAATATTTGGGGTCGATGCCATCGCAGTACCTACGCACAACGCAAACCACTAACGTTCTCGTCGAGGAAAACTATGCTGCTCTTTCCGGAGATGCAGTCAGCCAGAAAAAATATCACCATTCACTTCATCACTGAATCCTTAGTCATTCGACCTCCATGTCTGGACCTGTCGTCAAGTCTTTTCAGTCAAAATCGTGACTCCTAGGTTCAACTCATCTTGCTCCATCTAGGGGAACGATACACACCGTCGCATAGCCTAAACCAGGCGGAGTTATTATGTCTTCATCCAACCATCGTACTCTAAACCTTACCTGTTTGAGACCCTTTTCACGGTACGGGTGAATGTCTATAATTGGTGCACATGATGCGAACCGATCACCATGCACGCACTGAATGATCTCCTGTAATCTAGCACTGTTGTTATCGTTAGACGACCGCTGCCCAAAATTCGTTTATAATTACCCATTATATCGTCCTGGTCGCCGTATAACTGCGACCTTGACTTCCTCAAAGTTCTGACTATTCGGTGTTTTGATTGATTGGTTTCCCACAATTCAATCATCTTCTCTGCCGGGTAACATGATGACTTCTGAAGAGAAGTTGTGTCGTAGGGGGAAAAACTTTGACCCCTTACCATGAACAGGCACTCCAACAGGCTCATCCAGTCGTTGTGAGCGCAGCCAATGAGAATCACAAGTGTAGTCGTGGCGTATATTCGGATGATCTAGGAAAACAACTGCTGGTTCACTTGTTGGCCCACCTTGTGGTTGTCCAGCCAGAATTCGGCCTGCACAACGGAACCTCCTTTCGGTGTCCATTTACCATTTCTGTTGCGTCTTTTTCTTATTTATCCTTCCCACTCTTTTTACTTGTACTTATGATTCGCTCTTTCATCACCATTCCCTTTAGGCCCAAAAAGGTCAGAAGGTACGTCTTTTTCCCATTTTAAGAGATACTTATCTATAATATAATTAGCTATAAGTTGTTGAACTACGTCACTCGTCGACATAAATGTTGCCTCGTTCCGGAAATAACAGTGTCTGCACCGAAAACTACCCCCGTATTACTGTATATCCGATTACAGGCAGCTGAGCTTATTCTTATAACTAGTCCCTTCCCCTTCCTACAGACCTTGCATGACGAAAACAGAATTCATCGGGTGTGTGACAAAGTTGTTTGAGAATGTTGAAGGCGGTTTTTAAATGGTGATTCTGTTAATTGTGCGCGTTTCCCATACAAGACATTCTCAAAACAACAGCTGCATGAGTTGAATCTGTCTTACCTAACTTTTTGAGTTGGAAAAGTTTTCAACTGATTGACAGGAAACGTCATGACCTCTTAAGGGTGACTTACCCTTCTTAAGCACACACGCTTAAAATGCTTGTCTTTCTTTGTGTGTTTTGGAAAAAATTTTGGTCTTTAGGCAGGTTCACATGTCATACATTATTCCTCCTGGAAGGGTGCCGCGGAAATTGAACGTGTATTATTCCACCCGAATAGTAAAGTGTTGCAGTTCGATCGTTCTTTTCATATTCGCTTCCTGCGGTAGTCAATGAGTGATCTTTCTTATTACAATATCTAGCCTGGACGTTTGACAACTGACTACAGATGCGAGTCCAAAGCAATAGCATCATCTCTCTGGGCTTGGGCTCTTGAACGGAGGATGTTCTTCACGTGAGTAACTGGTGTTGTTTCTGTTTCCCTTGGAACTGGGGTTTTGAAATTTATTGAGCACGTGATGTCCATCCCTCTAGATCCTGGGAAGAGATTTCCCTTTGCCTGAGTGCCTAAGATGCGCGTATGTAGTTAGAATTATTACTGACAAAGACATAGAGCTCGGAAATGGATATTAACAGCCCGTGGCAACGATCGGGAGGGGACACCCAAAAATACTGCCGGCCAAAGCAACGATCTTATCGCAACTGTCCTAAGCTATGCAGCCATTGACTGCGCCGCACACTGGCGACTGCGGTAGCTCTTGACCTCTGGAAGCAATGGTAAAAATTGATAATCCAAGTGCTCGGTCAACGGCGATCGTATTGCAATTGTCCGTAGGTAAGCTACTATAGAATAATCCGCACAGGGACTACTGCGGTCGCTTGTCAGCAGTGGAAGCTTATATTAAGGTTGTTTGACGTAGGGTGGGTCTACGGCGATCATTTCTCAACTTTCTTAAGGTATACAAGGGTAGATTTAGCCGCAAACCCACTACTGTTGTCACTCTTCAGCCGTCTAAACCTAGGTCAGGGTTGATTAACCATGGCTCGGTCTTCAGCGGTCGCATTTCAACTGTTGGAGACTATGGTAATCTAAGTGAGGCAACATGTGCGCTGCAGATCAGATAAAATTGAGGTCGGATGAAACAACAAATATGTAGAGCCATAACCTACTCAAATAGGTATAGCAGGTATTACTTCTAGGCAACGGATATTTGGGTGCCCTTTCCCGATTGTTACCCGGCCCGTTTGTCGTCATCTGAACAACTCCCAAGCCCGGTCCACTGTAGCGGTCAAACCAAGGACTGAATTCGTCCACGCTACCATGTGTAACATTCAGTCGCACGTAAACGACGTTCAATGAGCTGTTGCTACTACGGTACATAATACAGGCTCTCAATTCTACCCAGGTATTCAAGTCTAGAGTTGTCGAGGACATGACGACAGCAGCCAACGGTAAACAGTCCATAAACATTACTGACAAAGGCATGGAAGACTAGAATGGCGATCGTCTGCAAGACCGGAATTCAAGGAGAATTGGCGGGGGGCCTCATAGTCAGTTCTACAATCAGGTCGGCTCCCCCGCCATCATTCCCACCTGAGGGGTATTTATGTTTATGAGGGTGAAAGGCAAACTGGCGGAGGATACCTTTTGACTTGAAAAGTCCAGCGCGTGCTGAAGAGTGGCAATCACTCTGAAAGATCTAATTGCGCCCGGTTTCTCGGCAAGCGCTCCCACCTCTCTTTCATCTGAATTGGATTTTCTAGCTCAGAAGTCATCTAAAAGCACTCCTTTGGTCCCCAAAGGACACATTGGTCTGAGTCTGATAATTTTGCGCGAGTGGAGGAGTCGACAAATGATTTAAGGTTGTGGAAGAACGATTCTGAGGAATAGACGCTCGTAACCAATTTCAAATGTATGTATACACGTGCTTTGGTTTTAGCCTGATCTTGAATTCTCGTTTCTTTTGTTCATCAAGCACAATCGTTCTACGAGCAGAATAAAATACTTCTGATTGCCTACTAATGTCGGATGTCGTCTTATGAGGTTAAAAGTTAGCGGTATTTTGAGGAAACTGTTCGACAAAAATATGTTTTCCTAAACTATCACCAGGTCTACGCACTTATATAATAATAGTGTGCCTTTCGGGAATTACAAAACGGATGTAATTAGTTCCCTGAAAATTTTAACGCAGGAGGGCAGGGAGTTACCTAACAGGTCTGACGACCAATTTAGGGCAGTTATGCCGCGCTTACTTGCCCCAGAACCTGTGATTAATTAGTTTTAAACCTAAAACAACTGCTGGATCAGCAAGAAATTCCTCTAAGCCCACGCAGGCACAGGATTGCATAGCCTGGCCGCCGTCGTCTCCGCTGAGGTTAGTAATCGTTGCGGTAAAGAATTTTGGTAATTCGGCGGCAGTCCGTTGACTGCTTGAATGGTATCATTGGCGTCTATTCAATAACCGTTCTCTATCCGGCCACCGAGATGGCCTCAATCGGTACCTTAGTCAGTGAAAACTCGCTTGGGTATGCCTTTTAAGGAGCTAACGCAAGATTCAGCTACTTCAGCTCATCAGACGCAGGCCTGCCAGAATCAGCACCGGGGGACCTTAGACACCTTATTGCTAAACTTAGCAAGCAATCTTAGCAGTACTAACTGTTATATTCATGCAAATATGTTCGAATATACTTCTCTGTGATCAAGGAACTCGGCACTTAGTTTTCCTGCCAGTTGAGGGGATGTGGATTTTCAAACTCCTGAAGTGAACGAAATCGCCTCTAAATCAAAATTTCTATTCGAATGCCTACTGCATCGGCAACCTCCGCTCAATAAGAGAAAAGCTGCTTTACTTGAAATCTTCACTTGACTTCACATAGGTCGATGTCGACTTCAGTCGGCCTCCATACCCACTGTCATGTTTCCAGTGGCATCGACAAACAAAATAACTTTTAGAAGCTGAGGTCTCATTAAAAGGGTCACTGCAAAACATCTTTAAACATTCGGTCGGAGCTTAATAGCCGGTCGAATCTCTTTTGACAATCAGGAACTGGTACGTATAAATAAGTGTTCCATTTCTAATCTGGATGGATCCAACCGCGGTTCGTAGGTATATGGTGAGTACATTGGGACTCTGTTCGTCTTCTTCGATCGATTGTCTCTGGCTCAAGTTCGGGGCTCTGCCACCATGTTTTTTGGAGATGGTCAGCGGGACCAAGCCAAACATTCCTTATTGGGACATCCCTGTGAGATGGCCCGTTAAGACCGTGTGGATGTCGCAGGAAACTTCTGAAATGACTGCATTCTTTGTGGTCTCGACAGCTCTGGTTTTATTCAAGCTAACAACCTTAAACTAGGAATTATTTATTCTTTTCTAGACTCGAAAATTCGGCCGTTGCTCGACCAATCAAATCGAAATATGGATTTTTCTCTCGGAGGCATACGTTCAACTTTTCGTACGTCCTTAGATTTCGTTGTCCAAATCCATGAATCTGGTCACTTGATCCATTATACTGAATTCTGCATGACATTTTCTCACTTTCTTGCATTGTATTCAAGGAGTTTTACAATTAGGATGTTAGTTTTCGCTACCCCGAAGTTATTTAGGGAAAAATGTTTACTATTGATTCCCTCCCAGGAAAGCTCGGACGTGACTTTGTCCTTAAGAGCTCTTACTTCTGCGGGTTGGCCTCAGAAGATCACTTTTACTAAATTCTGCGTTTGTTGTTTGTTATTTTAAGAATAATCTTAGTTGCCATCATTAGATACTATTAGATTCCACATAGTGCACGCGTTTAGCATCCTTCGACTGCAACGAGCCGTCTTCGTGCATCTAACAGCACACCAGTGCCAATTGCGGATTGGCCATTTCAGACTATGTTCTATCCACACCCTTTGCTCGGTCATCTGAGTGCCTCTGCTGAGATTTTGCGAAGGAATGTGAGCGGCTGACGGACACCCATTACGACTGATTCAACAGTCGTCAGACGGCTGCATTTCTTTTAGCTTTCTTTCCGAGTGGTCCTTGCTTCGGCCCGCAATTTCTGCTACCCTGTTGTTGGACTCGCGGTCAGCATGGATAGGATAAGTTGCCACTTGCTGCTTCAGTTCAATATTTATGTCGCCATTCTATGTTCGGGCGTATGTGCCTGTGATTGGCGACCGATTTTTCCAAATCAATTGCATCCTTCACAATTTAATTATTACAAGTAAGGGAGGAATTAACTATCCTCTTTGCGGATGGAGTCCTTTTTTGAGCATCAGCTGACTGTGAGCTGTTCAGTCGCGTTTGCGGACCACTCTCCGATTGGCAACCACCGACTTCTGTCGCTGTACCACCAGCTTTGCAGGTTCAATCGATTTCCGAATGCTGCAGTCCTGGTTGACAAAATACATTAAAGCATATTGATATAGGTCATTTGCATTGCTGAAGAGCTTCATAGGCGTCACTTTCGGTTCATTCGGTGCACAGTATCCGTCCGTCCTACCACCGTGACGTGCCGGGAGTCGTGTGATCGATTGACCTGACAATCAACCATGGCCTTGAGCACCAGCTTCTGAACAGGCAAACCCTTCGTCTAAAGTCAGGCGGGGTGGCCGCCCAGATGAAGGGCTAGTGGAGTAGCGCTACTATGCCACATATCGTCAAAAGCCGTGAAAGTAGTCGGGCAATCGATGAGGCCGTGTGCTGTTTATTGTTGTTAATAAAGGATTCCGGCGCGAATTGGGAAAACCAGACAACTACAATGGATTTCCTGGCGACCTAAATACTATTAGTAATAGTTGCTACATATTTTTATCAATATCTCAACCAGTTAATATATTGTTTGTAAAACATACATTCCTATTCACTTTTATTGTCGTAGCTGATCAAAATTTAATTTCGTCCTCCAACTTCGTCCGTTTTTCAACACCAGCGTATGTGCTGCATCCAAAGGAATGTTGGAAATCTTTATGAACAGAAAATTCAGCCCGTTATCTTCCGTCAGTAGAATTGGCCTTTCCTGGATTACAGCTTTCTAGTAAACAAAATATGCTGGCCAGCTTTAATATAGATGCTCTTCAGAAACCAGAATGAGTTGGATCTTTCGGAGAAGTTTCCTGCGCGCTCACTAATTCTACAATTCGCATCATTCATACGCAAGCATATTTTTAAAGCAGGGTATCGGTCACTTGGGCTTGTAATGAATACCTTCGGCATTCTACTACCTACACACAATTTTAATGAAGTCTTGGCTGCTAAATAGTTCCTTAACTAACTTCTGCCTGAACTGATCGGCCCGACGCCGTGTGTGGTCTGCTTTTTCGGTAAGACGAAGGGATAGTTGAATATTTTAAAAATAATGTCAGATTAGAGTCACAACTATTAGGAACAATCAGAAGTATTTTGGTAGCTTACTTAAAACTCGGCCATCTGTGATTTTAAGTCTGAAAATAAGCGAAAATTAGCGAATGAGAACTATGTAGACCAACCAGCACATTTTTAACATTTATCGTGAAAAAGGATTGCGCTTTTCAGTCAGCTGTTTTGGCTGTCGGAACCACAGTGTCTGGAAAAAGGAGACTTCCTCTGACGTCTGACTGCGCCAGAATTTTTCTTGTTAAATATAGAAGATCATATGGATGTTTTGTTACGCCGGTCATATAGACTGTGCTTCGGCAATACTTCAAGAAATTTTACCAACAAACACAAGGCAGGCTCGAATAGCCAGTTTTGACTTCGTCAACTAGCAATGCCTCAGTCCCAAGCCAGGAAGATCCGACTCTCTGAGATGAATTTTGTGAACTTTAAGTATCTATGAAACGGTTCTATAATTGAGCCATGGAATAGTGGTCTCTTTTACTGTGCAGAGAGTCTTCGGAGTCTCATGAGGTTTGTGTTCCCTGGCCTTTTCTCCTATCAGGACGGAGTTGGGAGGTTTCCTCTTTTCCCGAGTTCATTTCCTGTTTGGGCTTTTAAGATAACTTTAACACTTCCTATTCTGTAGAAGAACCAGCGGAATTTTGAGGCTGACTCTCAAACTGCTCTATTTGCAGAAATTGCCTTGTATTCATGGGGCTGTGCATAATACAACAAATATGCACTAAACATAAATTTAAAGAACCGTTAAAATCACTGCATAACTTACCGAATGCATGAAATCAATTACTTAGCCAGAGGTCCCAGAAGCAAGACGCATCCCAGCATCGATATTTTTGTGAGAACAACTGGGTATACCAATCTGAACTGCGTAAAATTCAAAGCAAGCCTAAACTGACAGACGCATAGATTATAAACGCTGTGGATCACTGATGCCAGGCTCCCACTTTGGTTCCAACTGTGTCAGAAAAGGAAGTGGGCGAAGGGCAAGGCATGACTTTCTGTTTTTTGTTTAAGCTTAGAAGATATCTAAAAGCAAATTTTCTAGTTCAGCTGGAATTCCAGAAAGTCAAGCCGCCTGTCTGGAGTTTATAAAGCACGCACACAGAAGAGTGCAATTCGTAGGTGGGATTCAATCTTAACAGCCATTTGAACTGGAATTCGGCGGAACATTTTTTGCAGCAGGCTTAAAAGCCCGTGCAGTTGTTCCTGCCTTCTAGAAAAGAGTAACATGTAATGCTTTAATTCCTTTTTTCATCCAGGTAAGTCCGTCTGGTCTGAACATGTATTAATAATGCAGGTTTTCATAGCATACTGGAATGTTTTCTAAGTTCGCCATCAGGTTACACCACTCAGTTAATCGGGGCGTGCGATGAAATCTGCCTATTTGGTTGTCTTAAAGTTGTATAATTAGTACAGTGTCAAAAGGTCCATGGCTTCTATGTCCTACTGCCCCGTGACTTTGTCATTTGCTTTTTTCACAAATTTTTTGCCGGTTTAACCGTGCTCCACTTCGGTGAAACCGGGTCCGGGCAGCTCAGTCTATGTTACTTTGATAACTGATCTAGTCAGGCTTGAGAATGTGCCTATGAAATGATGACTTCTTGTTTATTTGGCCTGTGTCTTGTTTATCAAGTCTCCCTTTGATCGCTTTATTTTCTTCATAGATTGTCGCCTGATCCCTTAGACTCAGTTCCGTAGCGCAGATTCCATCAAGGGTAGGATAAGTATAGTTTTTGAGTAACTTTCACAGTAACTTAACCACTTCACAGGCTCTGAGCTCCTTTAATTTGGTTTTCTGACAGCTGCAGGTCTACTCATGGCTCGTGGTATTCACTTATAAAGTGCCATTCTAAACGATTTCTGTGTCCTACGTCGATCCCCCGCCTGCCATGAACGTCACTTCGCTCCCTACCATCAGCTATTTCTTGGTGGCTTATTCGTGTATGGTTGTGAATGCATGCACCGGAGGACATCCATCTCATCTCTTAAACGTTACGTGGATTAAATGAGAGACCTTTTCCGTCCTTTTCTACCTTCTGTCTTGCGATATTTGCTTCCATCATAACATTGTGACCTACGACTAGACGTAAAATATAAAACTCGAGTATGGCATCTCGGACTAACGATCATCTAGAGGGTGGGCGATTAGAAAAAGAGTTGGGAATTCGGGTCAATAATCCGTAACTAGCACGGCACTTAACATCACATTTGGGCAAAAGTTCTAGGCGCAATTACTTCTAACAGCTGAATAATAGCTAGGCAAGTGTCTTTTCCGCAAAATTTGTAAGGCAGGCCCTTTGGGCTTAGATATCCACTAATGCCTCATTTTGTACTACAACCAGCGGAGCATGGCCGCAATGGAGGTTGTTCATGCGATGGTCAGAATGTGGTGCCGGTCTCGTTCAACGAACGCCTCAAGGCGCAGTCATCACCGACTAATCTGGTTTCGCCCCGAATTTTAGGGTTATAAGGTACCAGGCTAGCAGCACAGATGCATCGAATTTCGGTCGGCGCCTACGGACCTTAGTATCCGCTGACCTACTCCAAGTTCGCAGTTAATTTCTGAGGAAATTAAAAGGCCATAATTCTTCCTTAATGTCAGCTTAAATTTTATACGATTTAACCTTTGGGGCTACAAAAAGACGTATTTATTTTGAAATGCTTTATTAGTATGCACTAAGCGGAAGATGCTAAGGGCCTAATAATTCTCTCCAACTTGTAAACGATGCCCTTTAAACATCCAGACTTCGTTATTCCGTATGCCTCTTCCAGATAAAGACCGAACTTTCAAATACGTGTCCAGATTTTGCAAGTATATGTAGAACACTGAGCTGTAGCTTCTTAAATTCAGCAACGCTACTAGGTTGTATGGATGGTTGTTCTCCAGACATAGACTTCGTTCCTATTAGTTGCTAGGATTGCAGACTGATTCAATATGTCACTGTTTTCCATATATTTCAGCTGATTTCCTATTTCCGAAGGGTCTGACGAATGTACTTATTTTTTAACAAATCGGCCTTTTTACAAATGCCATCGCAGCCGCTTCTTCTACCGCCTCTTTTTGTTTGGAACGCCTTGTGCAACATTCCTCTAGACCTCATAAGGGCAAGCTTTTGTCGCCAAAATTTACTTATACTGTTTTTAAAGCGAGTAGGTTTCGAGCGATTTGCATACGCCAGTCATCTCAGCGCAGTTCCGCCTAGTGCAGCAATTCATTTATGGTGATATCCTACCACCGTCAAAAATCATTCGAACTAATTTTACTGCCCCGAGTAACCCTTTCCTATATAGGTCGACATTCTTCCTGTGAAGTTTCAAAATCTGTCAAAGCACCTATTAATTAAGTGAGCCTGGTAGTCGTCTGGTGGATTCCAGGTTAATTACTCAGGAAATCCTGCTTGGGCAGTCAGCTAAGTGTATCAGATTTGGTGGATTCCAGACGTTGCAGTAGGCTGGGCGGGTAACTTGACATAAATGTGATTACTTTCACGTCTGCCGCTGGGGCCTCGTAGCTCAGGTCGCTAGAGCATTGGCTGTACTCAAGCCTTGCCCTTGCTGTCGGGGGTTTGAATTCCACCGAGATCACTAAGTTTTCCACACTTGGGTCAGAATAAGAAAAACGATTTGTCATTTTGACAGTCTTCAGTCTAGCCATGGCGCTGTATTCAAGTCTTACAGCCTTCTACCATAATAAATATATTGCTTGGTATTTTAAATGGTCAACAGTGTGAGTTAATTTTCGTGCGTGCACAATGAATGACTTCTCCTTTAATCTTGCGTTCTTTTGCTACCTGTTCATAGCATTCGAAGTGTGACAAGAATTAGTGAGCTGTTGTCATTGTGTACTTCGGGTACTGATTTCAGGTGTTTTGGAAAATCTGTAAAAAACGACTATTGAAAGGTCTACATTAACCTTCTATATCCCCTTGCAGGTAGTAAATCAAGCAGCCATATAAACTTTCGAACTGAGTTTGAAAAATCTTGTTCCGAAGAATGTACTCCAAGTTAACGCAGTAATTTCTGAGACTGAATAGTAGAAACGGAGGAATCCGGGGATCCCACGGATGAGCCGCACTCTCGCGAGTGCGTCATGCACCGGCATAAAATCGGCAAAACATTGAGCTAGTACGGCTGGCTGACGGCTAATAAGCTAGAAATTGTCATCTGCCTTATCTTTGTAGGCACTCCCATCTCCGCCTATGTTATTAGTCATTGTGCGACTGTCTGTGAGGGCTCTAGATGGAACCCCAAGGTACAGCGGAACGAAAAGATCCCGTAACCTGGTCGGTGAACGCCCTTCCACCATGGCTTACATCCCCGATTATGGCCAACGGGACGGGGAGCCCGTGGTTCAATGATAGACCGTTGGGCTGCTTAACGCTTAAAGACTAAAGAATTAGGGTTCGAATCGACATAAGGTCGAGTATTGCTGACCGACGACGGCTAGCAAATCAGAAATGGCCATCTCGGTGCCCCTTGTTTTCGTCGGTATTTCTTCCTGCACATATCTCCTTCTGTTTGCGCTGCGGCGATTTCGGGGGCATTTTTGTATCGATAAGTCACAGTTAGCAGTTGGCTTACTTTGGCGCTCGCCATTGAATTTGCCGCTTTGCCCCCGGCCTCCGTTGGCCAGTAGTCATGCTTCTGCGGTTTCCGCTATCCACTCCGGCCCGTGGCGGCACGTGACTCTGAGCGTTGCTAACTTTAGGTTGACTGATGGGCGTGACGCACCATCTGCGTCCGATCATCACCCGTCCTGCCTGGTCCAGAGCATCTTTCGATTTCACTGTAGCTGAAACGATAATGTAGACTAGGTTAAAACCCATTCGGACTGTTCGTATAAGTGGCAAAGACTCAACTTAGGGCTCTTTATTTACCATTTAGCCTTCAGATCGCCCTTCACAAATAAACTGAATATACCTGTATTGCCTTTCCTCCTAATGCCTATTTTCTTTTACTGTTCGCCTTTACCTTTCCGTTCGTTGATGGAAACAGTTAAGTCCCATTTAGCTACTCGGTCACATCTTTTGCGCCTGACATAGACTTTTGAGTCAGTTCGCTTCTTTAAATTTTTCTTTCAGAGGGCGCTGCCAAACGGAAGTAATGAATCGTCAGCCCTTGGCCTCGACGCTACCTATGCCCTCCAGGTAATTAAAGTTCAGCAGTTGTGGCCCACCTCAGATCTCTTCTTTATAATGACGTAACATGTGAGCCTTTGAGCCAGAAGTTAAGAACCTCTCCCCCGCCGAATTTTAAAGCAGACCTTATTTTCATCAAAAAAATTTTAACTGGTGTAGATAATAACCAAACATGTAAGGCCTGTTGAACTTTGTACTCTGCATCCCTATACACCAGCCATCCTAGTTCAAGAATGTACCGCCATTCTTTTACTAAATCAAGGATAACATTCTTAATCAAGCTGAGGTACCCACTTTAAATATAATACCAGGAAATTGGGCAGACGACTAAAGAGTGTTGTCATGAGAAGGGCGTAACCAATCGTTCACAAGAAGATCAATGCGTGTAATGATTGCCACACTAAATCCCTTGATTCACTGCCCATTGTCCGCGTACCGCTGCATCCACCTTAGGGAGATGGTTCTAGAAAGACGTGCACAGTCAGGGCATGCTCAGATTTGTCAGTCCTTGCTATCCAGGAAGGCCTGCGATCGGTGGAAAACCACGAATATTACCTATGTGGAGATCCACTGAGATTTGATAGACTTTTCTGGCACATAGTGTTGCCAATGACCAGGATGCTGACTGGTCACCCTCACCACGACCTGCATCAACTTGCTTCCCTAGTTTCTGAACACTAACGGTATTGTCCGGGTTACAGGTTCAAATGTTTCCAACAGCTTATTTTCAAATCAAAACTGACCGACGGCGTTCGGCAGAAAGGAAGCAGCCACACTGAATACTAATCTCCCACCTCATGAAAAACATGGAAAGAGGGTTTTATGCAGTGATGGTGGCGCATGGAATGCCAACGAGACAGCGGTCTAGCTTCGAGCACAGATACACCC
This sequence comes from Spirometra erinaceieuropaei, assembly GCA_902702965.1. NCBI lineage: Eukaryota > Metazoa > Platyhelminthes > Cestoda > Diphyllobothriidea > Diphyllobothriidae > Spirometra > Spirometra erinaceieuropaei. The sequence continues at coordinate 94,019 of CACRXP010000758.1, forward strand.
TTTTGCGCTTCATTGGGTCGTTTGTTTCCGGCTCTTGCCAGATAGTTTTCGAAGGATCGCTCGTGGAGAGTAAAAATATCTGGTTTTCTCTGCGGTATAAAAGTGAATGAAGGGACATCCAGCAAGCAAAGCTATAAAGAATCAGGCATCGACTGTCTTTTAATTTCCTGGTCATTCTCGACCAACAGCTTTTCATTAAAATATTAAAAGTTAGACATTTTCTCCTACTCGTAATTTGTTTTGTTTTGAACAGTTGTTACAGTCTTGTCTATTCGCTACTATGAGTTTTGTTATCCCGCACGCAAATTGCCGACGTGTTCACGCTCAAGTCCATTCTGTTCTCGGTCACGTCGGACTCTTAGTACGCACGTCTTCCCTCCGCTACCGTTTTGTGCGACCCTGCGAGTCACCTGTCTAACGACAGGTGGTAGACACTGAAGTATCTCCCCACCCCCCAATCGACCAAACCGTTTAAGCTGCTGTTTGCAGTTCAGGTCTTCCAGGGTATACATTCACCACGGTGTGTGCGCGCATGAGTATAATTCGATTTCTCTCCCGAAAGCATTCCATTTTTCGTTAAAGAATGATCGGCCTCCTGTTAAGTGCGGATGACCAAC
>CACRXP010000758.1:96992-136427 GCA_902702965.1 Spirometra erinaceieuropaei
TTTCTTCGTCCCGAGTCCTCATTTGTCTCATATGCCGCTTCTTGCTCACTTTCGATGAAAAAACATTTCGTCCAAGCCAAGAGCATTGTGAGACAATTTACTCTTGATAGTTTTAGCCTACCACAAATAGTCTAAGACTGTACCCTCATTTGTCAATTAAACAAGACTTTGCCTTTGACTTTATGGTTTTACTAACTGGATCTACAGATGACGCCAACTTTATTAATCTGCAGCGGCGGTTTCGGCTTCTTCGGCTCTGACAGCGCAGTCTTCGGAATAAATCGGGTGCATCTGAATAGGGAGCTCAAAAATTAAGGTGGTACAGACCTTAGCGCTGAAGAAGCTTACCACTAGACAGAAAGTCGAAGATTGAACGGAGGTGAAGTACACGAATACCAGTTGGGATGCTGTGATTGTCGTGGTATCTAACAGCGAAAGAATCTGTTGCGAACGCTATCGCGGTGTGCGCAGTGTCGAATTGCGCGTGAGCCCTCTTAAAGCGGACTTTCGTAGCTCCTACATCGTCCACCCGCCATGATACAGTGGCGGGAGATCCAAAGCGACTGGAGATGAGCGCGGACACGGTGCCCGACGAGGCTATAACCATCTCTGCGCATGTCAGACATGTTGGCCCCTACACGCACACGAACCCCACTGCAAGGAGGAGGGGGTGTTGGATATAATTTAAAAGTGGCCATTAAGACCATAGTTGGGGGGTCGGTCAGTGCAGTTCCAGGCCGGACAAGCACAGAGCTAGTCCGTCAGTTGGCAGCCTTCCATATCATGATTTTCGTATATCTTGATAGTCTGAGACGCGTTAGGGTGTTTATAGTGAAAGCAGTATCCGTGAGGACGATGTGAAGAAGGTTCCTCCTGATCGGCATGGTTAGCCCTTCCCTAACGCAGGTCTGAGTCAGGCTGTCTTCGGATAGGACAGAGCGCAGTGACTGACACGACTTAACACTTCCGTCTACTGTGCGCTACATGCATGTGCAGTCCCCGTTAAGGACAGGTGCGACAGCACAGACCGTTAATAGTGTCATAAGCCAGTGTGGCCAGTTGTCATGTTGAATGCAAAGTGGAGGCCCTTTTGTAAGTTTAGGATGTTAAGCCAACGACCGGCAAACCAAGAGAGGCCTGTGGCCTCTTATAACCCAACTGCCAAACTGTCAGATGAAGAGATTGTGCAGTCCGATGTCGAGCAGAGCAGAACTCAAAGCGGCAGCGTCACAACCTGCGGACCTAGGTTTACACGATCCTATCGCGCATTACAAGAAGGCACAGAACAAAAGTTAGTTTCCAAGAGCAGCACCATGAGTACGTGGGCGACGCATTTTTACTTTCTTCCTACTTTTGATCATCAATACCATCTGTGGAAATCCGTCAGTTCTTGGAAGAAGCAATCATAAGAAAATCCGGGACCGCAAGCAAGTTTTGTCTGATGAACACCAGACCATGGCATAAAATCGGGGACTTTTTTACAGCAAAAAGGTTCGAGGCGAACATAAGGCTCGAGCTCTGGCATCACCTACTTATTAGGTTGGCCCTCCCAACGTTTTCATGTTCATCATATTGGACATTCATAAATAGCATTACTTAACTGAATTCTTTGCTATGACGCAGAGTCACCTTTCTAACGGTCCTTCGTCCATTTTCCAAGGTAGAAAAAGGGTACTAAAGTCAAGCATGACTGTTTCCCTGCATGACGCTCTAGCCGCAGTTCCCGTATTCTTCGTGAGAGGAGTGGGAAAGCAGCAACTGTACCCCTTCAACTTATGCTGGGGGTGCGTTTACCATTTGGGTTACAGCACCCGCTGGTTCTGTCGTACCCTGGGGCTCAATGTAGAGTCCTTTCAGGCAGTCGCATTGCGACCGGGGATATAAGCAAAAAGCAGCTCTGACAAAGACAATTAAAATAACACTTCAGAATACCTTCTCTCAGCAGGAATTCAGAGCTATCGAGAATACATTCTAACGCCTAGACATCCGCCCTAAGGTCCGTTGGAACTCTCTACTACTCACCCAATCCAAAATCTTTTACTGGTGATGGCAATCATCGGGTACGATGAACAAGCCACCATACAAACCGTAGGATCTCGCCTGCTGACCGGCCTCAGAAAGACACCATGGACAAATAAAGTGCAACTGCGTTAAAACAGCGACGGGGATATTTTTCAACAACATACCGAGTAAAGCTTAAAACCAAGAAGTTGGGACTTGCAAATGTGAAACATCAGTCCTTCGGGTGTGGGCACGTCTCTGGCAAGTTAGTATAAGATAAAAAAACACACTATCCTCCAGTGTTATCTGTGATGCCCCCTACTTTTGTTCGCTGGAAAATGTGATCGAACGGCTTCCCGGATCCAACGAGTAATGGACATCACCTATTACGGAGTTGTGAAATAACATCTGATTGGCCAATTCCATGAAATAGCAACTGAAACCCTTTATTGCGTTCTCAGTTTGGAAGAACTACTTAAGTGGGGTTGAAATATTTTATAGCATGCAGCCCAATCGTAAAACATCTCAGTTATGCCAGGATGCTGACTTTTGAATGTCCTTATTTCGGCCGGCTGCAAGAACCGCACTCGATGAAAACAGCTACTTAAGTAGTGTCCATCGTCCTTATTTATTTTCTATGTCCCTATAAATCAAAGTACATTTTGTGGAAAACATGGTCGAAAACACCACTTTTGCACCCATCTGGTAGCAGAAAGCGTTTCCTTCGAATATTGTACGTGCAGAAAGGTAACACTCAGATTTTAAGAAATTTGCAATCATTAAATTTTCAGGGACTGAGATATCTATTCAAACAGCATCATATCTGTCCTTTTATTAACGCTCCTTACGAAGCATAAAAAGTAGTCCACGTCAATTGCAGAATTTTACGGGCCCTATATTGTATAATGGCACAAAGGAATGTGAGATTTTTTACATAGAAAGTATAGTCTGTAATTTGAAAACCCTAAACAAAAGTGAAACGGTAGGTCAGGTTCGAAGTTAGCCGGGAATTATGCAACTTTTTTAAAAGCCTAGATAAGTCCTTTGTCCTAGTATAAAATCTGAAAGCGTAATTTGATACTAGAAGTGTACAGAAAAGGATATTTTGAGCATGTTTCCTGTGATATGTATTCGAATCGACAAGGACATAGAAAAGCAAAAGTCTAACACTGATTAAGTAGTCATGTTCCTCTAGTACGATTTTAGCAGACGGCCGAAAATAAGTGCATCAGAAGCTTGACGTCCTGGTGGGACTGAAATATCTTGGGATTGGGCTGTATGCTAGTCACTTAAGTAAGCCCCCTTGATTGAAAACTTATTTCAGAATTTTGGTTGGCATTTCATGAGATTGGTCACTGACAGTTAGTGCAGGGGTAGGTAACGATGATGCCCAATAATTCCGACTCTAGTCCGGACACTGAGCCTGCAGCCCATCCAAGGGTTGGTCCTGCAACACTATCTTCCGACATAGTGGTCGTGTGCAAATAACTGCAGGACTTCTGGTATTATCAACGTGCGCCAGTCGATCTATTTTACATAGCAATGTGGTACACGTCAACATCGATGTGTCAGCTCACAAATGACTGGTCTAAACTGATTTCCGGCCAATCATTCCCACCTAATAACCTGATCTGGTATTTCACAGACGTGACATTTCATGAATCCTGAATCCCATCTGCAGAGGGCAGCTCTGTAAGTGTACCCTGTCGTGCAGCGGGTAGATTTCGGTAGTTTTTATCCCAAAAATATTATTTACAGGCCTCTCGGAAAGTAAGCGTCATAAGAAACGACGATTATGCAGAACTCAGCTGAAGAAGTCCGAAAATATGCTTCGAGTATCGAAACAAGCGGAGAGCTTCACAGAAACAAGCAGGTATGAACGCGAGGTTCAAATGCCGGTGAACGCATCGGGCAATGGGACAAAGAACAAGGCGACAGCTTATTGCTCGCTTAACACTAAATCTGTAGATTTCGGCGCTCAAGTGCGCGACGTGGGGTGAATAACTGCCCGCAGCACTTAGAACGTGTCTTCTTATGATGCATTTTCTCAAATACACCCGTGAGAATTGTGCTCGGATTGCGTAGTTAACGGGGAGAATTTCAGGATAAGTCATCAATTTTGATAGCTTCCAGAACTTTAAAGCACGTTGGGAACATGGGATTTGCAAATAACTTGATTTGCGAGTTACGTATGCAAAAAGCAAATCGGTTCAAAGGACTCGAACAAATCGTTGCATCTGTAATAAGGACGGTACAAGGGAAATCGCTGAAAGTATTTTTTCCTGTCCCGCAGAAGCCCCGTAATACAGATTAGTTTTATGATCACCGGTGAAGCAAGTCCATTTTATCCGTCGAGAGAACCTGTTGCAATTTTCACTGAGAAGTTACTACGCACAGGCAGTAGACAGTTATGGGGACGATACTTTGAGTGAGAATAAAAGCTAGATAACCTAGCGCCCACAGGTGTCACCGAGGATAGTCGCAGTTCTCTGAAGTAACATTTGAAACGTGCAGGTGCTTTATCGCCTTTACTGGCAATCTACGTACAAAGGAAGTTCCAGTTCATCATGATCCCAGAATATTATGTACAGGCGTGAGGGGGAACTGACGTCCGAAGAAAAACAGCCACGAGAGGGACTGTCAGGGGCTCTGGCTGTCCGCGGATGCCTTCAAGTGTTTAAGGGGTCTCCCAGAGCTATCAACGGCATAATTGAAGTCCAGGGGTTGGGAGTTCATGACTTCGTCTAATCTGGAGTCAATATTTTCGATGGTAACCATACGGTCTGGCTCTTCCTATAATGCAAAATAGGCAGAATCAACATAGGTGCAGAGTAAAAAAGGCACAAAAACATTACTTGACTATCTAGGCATTTAAAAGTTTTCAAAATCCACCGAAGTGCATGACGATTCCGGGTAATGTAGGTCGGCAAGAACAACTTACGAGCATGGAGAGGAACTTTGCTTTGAGTTTCTCAACGCGCGCTTTTTCCCTATCATCATATTCCTGTCGACGGGTAAGATGCTCCATTATCTTTTCAGAAAAATGCGAAACGAAATATTCTTCACGCAGCTTTTTAGTCTCACGGTTCCATTCGTCGTTTATTAAAACCAACGAAGGGTCAAACGCCTGCTCCGAAACAGTTTCCTGGCGGGAATCTGGAGATTTTAATGCAAATGTGGTTCGAAGAAGATTTCTGGGAATATTTTTGGTCAAAGTGCAGCATACTTTATGGCCACGGTCTGCAGCTTGTAATCCGACCACCATTTCTGAAGAAGCTCATCCTCGACGGGATCGATGGGTGTTGGTTGTCTAACGCGCAGCAGTTTGCCTGAAAATGACGTTCAAGTATAAGGATACTTTTAGATGGAGGGAAGATTCGTGGATTGCGATGAAAAACTGGCCTCCTAGCACTGCGGACAAACCGTGGGACTAAGCCCGACATCGTGTCTCAGTGGGCTATCCAAGACGAATTTTCACAATTTGTGGGTCCATTTCAGAAAACTAAAACTATAGGATGACGAGGATAGTGATCTTTGTTCTATATTTTCGATGTCTTAAGGGATATCCACCCGCTTTTGTTTGAACGGACTTTACAAACTCCCGAACTTCCTACAAAGTTTCTTTGACGGGTCAGAGTTATTACGGGGATCAGTCATGGATTTAAAAATTTCGGCTAAGATTTCTACGGTCCTGGGCATCAGTAAACCGTTGCTTTGGCTGAATAAAATCAGGTGAGTACAACCAAAAAGAGAATAATTGACGGAATTTCAAAACACAATCTTAAAAGTGTCATGACAGAATCAGTGGTATTTGGACTTCAAAAAGTCGTCAATGTTGGAGTGTACTCATGAGCGAAAAAAATATAAAACGTAGAAATGTGATGCGAGGAAGACTTGCATGTGAGTATTGTTGAAGTAATTTCTAACCTTTGTCATATAATTTTGCTACGGCTGAAATAAGGGACTAAGTATTCTCTTCAATAATCGCGTATTCCGACGACTTATAAATGAGCTGCTTGAATGTCGTAACCAACACTTCCGACGACTTAATGTACTTACTAGAGGTCTCGCTGTCTCTGAAGATGGCCTTGCATATGGCGTGTATCACCATGCTGGAAAATAATGCACATCATAAATGTCCTACTCTAGCCTTTCTCAGGAACAGCATTCACAACCATCGAGAATGTGTTAACAAAACGCGTATAATAATCGATTTCTGAAAATTAATTAACAGAAGTATATTCGTCTTGTCCTCCATCGCTGACAGATTCACCTATTGTGACTGTTACATATGAGGCTTTCAGTGCGCACATGTCAGACGCTTATGAGCGCTTAATCAATGACCCAACAGTCGAATCGACTTCGTCCCAACGAAACCATAAAAAATTTAGTGTCACTTGGCTGCTGAGTTACACGCTGATCCGTATGACTTTATCTCTGAATGGCTATCACGGTTCATTTTCTGTGTCGTTTGGTAGTTTTCATCATTCTATGGAGGGGTGTATTCACTCCGGTTCCGGTTATAAGTGCTACTTCCACATTTATGTGAAAATTTTGCGGCACTAGCGTAACATTGTGAATGAACATCAACATTCGTGCACATGCCTAGTGGGTTATGGTACCTTCCCTGTCAGCACCAGCCTCACTTGGCCGAGGCGAATATGGTGTGGCCAAGTGCGGCTATGGTGCGGCCAGGTGTGGCCAAATGGTGTGGCTATGGTGTGGCCATCAACACTTGGCCACACTTGACCACACCTTGAAAAAAAATTGCGTGCGGACTTTTTCTCGTTTTTTCCATTCATCGCGGCCTCGATTTTTTTGGCCGTAAACGCCAACAATGACGAATGGTCGCCTAGCGTAAAATCCCGAAACGAGTGACAGCGAACCTCCACGTCCCAAGCAAGATAGGCCACGGCGGTATGTGGCCCACTACAGGGCAAACGCGGATACCGAAGATGGTAAAGTCGGAAGGCCGTATTGTGGAAGGACGATTTATTGAATACGTAAGTCAAAAAATGTAAATGTACAAAGTCTGTCTTGGATCATGGGGGTTTCAGCGACCTTCGTATCCAGGATGAGAAGTCACTTTCACTGGCCATTGATATTCCTGCATAAAAAAACTTTCGTAAGACATCCGTAATGCAGGCGCAACGGAGGTAATGATACACTGTATCCAATACGTACAATTTTAATAGTAAAAATCACATGGAGTAAATAGCATGCTGTGTAGGATTGGCAATTCGATAAATTTGCTTACCGGTTCTTTGGCGGGGGATAATTGTGGGCATGTGGCGGCAGTTATGGTGATTTCTGTAGTCTAAATAAATGTGGATGAAAATCCCGAAAGTTTGTGCCTGACGAATGTTCCGCCGACGTGTCGATCTTCCTCCGTCCCGATCCTGTGATCCATGAAAACACCTGATTTCTGTCCGTCGAAATATCTCTATAGTGCAGTTGCCAAAACGAGGATGTTAGGCAATGGCATCTGCGCGTGAAAATAAACAAAAATTGCACTTACCTTTAAGGACAGGAAAAAGTGGACAGGCCATGAAGGACTTCTTCTCCTTGGATCCGCCCGCCCAACAGAAGTTGTGGCATGAGGGCGGGCCCAATAGAACCGTCAGTAGGTTTCTGAGGAAGTCTTCCTCATTTCGACCACCTACCATGGCCAGTTGCCGGATCTTAATCTAATCACTTCTCTTCGTAATGAGCGGCAGTCAGTGGTAGTTATTTACTTCGATCTTAGCAAAGCCTTTGACAAGGTGCCCATAGACGTCTTTTAGTAAAATTGGAAGCTCTTGGCATCCGGCCGCCTCTACTCGACTTCATCAGGTCCTATCTGTCCACCCGATATCAGAAAGTCATGGTCGGTAATAGCTACTCGAAACCCCACTCGATCACGAGTGGCGTACTTCAAGGCACGGTCCTGGGTCCGCTACTCTTCCTTTTGTACATCAATGATATTTCGACTGAACTCGGAAATTTGCAAACTTTTAGTTATGCCGTTGACCTCAGGCGTGTTTACTCATATTCTAAGGACACCGCAAACGTTTTTGGTGAAAAAATTAACGCCCATTTACTAAGCTTAAGCAGATGGGGTTCGACATGGCAGATGGAGTTTTCATCATCCAAGTGTAGTTTCATGTCTTTTGGTCCTACCAAACTTCCTGGTCCCATAATTTTTCAGAATAACCCACTCTCAGAATGCCTCACCATAAAGGACCTAGGTCTAAGTTATACAAATAAGCTTGCTTTATCACCTCATGCAGATAGAATCTCTGCCAAAGCCGCGCAGATATGTGGATTCATATCGCATAATTTTTTCCTTCCGGAAATAAAGCTAAGAATTTATCAAATGTTTGTTCTTCCAGTCCTCGAATACCGTTGTCCTTTCTTCGGTTTAATGAACGCCTGCGACCGTAATAAAATCGAAAATTTTCAGAGGGTTTTCACACGGAAACTGTTCTCTGAAACTTCGTCCAGTATTTCTTATACTCAGAGATGTCAGCTGGCGAACATTAAGTTTTTGTGGGTTAGAAGACTCGATGCCGGCCTTTGCTTCCTTTTCGCATCAAATCTAGATTCAGTCTTCTGCTCATTGACACTCTCACTCCGAGAGATCGGTCTTATGCCACGCGCAACTCCGGTATGGTGATTCCATCGCCTCTTTGCATTACATCTTAGCGCTGTCTCTTCTTTGCTTTCAAATATGCCTTCCTTTGGAATAATCTTCCGCCTGAAATTAGACTATCGCCTAAGTTACGGGTATCAAATTCGAAAATACGCAAACATCTTACACCGGAAAGTATAGAGGCTCTGTTGGCGGTCTCATTCCCGAACACTCATATTCTTGACTTCGAGAAGGGTCCTCCTGGGATTTATTGGTAGATCAAGTGTTAACTCTTAATTATACCATTAGAAACCCCTGTTTTGAATTGGTTTCTAAATCCACTGCTATCACTCCTCCCGCATAGCCAAAATTTTCGCGGTTTTTGATGTCATCTCCCGCATTCCGACCTCATGCGGTCTGTTGACGCTCACGGCGGAACCCACAGTATTCACCGTCTGCTAGCAGTTTGGTCGTACCTCCCTTCCCCATTGCTCGGCTGAGCTCGAAGCGTGCTGTAGCCGACCCTCTCGTCTGGCCTCTTTGACGCGAATAGTCTCATGCGGTGTATCAATCCGGCCCACACGATCTCAATTGCGAATCCCGTATACAATGCCACATGCAGGCCAGTCCTGTCTGACCCGCATACGTACCCCTCAAGGCTGACATTTATTGCTACCCTGACGATGACCGACAACAATCCGTTGTATACCGCCACCTACAGGCCAGTCCTGCTCGATTTTTTCTGTCACTATTTTTATTGGGGGTTTTTTTTCTCCTGTAAAATTAATCCAATCATTTTTAACTTTTTGTAAGGAGTTTTTTTTCACCCCTCAATCATCATGTTTCTCAATGGACTACTAATTCAGAAACTATGAATTGCATTTTGTAAAGATTCAGCCTTCCTCGTCTAAAACTCACATGTAAATTCATTTTAACTTTCTTTGATGGGACCCTGACGGGTCTTTAATGAAAAATTATTTATTTATTTATGTGCACATACCGCCTCGTTTGCAAAACCGTCGTCTACGCTGAGCCGACGAAGAAAGTTTTCATATGCCTCCTCGGTACACAGCGATAAATTTAGGGAGGAGGACGTGACAGATCCGGCGCCGGAGGCTCTCTGCAATGCATTGACAACATCTGATAGTGTTGCCTGCATCTGCTGCGCACTGCTATGAAGAGCCATAAGTTGCTCAGCTAGGAAATCGTTCCTTTTCCTAATAGTTTGTTAGGGAGATTGTTTCACTGTCTTACTCAAGTGCCACTAGCCCGACATTTGTGTTTATTAACTGACCTTTTATGTCAGCCATGTCCTTTTGCACCTGCTGGCTAAATTCCGTCGAAATTGTGGCCGTGGAACCATATGAAGAAATTGTCGTGGAGTGTCTAAAGTAATAAATGATAAGCGTTGTCTACTCAAGTGAGGACAGTGGTGTTGACTGACTGGGTCCAATCGACGAAGTGGAAAACAAGTGTGGCAAATTCTCATCCGTTCTTGGCCTACGAACTGTCTACAATAGTCATACTTACTGTAGTATTGGTGGTGGAGCTGGCCAACCAGTTGGCTCTTTCGGTTGGTTTGGCGAGTCCTCGTCGTCGGAGTCTGAGTTTAGTTTGCGAATATGTCTGCAAAGGAAAATTAGTGTTACATAACATGGTAGCACACCTGATCCTGTTGCCCCTACCTACTGACTTGGTGCATGTAGTCAATTGGGAAACAGGAAACCATGTCGATGGGCAAATCCTCGAAGGGAGATCTGCCATTACGATGCGGTCCCTGATTTTGCAAACTAAACTACCTGTCATCACGCAGACGGCCACTGTACTGCGGGAATGTTATGCGATTCGCAATATGCTTCCCTTTGTGACAGCATCTACAGCAGTTACGATTGCAAATACAAAATAGCGTACCTGTTGCATCCATAGTAGCCATTGTGGGCCTTCACTTGTCGTACACAACAGCGGGCTGGGGTGTCACAAATCACATTGAGCAAATCCACTTTGATGACATTTTCTGTACGTGGATCGCGCAGGCCCGTGGTGACAAGGCCATTCAGTTCACTAACACAATCGCCCAGAAAGTCTTCCAACGGTTCGGGTTTACCAAAACCGCAGAACACCCCAACGACAAAGGGCTGCCCAACAACGGGGTGGTTAACACGAGCAAGGATCGGCCACAAGCACTGAGCAGACTCTTTAAAGACTTTCATTCCGTCAATATGCAGTTGAACGTGCACTTCAGGAATGTCCGTTAGTGGGCAAAGGCGCAATTCGCCGAGTAGGCCGCGTTCGAGACCCAGGTGAACGTATTTTCCTCTATTCGGGGACCTGCTAACGCAAGTTCGAGGCGTCTGCAGTAGCGTCCTTGGGTCGTTGGGTAGCTCCGGATGATAGTGCCGCAGCACCTGAAACAAATCCTTTGCTGTGGTCAACGACAATTTCGCCCTCAAACAGAATTCGCGCAAATCCGTCGTCAAGCATCTGCCTTCCACTGTGTCCACGATCCCAGTCACTACAGGCAGTTCTATATATTCCAGTAAGTTAGGCACATACAACTCCTACCCGTTGAAACTTCCGACATTAGTTCGGGCATTTGGAATTCCGGTGACTCATTTGCAACCGAAGACGTTGATGAGATGGGTTGCTCCCCCATAGCAGCATAATATGCCCGTCTCTGGCGCAAGAGCCGCTTGTATATAGTGCTTCGGTGAAAACCGTAATACTTACGCTTCATTGCAACGAATAACTACTCAACGACAACCAAATATTTGTACTTTTAACACTGTTTGCAAAATCATAAGTGAAATTATACTAATACATATGTTACTACACCTTAGTAAGCATAACGCATACCCTAAATGGCATAACTTGGAAAATAAAGAAGTATCAGACACAAAATGGACGCCGAATTACTTGTCAATGTCATAAACAATCACAGGACGAGAGGACCGCAACGCTTACCCCAGACACAGCAAAAGATCAACGGCGTCTAATTGGCCCACTTAAACAAAGCACCTTAATCAGCTTATTTCGAGTCATAACCACAGCTCACAATATGAACATTCCTGGTACTTTATGAGTGATGTAGGATATATCTTGACTAATTTAGCACTTTGCAATGCAGAAGTGGTCACCTACACGATTGGGAGGTCCTCCAAAATTTCTTCAAATTTGGTGTGGCCATGGCCGCGCTTGGCCACTCCTGGCCACACCTACAAGGTGTGACCAGGTGTTGGCAGGGTTATGTAACAACCCACTTTCCGTTGGCTGAAGGAAAATCTTCTGAGACCTGGTCACGCCTGCTCGCTTCTGGTCTAGTTCTGATGGCCACGCAGATTGGTCGTGCGCGCAAACTTAAAGGTGTCCTCTGGTCTCAACGGGTATCCATGGCCACGGATAGTCCGAAATATCCATAACAAGCTGAAGTTTCAGTGTGTGTAACTTTGGGATGTAAGTTAAGCTCTTTCGGCTTATCGTGGTACGATAAATCATTAAGACCAGTGATTGTCCTTGCTGTCATTCGCTGCTCCGGTTGAAGGAGGTCAAAATCCTTCCTCATTTACGATGTCCAGGCTGGCATTCGGTGGTCAAAAATGGTCCTAGGCGGAAATATTAGAAATGCAGCCCAGTCCTGTGCAGCCTACTAGTTGACTTCTGGACAATCTTATAGTGGTCTAACAGCTTTGGATTCGCAGTAGTTTACGTGCACGGATCTTTTTCCGTTTCCATGTCGTTTAATGCACTGTATCCAATAAAATTCTGGTGTTTTTGAGATACTTTTTGACCGGCACACAAGTATAGGAGCGCGCATATCGATACATTAACCTCGGGGAGCCATATGTTCGAACAGACTATCAGTTTGCCTAGATTCGATCACAGCCCTTTTATGTCGTTAGCGCATTCGACTTTTGCCTAGATCCCTATGTTGCCTGCGAACATGACAGGTTCACAGTCCAAACTCCTCGCTCTGTCATTTACGTAGACCAGTAAGACTAGTTGACTTAAAGCAAAACCCCGTGGGACAGTACTTTTACCCTTACCCATTCCGAGGTATAATTAATAGCAACAGTTCTCCGTCATCTAGAGGGCAGAGGGCTTTTGATCTATTTGAATATTTCGCCTTGGATCCCTATCTCCGAATCTTTTGTGAAAAAAACTGTGTGTGGTACACTATTTTAGGTCTTCCCGAAGTCAAAATATGCAGCTTATATTGGATTCCTTCTGTTTGTGGCCCTCGTCCATATCTCATACGGGTTAAGAATGCTTATGTGATAATGGCGCCCTCAATGAGGATCATGCCGCGCACCGCCAAAAATGTTGTCTCCCTCCAGATAAAACACCAAATGTCTTTTTATAATGCGCTTCATTATTTTGCACGAGATACAGGGTAAACAGACTGGGTGGTAACTTCCGGTGTCTCTGTGATCCTCTGTAATATTTGCGGTAGTAATCGCATTGTCACTCTCCCGGGAGTTCGTCTTCTTCAGAAGACTTCTGAAGTATAATGGGTGCTGGTTCGTACAGTTCATTGGCTAAATCTCGAAATGCGGGTGCAGGCATTCGGTCACGACAAGGCCATTTGGCGAATATAAATCTGGACAATTTCGTGCTTGTTAGCACCGACTAAAAGTACACTTCCTCTGTAGAGGAAAGGCAAGGGGACTGTGATTGGGAAACAAGTGGAAGGAAGGAAAAATAACCGGACTCTTGAGCGAAGACCGACTGAAATATATTAGAAGAAATGGATTCTTTAAATTGCTCATCGGTGTCAAATGTCCCATCTGGAGATCAGGATCATGGATTTGGTCTCCGTTTCTTTTAGGGCTCTGTGTGTATCCATATAAGATTTCGGATTGTTTCCGTCAATTTTGCCGTACGATCAGGTCGAATTTAGTCTAAAGTCTAGCAGCCCATTTTTACAATTGTTCCATTGCTTCTTATATTCCCGTAGGTACTCTTCAGTTCTAGTTGGCCTATGGCGTTTCCAAAGACGATTTCTTCACTTAAAGCTGGCCTGATGTTACGAGTTAATCTATCTGGGGCGGTTATTGATTGTTTTTCTTATGAGAAGACCGTTGTGGTCAAAAATCCTCTGCAGTAACGAACTGAAAGTTCCCCAGTGGTCATTTACTGTATCAGACTTTAGTTTCCCACGAAATCCACCAGACTTCTCTTCTCATCAGCGGATATTCTCCTTTTCAAACTTTCCGCCACCACGTGTCACTCAGATTTGACATAGAAAACTACGGGTCCTCGAAATGCACCCCTTTACAGTCGTTTATCCCTATTGGTTGTCCCTCCTCTAGGCTAAGCACATTCTCTTCATCCAGAGCAAAATTAGGTCAGGAGAGTTCGAATGTTGTCCTTCCCTAGTCCGCTCACATTTCCTTCTTCTGTGTCTAGTATCGCCTCCTAGAATCCTTCATCAGACATGTTGATTTTCCGATTTTTTAGTTCATGCGTCGTGCCCTTCACATAATACGATATTCCTCCTGACAAATTCTCTCAAAGTAGCGTGGCTAGGTTGACGTGCACGCTCTAAGACGCCCCAGTTTTGCTGATAACCGACACATCAGAATCTCACTTTGGCCCACGCGATTTCGAACCCTCACCAACGAAGCATTAATTTTGCAGCCATTAAAGTCATCTCCTCATTTCGACCCCAAGCGGTCTGTGGACGCTCTTGTCGGAACCCACTCTATTCGCCATCTACTAGTAGTTTCTTCGCATCTCCCTCGCCCTTTCCTCGGCTGGACTCGAAGCGGACTGTGACCAATCGCTTCTGGGTTCTTCTATGGGTTCTTTGACGTGAATACCCTCATCTGGCGTGTGAAATAGAATAGAATAGAATAAGTTTATTGTAGCGCCCCTTGGGCACTGTCTTGATGATATCCGTTTCGACTCTTTTACTCAATACCGCATAATGGCCAGTCCTCTTTGACCCGCATACTTAAGCCTCCATGAAATCTTTTATACGCTGCCACATGCAGACCGGCCCTGCCCGAATTTTTCAACTTTTCATGAGCGACAGTTTTTTTCTCCTATAATTTTACTCCAGCCCTATTCATTTTCTTTATTCGACAGAAGTTTTTTCACTGCTCGCTTATCATTCTTCTTATCAGACTAGATATTCAATAACCATGAATTAAGTATTGTACAGCTTCTGTCTACCTGTTCTAAAACACATGTAAAAATTTATTATTACATGCTATGACCGGACCACCACGGGTCTTGAATAAAAATTATTATTACTGAAAAATTAGTATTATGGTTCTTAAACAGTTCAATGATTTTAATGGATGTCGCATACGACGATGAAAACTGTATGACATGCTTCGGAAACCTTCGGAAACTCTCGAAGACGAGAAGTAGTTAAATGGTCTAAAATGAAGGTAGAGAAGTTAAGGAATCTTACTCACCACTTACATGAAGAGAAGAAGTCAAGTCAACAATCCAGAAAACAAAAAACATAAGACAGAAAGACTTCTTCAATTGTACTAAACGCTGAAAATGAAGACAGTGCATTCATGGCATTAAGCGTGACATGGAGCTAATCTCATGAGAGAGAGAGAGAGAGCGGGAAGAAGAAGAAGAAGAAGAAGAAGAAGAAGACGACAAGTCAAAGGGACTTCAGAGAGCGAGGAAACACACCAGGACAACGCCACGTACTTCTGTACGGCCCAAACAACGAAGGCCGCTTATATACACGCAGGTCAGCGGAGGAAGACTGTCAGGAGGCCTGCAAAGGTCCGACAGAAGCTGTCAGTTACGCCGCGCAACATAGATATCAGAAGGTCGTGTGGGGAAAACTAGAACAAATATCCGAGGGGAGACTTTGGATGAAACTCGGGTTAGCTTTTTCGACGAACAACACGGCAACACAGAAGGAAGTACTATCAACATGAAGATGACCAAATCCTTCACGGACTCGGGTTCAGTCAGCCCCGTATAAATAATGAATAAATAGTTGTTTTTATTAAAGACCCTTGGGGATCCCATCATTGCAAGTAAATATTAACTTTCATATGGATTTTAGAAAAGGTAGACAGAATACATATAGTATTAAATTCATTCCTTTGGAATAAGCAGTTTGGTCAAAAAATCATTAGCGAGCAGTGAAAAATTCCTTTACCTAATGAACAAAATAAATTTGATCAGATTAAATTTAAAGGATAAAAACTCTCGCTCACGAGCGGATAAGAGTGCGGGCATGACCGGCATGAATGTGGTAGTGTATAACCGATTCTAAACGGAGATCGTCAGGTCAAAAGTTGTCGCTCATGAAGGGGTAGGTATGCGGGTCAGACGGGACTCGCCTGCATGCGATAGTGCATAAGGGATTCCATACGGATATCGCCAAACCAGAGTTCAGTAAAATTCACGATATAAAGGATATAGGCAGAGGCTTGGGAAACCCCATTTTCAGATAGACGTATAAAAAGCATCACATATTTACATAACAGATATGTCAGTCATTGACGTGGAGTAAATGTCTGACAATCAAGCGTAAATTTACGAAGTCCTTTATTGAAGGTCTCAACGTTTTCTGTCAAGACAACGGAGCTTGGCAAAGCAGTAGATCCTTCAACTAGGCGGTGGGGGAAGAATTTGGCCCGCATTTTAAGTTTAGCATACTTTATCTGCAATTTGTATTGCTAGTCTCGAAGACTGATCGTTCGCGCCATTTCAAAGAAATCTTCAACCTGGACAGCACAGTATAACCCTCTGACGATCCTAAAGGCCATGATTATATCCCCTCTGTATTGTCTATAAGAGAGAGGAAATATTTTCAGATTTTCCAGGCGTCTCTCATAGGGTAAGCTACTTAATCCGCCGACCAGTTTAGTTGCCCTTCGCTGTAGGTTCTTCAATAGGATGTAATCTTGTTTCGTCCAGGGACATCATGCCTGAACGCAATATCCCAACAGTGGTCGAACAAATGCTCCAACTACTCGATCATAAAATCCTTCGTCAAAATGGAGGAAGGATCTCCAAATCGCGCATAAAATACCAATGGCCATTTTGGTACCTTGGCGCAGTGAGACAGTGGTCTGAGTTTTGACGTCATCTACACACCGAGGTCACTTAACCCGTTGACTGATTTGAGTTGGTGACCTCCTATGGAATAGTGAGATTCAAATCTCAACGGCCTCCTTTTACTGGACCGTAATCTGATAAGTTGGTATTTGTTAAGGTTGAGGTTAAGACACCACTCATTACACAATTGTTGCAAGCGATTCGGATTATTTTGTAAATGTAGAGAGTCCTCCGGCTTCTCTGTTGATTTCCACAATTTGATATCATCGGCAAACATTATGTGTCCGCAGTTCGGAGAGTACAGGCAGTCTTTTACATATATAGCGAACAGAATTGGATCCAGAACGCTCCCCTGCGGAATGACACTGTGAACGGATGTCCGTTCACATTTAGCGTTATCTATACACATACGCTGAGATCTGCCCGTAAGAAAATCGGCTAATCATTTCAACCGATTTCCGCCCACGTTAGATGTGAGTAACTACGACAAAATCCGCGCTGAGCAACACGTTGGCTTTCGCTGTTCCGGATACATCGGTACATATCCCTTAATTACTCGCTCCATGACCCTGCACAAAAAAAACAATTTGAACTTATAAGACTTTAATTTTATGAATCCAGCCTGGATTATCCTTTGTCCGTTGGGGAAATGAGGGCAGTTTTCCATTCCCTTAGTGATTCGTTTTCTTCCATGGACTTTCGAAATAACATAAGCACCGGCTCGCACAATACGTCAGCCAATTCTCGAAGGACAATTGGTTGAATTCTAACTGGAACAGGTGATTTTGCTGACTTCCATCGACAAGTTCTGTCCTTATCGATGTAGGCGAGAAGTAGAGATTATTTTATAATGCAAACAGTACCTAATCTTGTTGCTGATGTTGTTAGGGGAGAGGAGGAGTATGCGTTCATGAGTGAATACCGACTTAAAGAACTTGGAGATGACTGTGCTTTCATTTAGTCATCCGTCTCTATTATTCCGTTTGGACCCCAGCTTCGGATTCGGGCCATGATTTCTTTTGCTACTATGTATGCAAAGGTGTAGCATCTTGCAATGCTTCAAAGAGCTCTGCAATATTCCTAGTGCATGGTTTATCGAAGCCTATTAGCCTCACGTTTACACACATCCTTCTCCCCTTTGTACTCCTGTAAGTGTTCGAAACTGTCCGTTAGTCAAAAGTGTTTATACGCCCTATTTTTTCTCTTGAAGACGATTTGTATTTCTCGGATTAACCACGGCGAACAATTGTTTGGCTCTTTCGTCTGAATGGACAGTTTATATCAATGATCCTTTTAGCCAACGAGCTGAACGTACTCCAGTAGTCATTAACTGTTACCTGCAGTGTGGGTGTCCAGAGTATTGTTAAAATTTGCGCTCGCATGATAGAAAATTCTCCCTTTCAGATATTTGTTTCCGATCGCCCTGGTGAGTCGGGTTGAGAGAATGTGAAGCAATCGAAGAACATTACAATATAATCAATGGTGCCCTTTGGCGAGAAACCTTGTGCATCTAACATACTTCCCCCATCTCGAATGATTACAAGGTCAAGACAGTTTGAGCATTACCCCTTTCCAACACGTTTGTCAACAGTTGCATTCTGGAAAAATAATTTCTCCGCTGCCATTTTGAGCAAATGATGTTCGAGTGTATCCGGTGGACTTAAAATCGCCCAAGATTGCCGGTCGATATTGGGAGCACTAAAGTTCAAAAAATTAATGACACTCCTATTAGATCAGGTGTTGTTCAGTTCAGTTAGGATAAGGCTATCGTGGTTGACTGTCTGGTTTGAAAAACGACATACAACAGCAAAGGCCAGTGGTTAGACGAATGTAGTGGATATAGTGAGAGATAAAAATGCTGCCTTCGTTGTTGTTGTGGGATGTGGCTAAGTGACCGCGATCAAATTGTAGCTAACATAGATTGCGACTCCTCTTCGGCTTTTCCCGTCTCTTCTTAACAGTTGATAACTGCCGAGGGGTGCCTCGTGTTCTCCAATAGCTCCAGAAAGCCATGCTTACGTTTAGACGATGGTGTCTGGTGTGTGCTCGTCGACCAAAGTCCTGGCCTCACCAATCTTGTTAAATGGGCTTTGTACATTTCAGTACATCAACTCCGGCGTCTGTCTTTTCGGTGGGACCAGCCACGATTACAAAAAGCGTTGGCCACATGAACGATCATTTGATCCGTATTATCTTCCCACTCCTTATTTTTAGTCCTTTCTCCCCCTCGTCTGTCCTCCTCCTTCATGCTGTGCCATTCTTTCGGTTCGTAATCCGGCTAAAAAAACACCTCCCTTTGCGAATGAGGAAGGTCCGTTCACCTTTCTAGGAGATGTGAATCCTTGAATTCATTTTCAAGAATGATTATAAGAGGCCTTGGTGATGGTAGTCTTCACGATGCCTCGGCGTTTCCTAGACGGAAAGTTTTGTGCGCAGTAACACACTCTCCATCCTGAAGGATGTCATTTGATTATGCTCGCATGGGTTGAGATCGCCTTCGACCCTTTCTTTTGCGACCGAAAAACTGGACTTAGGAGCTTCCTTCATGACTATATTTCGTCTTCGGTCGAGATGTCCATTTTGTGACTCACGCGTACGTTTTATGATAATGCCTTTACTGCGATCATGAAGAGGGCGCTGACGTTTATTTTTATGCACAGAATCTGCATTGCACCAGTTCCCGTTTTCATCATCGTTCGATTCGAGGACAGCTGTCGTGGCATAGCTACCGCGCTGTTCCTCACCCACTGAAACCTCTTGGTCATGTGATGCCTCCTTGGGCAGTGCAGTATTCGCTTGCATTGTGTGAAGACACTGTTCTATTATATTGACAGTATGGCTTACTTTGTCTTTCAAGGATGCCCTGGGACGCTTCTGCATTTTCAGAGACCCCTTCCTGTCATCCCTTTCCCCACTAGAGGTCGGTTCTCGGTTGTGATTAGTTCCTTATACGATCACTCTTCTTTCTGAGCGGCTGATGCAGTTAGTAAGGCCGTACTTGGGTATGTTCCTTTTATTTTCAGAAGTTCTGACATCACCGACTTTCTTTTTTGGGTGAATGACAAGGCCGTTCATCAACTTCTCCCTCTCCAATCCTTCTGAAGACGTCTAAAACATGTCGCATAGGTTTCGTCTTCGTATTTTATATCTAGTAAAGTTATCAAACTCTATGTCTGCTTGGCTGGAGGATATTTGACAGCAGGAAACCCCAGACTGCATTTATTTATACAATGTGTACTGCATATATTATCTTTTTTTCCGTTCGTCTGTTGCATGTCAGCGGTCTAGTGGTAGGGACGCCATCCTCATTACTCTGTTTCTCGGAATCGATTCCGACTCCGGACGGGCTTCGTGCACAATGTTTCGAGTGCATTTGTTCAGCTATCATTACCGTTCAGAGGCCATCAAACGAGGATTTCGTATCCGAACTCCAACAAACCTCTTTGCGACCCTACAAACGGCATAAATATTAGAGTCGGCCCACCACAGCAAGAGACTCATGGCGTGCCCAGCAGCCCCCAGTGTCAACATCAAACACCCGACCGAGGACCCCCTCTTTTCCATGTATATAACAAGCCGAACGATTGCTGGTACTGCCAGCTATTCAAAGAGGGCGTCGGTAGGTTTGGTCATAATAAACCCCTAGGTAAGACGGCGCTCGTTCTATTAACCTTCATTTCCCCCCCCCCACCATCTACAGATTCCCTGTTAACAGTCGCTGGTACAGTTTGTGGAACCCCTACCATCGTACTCATTGACACTTAGGCCACTCGGTCTGTCTCGTGACCTTCCCATATTCCCACTATGCACTCCCAACTCGGGTAGCCACCGTAACCCTGATCATAATCCATTTGCTTAGTTATTCATTCTTCCCCGCAGCCAGCTGCACTCCTTTGAGATCTTTTTGTTAGATTTAATCTTTTTCTGCCAATTTCCCTTGTCTTTCGTGCTCATTTGTTATCACAGTTAATATTGTATCGTTTGCGCATTCAGAGTGTTATTCGCCTAGTATCATATGCGTGTATATGTATGTGTCGACTATTGTGACTCAGCACCCGTACGCTGTCACATACTCTAACACCGGTCGGATAAAAATTCCAAACAATCGACCAAAATGTCTTCGTCAAAGTTGAGGAATAATCACCTGATCGTTCTCAGGATACACACAGCCTTCTTTTCTATCCCGGAGCGGTGCGACAGAGGTATGAAAGTGGGCATCCTTCACACGCCTGGGTCCCATTACTCATTTACTGGCTGGAGTTGGGGGTCTCCGATGGAATACTAATGGTCAAATCTCATCATTTTTCGTCAAATAGATCGTAGTCAGAGGACTTGAAATTTGTTGAAATTGAAGTTGATGACCCACTTATCACATCACTGCTGCAATCGGTCCAAGTTATTTGGTAAGTTCAGCTCATTCTCTGACTTTCCTATTAAATTCCATATCTTTAGGTCATCGGCGAACAACACTTCACCGCAGGTCATGCAATCAAGGCAGTCGTTCACGTATATCAAAAACAGAATCGGATCCAGAATGGTCAGTTTTGGAACCCCACCGTGAACGGTTTACCATTCAAATTTGGCGACATCAGTATGAACACGCTGGTGTCTGCCTGTGAGACATTCGGCCAACTATTTAAGTAGGTTTTCGATCCCACCTATCTGACGCAGTTTAGATATTAGCCGACTGTTTGAAACTCCGTCAAATGCTTTGCTGATGTCAATGTAAACAACACTCACTGACAAGCCCATTTCCAAAGCTTTCTAAAGATTTAGTCCAGCTTTCCAAGGATACAAGCAATCGACCGCCGTGAAAATCGACCGCCTCTAAAGCCATGCTGATGCGCACTAAGCACGTTTTTCTCCACATTATGTTTCAGCAGTCTCGTTTTTATTATTTTCTCCGTTAGTTTACAACAAATGCTTGTGAGACTCACTGGTCTGAAGCTACTTGGTGAGGTTATCCCTCCCCTTTATGCATGGCGTTTATGTTAGCTAACTTTAATTTCGTAGGCAAAAGCCCCCCAAGCCATCGAACCTTCAAAGATCCTGGAGAAGCGGAGGCCAGTTGTTCTGCGAGTTCATTCAGGACTTTTGCGAGTACGCCATCTGGACCAGGAGATTTAATGGGCTAAACCAGGTGAGGGTATCTGCGTGTGCATCTCCGCACACGGTAACACGGCTGTGCAGGCAGGACGGACCTCCGCCCCGGCATCTCCGAGACGAGGCTCCGTCTGCAAACACTGCAGGAGAGCACAAGGTGAGTGCCTCCCAGGTAAGAGAACACTGCTCTGCTGGATTGCTATTTGCATGCATGTCTGTGTTTGTTCTTGTTGAAAACTAAATTCTGTTCTGTTGGAGTTCCTCTGTTGCCTTTGCTTTTTGCTGTTCTTGCCTGCTTGCTTTTGTCTGCTTGTTTGTGTTTGTTCTTACTGCAAGCTTAATGTCGTTCTGTAGAATTTGTCTGCACACCGCTTATATCTAAGCTTAGAAAGGGACGGGGAAGCTCCGCATCCCGTCTCTCTATTCTTTATCCATCCCTCTCCTTCAAGTCCTACGGCGTTGTCACAGGCAGTCCCAGGTCAAGTCGGGTAGTTCTCCCGCTAAACAAAAGTCATGATGCCTTAGTGGAGTTCGAAAGCCGTCTGGGACAATTGAGCAGCCCCATTTAGTAAGGGCACTGCCCACCACGCGATGGGGAAGGGGCTAGAAAAGGGGCCTTAGACAAATGCTGGGAAACCACGCCGTCTGCAGGCTAACCGTGGCCGCAGACGTAAAACTCGCGCTCGAGACAACCAAACAATAAATAGCACACTCTCTCTTCCCCCTTCTCTTGTCAACCGTCCCACTCGTCAGACTGGTTGGGCGAGTCCGCTCACACTGGCAGCCTGGAATGTTCGTCCCTTTTCAGACAATCCGAGGAGCAACCGACCGGAATGGAGGACAGCGACAGTGGTTCAGGAACTGGCGCGCTACAGGGTGGACATCGTCACACTCAGCGAGACCCGCTTCTCCGCACAAGGGCAACTGGAGGAGATGAGTGCGGGTTACACCTTCTTCTGGAGTGGTCGCCCCAAGACAGAGCGATGGGACGCGGGCGTCGCCTTTGCCATCCGGAACGACATCGTGGGACAACTGTCCTGTCTGTCGCAGGGCATCAACGATCGTCTGATTAAATTCCGCCTGCCCCTCCGGGAAGGCAAATTCGCCATCAACATCAGCATCTACGTCCCGCCCAGGACCAGCCCCGACGAGACGAGGAACAAATTCTGTGAGGAACTGCACGTCCTCTTGACGTCTGTACTGAAGGCGGATAAGTTGATTGGCCTTGGTGACTTCAACGCCCGCGTCGGCACAGACTATGCTGCCTGAAGAGAAGTGCTACGCCTCAGTGGTCTTGGCGGCTCCAACGACAGTGGCCTGCTCCTCCTGCGAACCTGCGCAGAACACCGGCTCATTCTGACCAACAACTACTTCTGCCTGCCGTATGCGAGATAAGGCCACCTGGATGCATCCTCGGTCGCGACGCTGGCACCTGCTGGACTATGTCGTCGTCGTCCAGAGGCGAGACCGGCGGGATGTGCTAAGGACAAAAGCGATTCGAGGTGCTGACGGCGGATCGACTATCGACTCGTCATCTTGAAGATGCAGATTCGCCTAGAGCCTCGCAGGAGAACTCAAGGTAAGCGACCCCCAGGTGAACTGATTACCACTTTGTTGTCTTTGCCTGCTAACCATTTCGATTTGAGCGACGAGCTAGCTCAACGGCTAGCCAACCTTCCAACCACCGCCGGCGAAAACGCCTCCGCTGAGAACCGATGGTACCAATTGCGGGCCACAGTCCAGTCGACAGCCCTGGCTGCCCTCGGTCACGCAGGTCGCCAACATCGGGACTGGTTCAATGAAAACGACGCCGCCGTCATCAGCAGACTGCTCGCGGAGGAGGACCGCCTGCACAAAGCCTACGTCAGTCGTTCCACCGATGAGAACAAAGCAGCCTTCTACCGTAGTCGCTGCCTTGTGCAACGGCGGCTGCGCGGAATGCAGACCGCTTGAACGGCTCGCAAAGCGGAGGAGATCCAAGGATGTACGGACCACAACGAATGGAAGAACATTTTCTCCGCGATCAAGGCTGTCGACAGTCCACCAACCAAAGGTACTGCTCCTCTCCTCAGCGCCGATGGCAGCACCCTACTCTCCAAGAAGACACAGATTCTACAGTGAGGGTCCGAGGACTTCGTATGCGTCCTCAATCATCCCTCCATCATCTCCGATGCCGCCATCGTCCATCTGCCTCAAGGGGAGACCAACATGGACCTCGAACTCCCGCCCTCTCTCCACGAAACCCTCAGGACCCTGAAGCAGCTCGCTAGCGGGAAATTACCCGAATCGGACGGAATTCCTGCAGAGCTCTACAAGCACTGTGGCCCCCAACTCATGGATCATTTGACTGCGCTCTTCCAGGAGATATGGCGTCAATGAGAAGTCCCACAGGATTTCAAAGACGCCACAATAGTCCATTTATTCAAGCGTAAGGGGAACCGTAAAATCTGCGACAACCACCGAGGTATTTCCCTGTTGAACATTTCCGGGAAGATCTTCGTTTGCATCCTTCTCCACCGCCTAAATAATCGCCTGGAACAAGATCTTCTGCCGGAAAAACAGTGCGGCTTCCACCGTCATCGTGAGACCACGGGCATGATCCTTGCCGCTTTTCAACTGCAGGAGAAGTGTCAGGAGATGCGGATCCACATGTACTCTATCTTCGTGGATCTGACAAAACCTTTGGCACGGTGAATCTCGAAGGACTGTGGAAGATCATGCAGAAATTCGGCTGTCTCGAATGATTCACTTAGATGGTGCGTCAGCTCTACGATGGCATGATGGCGCGCGTCAGGGACAATGGAGCTGTCTCAGAGGCATTCGTAGTGACCAAAGCAGTGAAGCAGGACTGCGTTCTCGCGCCCACTCTCTTCAGTCTTATGTCCTCTGTCATGCTGATGAACGCCTACCGTGACGAATGTCTCTGGATCCGCATCGCCTACAGGACGGACGGTCGCCTTCTCAAGCATCGGCGGATGAACTTCCAGTTACGTGTATCCACAACTGCCATTCATGAACTTCTCTTCGCCGACGACTATGCCCTCAACGCCACCTCGGAAGGGGACATTCAAAGGAGCATGGATCTCTTCGTTTCCGCCTGCGACAGCTACAGCCTTGTCATCAGCACGGAGAAGACGGTGGTTATGCATCAACCGCCATCTGACGCTGCCTATGTCGCACCCCAAATCAGCATGAACAGCGCCCAACTGCAAGTCTTGGACAACTTCATCTACCTGGGCGGCACGCTCTCCCGTAACACCAAAGTCGATGATGAAATGGCTCGCCGTATTTTCAAAGGCAGCCAAGCCTGCGGCTGTCTGCAGAACGCCGTCTGGAAACGTCGCGATCTCCATCTCAACACAAAGCTGAAGGGCAGGGAATGCTGCTGACTGACGTCCCAATTCAGCCCGCACAGTCCGTCCAGGTGTGTGCCTTTGTGTGGAGTGGCGGGCTGGTGAGCTGGGAGCCAGGCCGAAACGGCTCCCTCTTAATGTGACCGACGGCACTCTCACTCTTGAGAGACGTACGCCGCTCAACCCCGTTGTTTGAAATCCTGATGCTTGTGTTTGAGAGGCCGGATCGTGCGTGTGGCGTTTGCAGACAAGGTCCCTAGATATGTCAGCCACGGCGCCCTTTCCCACACCAGTCAACTGACCGGCCCGGACAGTGGTTAGGGCCTGAGAATGGGAAGGGGGAGTGAGGTCGACGACTTAGCGTATTTTCCTCACTATAAACAATCTGACGCGCTCGAAGCCATCACGGTGCGATAAAAGCAGTGGTTTGGGAGGTTGTCAACTGACGGGATAATCTGGATGTCGCAGTCGGCCCACTGTTGTGTATTTGTTTAGAGTGACCAGAGTCAGACTACAATGGCTCCTTCTTAGTGTGGCCTTTATGGCACTCCCACTGCGTGGGATCCGAGACGGGTGTGGGCGGCACGCCTAGGTGCGGATTTGGCCGTATTAGTTCCCCGCCATCGTTGTTGTTAGTTAAAAAAACCTAGTCACCTGCTGTGCGGACCAGGGGGTGTGGAGTGGAGTGCCAAGGTGCGGGCTCGGCCGCGCTATCCACCTGTGCCCTCCCCGCCTCCGGTCTTCTTGACTATGTCTTGACACCGGGTCCGAGTGGGGGAGGAGGAGAGAGTGAGGTAGATGTTGGTCAAGTTTACTATCACTATAAACTAATTCACGCGCATGTTAACGTTCCTGATTCATCTGGCTGTGGGGCACACGATGGACATTGTCGGAAATGACGTTCGAACTGTCAATCTTACTGAACGTTAATACTAGAACTTTTGAGCACCCGATATTGAAAATAGTCAGTCGACTGTCCAGTAAGAGTCATTTTCAACCGTAGTAAGTCGAGTTTTCGGGATAGTAAGTTGCAGAATAAAAAAACTGACTAGAGGAGTAAGCTCTGAAAGATGAAAAATAACCCCTACTGTATGCGAATGTCCGCAACCTTGTGGATGTAAACATCGAATGAGAGGCATATTTACGGACAGGCTCCCATTCATAGTAACAAGCAGCCATACTTTGTTCTCCTCCCTTCTCGACTCGTTCGACATATGTTCATAGTATCTCCGATGACACATAAAGTGTATGTGTTGGCCGGCTTTACTTTGCTCATGCATAACCAATTTGAAAGAAGAGAACAGTCAAATCACCCTCGTCAAGCGCACACTAACTAGATGTGGTGTGACTGGAGAGGTGAGTCCTGGTAGCGAGTAGCACTGCAGATGCGTTAAATCAAAAAGTGGATCAGACTTACTAACGGCACGCTTCGAGTCCGTGTCAGGCATAACGCCAAATTTCAATACTAGCTGGTCCACATACTCGGACAGTCGACTGGGCATAGTAGAGGGAGAAGGGGATTGGACCTTCACTGATGTGTACATCATTTCAAAACATCAGCACAGCCCCCATAAAATAAGTCTCACGCGCTTGAATCTAGCCCGGAGCGATAAGAGTCATGGCTTGCAAGGCTTCCAACTGACCGAATAGCTCAGTCCTCCTCAGAATTGGGTGTCAGCCAGCAATAGTTCCTTCGGAATGTTGCCTTTATGGTATCCTCGCCTATGTGAGATTCAAACCGCCCTTACCGTTGAAATGTTGCCTGGAATTTGCTGCATACAGTGTAGAAGAGGATTTCAGTCCTACCGTAAACCGCCAGTTAGACAAAGGCTACACAAAGTCAACTTCCTAGCGCATAGCTGTAATCTCTGTTCAGAATCTTGAGAGTGAGTGGACACCGCGTGTATGAATTTTGTTCTACTAACACACGCAACGATTGGTGTTACCTTGTGTACCGACATTGTGTTTAAATAGGGTTTACTAGAAACTGTTGGGTTTTAGGGAACCACACAGGAGAGTGATACTTCCCTTTGTTCCTCTAGTTTATTAAATCGCACCAAAATCCGTTTTATTGGCATGCCGTCTTGTAGTTTTCGAAATGCTAGCACGGGTGCTTTAGAAATGAGGTCAAAAAGGTCGCTGAGTTTGCTTTGCTTTCTTGACTGAGGCCTATGTGGTGCTTTAAGTGCACCGTGATAATCTCAAGCGCGTGAAATCTTTTATAGTGAAGAAAATATGCTAACAGCCGACATCACCATCCATTCCATTTTGCGTGCACCCATCGGTTTTCCGAGCCGGTCCATCAACTGATGCTGGGATTGGGAGATGTGGATGATAGAGCTAGGAACAACCTGCCTGCACCTGCCACACGTACGACCTGGCTCCACGCGTACACACAAGGGATATGGACTGATCGGATCTCACATCTAGCAGAGGGGCTGCATGGGGGAGCCAAAGAACACACCTTCCACTTACGTGAGAAGTGTCTGTTTCGTGTGATATCGGACGTGTCCACGAATGGTGCATGTATCCGTAGGAAAAGGTGTGCCGACGTTGTCCAGTCTACAGTGATTTACCACGAATTAGCATAGAGGCACGTGACCGAGTGGACCCATGCGATGGTTGAACGCGTGTGGGCAGTGCGAGCAATTGAGCTGATGTTGATGAGTTTATGTTGGTACTCCAGGCACCGATTCGCCAGTTCGTA
Source organism: Spirometra erinaceieuropaei (assembly GCA_902702965.1). NCBI lineage: Eukaryota > Metazoa > Platyhelminthes > Cestoda > Diphyllobothriidea > Diphyllobothriidae > Spirometra > Spirometra erinaceieuropaei. Next base: position 124,804 of record CACRXP010000758.1, read on the forward strand.
AGTGACCGACCAGAGCAGAGCGCGATGTGCATGTGCGATGGCAATGTGGGTAGGGTAGCTTGGAGACCGCAGAGTCGGTTGCGGTGCTGCTGTTGCTGCAAGTTCTGATCACGCTAATGAATGGGTAATGCCGGGATGGACGAGTTGTTGGGTACGCAAGGTGTGCTTGGTGTGTCGATATTGCGGTGAATTTCGTTGTCGTGGGTATACATGTAGCTGAATAGGCCCATGAGATGAGTGAATTTGCGTGGGCAGCATGGACAGTGAAGGAGGATGCGGTAAGTGTATGTGGGGGCTCCAGACCCCGGTTCACCGGTCGCAGTGAGATGGATTCGCAAGTGACGCACTAGACCGATGCGTGATGTGGAGGCGCGATCTCAATGGTAACTGGCTGGTATCGAGTCCACATTGTTAGTGATGGGGACCATAGTGGTGAGCGTGGTCGCTGACGGGGCCTCGGGAGTGTTTCAATCGGTGGCAGAACTGGAAGAGGCGGCCGTCTTCGTCATGGGGTTAAGGCTGGAACGAAAGAGGCGGTGATTGCCGACAGCGGCGCCGGCTCATCAGAACTGTGATCACCGGTGGTGGGGACGATCGTCGCCGTGGGATTGGTGCAGGAGTAACGATGGAGGGGGGGGGGATTGTTGAGGCAACGGGCAGGGTTGCTAGGTTGTTTTAGTAGGTCCGGAGATTCCCGACGAGGCCGATTCGGGTTCAGAATGTTCGCTGACAGCGTGGACATGTTGGAAAATTTTGGGTGTTGGCGTTGTGTATCAGAGGCACTTGTGATTTGCAAGCCTTTCCTCCGGCTTTGGCTGAAGTGATCTGGTTGACTTCCTAGGGTGCTATTCTAGTCTTCACTGCTCTTCTCCTGGCTGGTCGGTCCCGGGCGAGGTTCTTCTAGGCCTTCGGGTTGATTCGCAAGTGCTCCAATGAGTTGTTGAGGGTGTCCTTGTCCTTGTCTGTCTGCCTCCTCCGCGAACACCCACATTGTCCATCTTCCCGAGGTGGTTGCTTCATCGCAGTTGGTGTTAACTCAACATGACGTGGATGCTGAGGAGTCAGGTTTGTCCCAGGAATATTGTGTCGATAATCCTGTCCTGCAACTCCAGCGCTTCTGGAGGCGGCTAGGATAGAAGTGATTAGGATCCCACGCTTGTCGCTTGTAGATAATCCAGATCTCTGTTCCATACAGCAGTGTCGTTGAAATGACAAGTATATACATCTTGGAGTAGCGCATGTTGAGTTAAGTGGCATGGTCTTTTCGCGCCGATTTTCGATGACCTTATAAATTTGGACGTACCATGGGCAAAAAGTTTCCTTTCATACAATCATAGTATAACAGATAACATCTTTTTAATTTCTACAATTGGTAAAGTACCGACTATCGACTTTAAAAAAGTTTGTAATTGGGAGAACTTTTGAGAACGTGAAATGCTTTCTCAAGTATTTTCTTATCTGAAATTTAACACCGATGTTTTTGGAGTCATATCTCCTGCAAAGCTTTGTGAGGCTTAACTGAAGCTTGAAAACAGCACATGATTTTACCGAATGTAAAATGCACAGATGTAATATAGAAAGCCCCGAGTCAGGGTTTTTTCGGGAATTAGTAGGCTTCCTAAAATCAGAAGATGGTTTTTCTTTGAGTAGAAAATATGAAGAAGGCGTGATCTGGTACAAAACAAACATACGGAAGGATGCTTTAATGTGTCCCCCCTAAAACATGTTGGGATTTATAGTCATCGAAGATCAAGGGAGGAAAGCACACCAATTAAACAGTCACTTTAGCGAGTGAAATCTTCCTAAGTGACTGGAAGGATGAACAATCAGAAGCCAACATCCTATCATGCATGAAATACATTGTGATTCTTTTGCATGTTAGGGAATCGTCAGACCCCGCTTTAATAGTCCTCTCTGATCATAACCATATTTTAACATTTCGGTCGATATTTCACGAAAACGGACACCTACTGAAAGTATAGCTACAGCGGTGGTGCTCACGCAAAATAGAAGACCATGCAGGGCGCACGTAGCGGTTACCACCTTAAATGCTTTGAACCTTGTTAGAAGTCAAGACTTCTGAAAAAAAGGAGTTATCATAGATCGCCACGTTTCATGCGTGCGACAGATTCACCGGCTCTGCAAAGCGCCTCATTTGGCACTTGATGTGTGCTGACGAGAGCACAGTGTCTGGCTGCTGACGCAAACTGTTCGGTGATAGAGCCGGTATAAAAAGCCCTGCGGAGTCACCTCCCGGCTTGCAGGACTCGTCGTTGATCAGCTAATAACCCCCTATAACTGTCGTCTGTCCTGTGGCTGCTCTCATCTCCGACGGTGGACTCCTGTTAAAGTTCGAAAGAATAAAGAAATGATTTCGGTGCTCAAATAACCTAATTTTCGCCCATAATTAATAGGCATTGACCAAGCTCTATCGACGGGGAAAAATAGGCAAGCGACGTTACCAACACTGAATGGCAAATATTATTCCTGGCACACCCACACACACGGCAACATCCTGAATTTGTGCCGATCGTCCTTTCAACAGATTGATAATTACATTCTGGAAAATGCTGCTACTTAAACTATGTGCCTTCCTTCATAGATGTTCCGCCTGTATAAGTTCGGGTATCTTTCTTGGCAAATGAGTAAATGCCACTTCTTATGTGAAGAAGAAAAGGAAGAGTTGAGCACCGGAACACTTCGCTTATTGTCCTGAGCTTTCAAACTCGTGCAGGATTCCATCGTCAGAGGTAGTAGCAGCAACAGAACAAGTGACAGTTATAAGGAGTGTAGGCCGATCACAGACCGACGGCGCAAGACTGGAGGTGGCTACGTCGGCGCCAGATCGCTAAATCAATTGACCGAGTTCTCATCCGAGGCCCAGGCTTCAATCAATTCTCGGCCTGTTTTTTTGCGGCGTGGGCGACTATTTTGGGGGTTGTGCAATTAAAGTCGCGACCCATTTCGTAGGTCTGGGAAGCCACTTGCGTCGCCTCGTCGCACAGCCAGCATATGCTCGCGTATGCGCGATCCGAGCATGCGCCCAGTCTGCTCTGCGTAGTTACAAGGACAATTTTAACACGGACTGTGATATAATACTCCAGATTGCTCTCCAGGATTTAACCGGTCTTTAATTTTCATGACACTATTGCTCATGGTGGCTTTGGGGCGGTGTGCTATTCCACCACCTAGCTCGGCAGCAATGCGCTCGATCGCTTCTGAAACGCCCTTGATGTGTGGCAGAGAATGCTATATCGTCGGTGGTGTTGATGTTCGAGTCATCTGGTAGCGACCCCGCAGACAGCGACTTATGAATGCCCTCGGATAGCCATTTTGCAAAAACTGGTCGCGGAGATAACGGGCTTCACGTGCTCTGTCCTCCGGTTTGCTGCAGTGATTTTGGATCCGTTTGAAGAGCGTCTTCACGCAGCTTCGTTTGTGAACCACCGGATGGTTGCTGTAAAAATTGAGAAGCTGTGTGGTGTTCGTTGCCTTACTATGAACCGTCGTTTCAAGTTTACTGTTAAGGTTTCGTCTGACAAGCGCATCCAGGGAGAGCAATTGCTGTTCCTGTTCTTCTTTCCGTTGGAATTTTATATCAGGGAAGACTGCGTTGAGCAGGCTGTGGAAGTGTTGCAGTATGTCCTTCTTTACGACGACGAACGTGTCTTCTACGTAACGACGCCAAAATACCGGCTCATGTTGGATGAAGTCGATCTTTTCTAACTCCTGTAGGACCAGTTCTGCCACTAAACCGGAGACCGGTGAGCCCATTAGGGTCCCCTTTATTTGTTCATAGGTCTTTCCGGCAAAAGTGAAGAAAGTTTGTTAGCAGAATTCAAACAGTCCCATGAGGTGTTCAATTTTTATGTCAATCCTTATGTCTATTTTGTAGGAAATTGCGCCTTCTACATTCACATTATTAGTCCTGTCTACTTGGATCCTCAGGCCTAATTATGTTGCTGACAAAGGGGAAGTGGACTTTTGAGGTATAGGGACAGTGGGCGCGTCCACGCCTGATGAATATTGAAACAGTCCTCGATGAAGGTGGACTGCCAAACAAAAAAAACCTTTACAGGTGTTAAACAGGCAGTATGCGGCCGGAAGACATGGTTCTACCATGGCGCAGATTGGCGAGATCTGCCACATGGATCACCCTATAAAAAGACTAGAATTCAAATGCCGGCACCGTCTGAGACATTGTGGTCGTGGAGCACCGTTAAATTACTTCCTCATGCAGCCTCCTCCTTGCGTGTCAAATGACCACCTAAAAGTCCGTTTTAGAACTGAGGTCCGGGTTTATGCAAATTCCACAAAAACAACTTCCACCCTGATGCTCGTGGATATTGCCCAGCAAGCCGGATAGTATGAAACCTGGCCTTTTCGGAAGTTAGATAACTGCATATAGCTTGTCGTAACGGGAGAACTCCTCGTCTGCAAGTAACTCAGAGCCTGATTATGCTGCCTGTGGTTCGAGGTCTAGGAGTCAGGCGCAATGGATCCTTGTCAGTGTGGCTGCTATGGCGCTGCCGCGAAAGGGAGATCCGGACTGCCCTCTTTTTTTCCTGTGAAAACCTGGTACATCGTCCACGGATCTGGTCGTTGTTACGCGCGTAGACGGGCTGTTAAGCTCTGTTAGCCACTATGGCCGAGCAGACTATCGGTCATCCTGCTTCTGTCTTATCACCGGGGCCAGGTGGGCGAGAGAGGGGGATGTGCAGCAGATGCTGTGCAAGTCAGCTATCATCATAAACTACCTCATGCGCAAGTTACTGTCTTGAACCCACCGTGCTGTGGCGCACGCGATGAATTTTGTGCCTTGCGACGGTCGAAGTGGCACAACACGCATGCCACTTGCCTTTAGGAGGTGCATCTGCAAGATGGCGGCTAGCAAAGTACTAAGATGCCAGGCGTCGGAAATTGTTTTCGCACTAATTCTTGATACCCGACAACTCTGGCGGACATGCTGTCGCGATCATTGTCAGCATTCAGGACAAGGCCTCACTTATGTGCTGATAGCCAATGTCATTTGTGTGTCTTCGAGGCATTGCCAACGTCCCACCTAAATTGCTTGCAAGGTTACCAAATACCAGATAAGTATCATGTCAATAGATACGACTGGCTGCCGACTATATTTCAACAATCCTCGGAATCTCCATCTGATGAAGGTGCGAGCTGCGGAACCGGACGCTACTGCCAGGGCGAAGTGAATTAAACTGCAGAAAGCCGAACACTCCACTGCCCTGGAGGTCCTTGCTCGCGCATGTCATCAGCGGACGGACTGATTTGATGACGGCGAGTGGATCTACAATCGGCTCTCCGAAAAGGGAAGACTGCACACGATCCACGTCAAACCGAGACCAACAGAGAGGCTTACTTCCGCCGTCGAAGCCCGATGCAGCAGAGTATGAAGAAGATGCAATATCTTTGGAGGATTCACAACGCTGAAGAACTTCAAGAGTATGAAGGTCGGAATGGAATAAAGTACTTATTCGCATTCATCAAAGTGGTATACGGTCTCCATACCAAAGAGACCGCGAAGCTGCTCGATTCCGACGACGAGACAACAACCCCGAGGGGAAATTTCAAATTCTGGAGTTTTGGGCTGGAAAATTCAGGGACGTCGTTTATCGGCCATCCACAGTATTCGGCGAAACCATCGGCAGGCAACTTAGAATGCAAACCACTGTGGGTTTCAAGGGAGCCGTGAAGCCATTGACATGGTCTTCTCTGCCTGTCAACCCAAAGAGAAACGCTAAGAAACGAGGACACCGCCTTTGCGGCCTTGACAACGGCCTCCGACACAGTGAATTGCGTTAAGCTTAGTGAAGCTATGCCGAAATTCGGATGTACAGAGCATTTTACATAGATGACGTGACAACTCCACGATGGGATGCTGGCCTGTGTCATGGCGAATGAGGCAGACTCAAAGGCATTCGCGGTGACAAATGGGGTGAAACGGAGTTGCGCAATCCTTCCCACCCTCTTCACTATCATGTCCTACGCCATCCTTCTGAAAGACTGCCGTAAAGAGGGGTCAGGCTATATTCACTATCGAACTGACGGAAAACTGCTCAACATCCGTCGTCTGAAACCGTCTGCCAGCGTCCACTACCTATTTTTCGTAAATGACGGTGCGTTAAACACCACAGTGGAGAGGAACACGCAACGGAATGTGGACCTCTGAGCCTCCGTCTGCTACAACTTCGAACAGGTCATCAGCACGGAGAAGATCGTGGTCATGTACCAACTGGAGCCAAGTGCTGACTACGCTGAACCCGTATCAATGACAACGAATCTTACCTCAGAGCAGTAGAGAGATCCGCGTACCTTGGAGACGAAATTCCAAGAAACATCATGGTCCACGGCGAATTCACAAGTCGAGCCTCCGAAGCCAACCCGGCTTTCGGTCAGATAAGGCACTCCGTCTGCAACCGTCGCGGGATCCTACTCAGTACATAACTGAAGAGGTATAGGGCTAGTGAGGAGTGGCCAGGAATAAACATCGTCAACCGAACTGACGGAGAGCTGTTCAAAATCAGACATATGCGGACATTCATGCGAGCTCCGACGACCAGTGTTTGTGAGCCCTCGCTCGCCGACGATTGCACGCTTGGCACCACGACAGAACCGGACGTGCAGCGGAGCACGGATCATTTTGCCTCCGGTTGCACAAGCCTCGAACTGACAATCGACCAACACAATTTGAAGAGTACAGAGCAACTAGTAACAACAAGAACATAAATCTTCTGGCATCTATGGGCGTATTCGCTATCCGGAGGTACAATTTCAAAAGATATCACGATCGATGACAAAATCTGCATGCCAGATCTCCAACGCTACCTGGGCCTCCGGCCAAGTGCACCACTCAGTTTGGGATAGCAGTGGCCCACGCATGAACGCAAAACTGAAGATATATTGAGTTGTTATACTCCCTATGAGACGGAGGCATGGATAGTCTACGTGAGTCAATCGCCTCTACGGAATACTAAAGCTGTTGTGGCAAGAGAGGATCCCGACAGGGGATTCCCGGAAAAAAATCGGCATCTCCAGTATCCACGCCATGTTAATGCAGACGTAACTGAGTTAGAGCGGCTCCATCGTAGGCATGAACGGCGAGCACCTCCCTAGGCGACTATTCTACAGTGATATTGTTGAAGTTGCTCTCAGACAGGGAAGACAAATGCGTCGGTAAAAAGACACCCCGAAAATCTATCTCGAACACCTGCAAATAAATTAGATCACCTGGGATGACCTCATTCGTAATCGACAGGCGTGGCACACCGCCGTAAGAACTGAAATCGTAATTTATGCAATCCATCGTACAAAAAAGTCCATGGCGAGGAGGCATTAACACTAACACCTGCCAACATAAATGCTGTGCCAACTGACATGCGAAGCGGACAGAGGACTGATAGTACATCTTCGGATCCACCACTGAGACGGGTCACGCAATTCCTCGGCAACTGCCCAGAGCGTTGCCATCACCCACCCACCCATTAATCATCGCCAAAAAACGCCAGCGCCATCGGCGGTGCAGACTCACTCCCAGCCTGCCCCCATTTCAACCACGCCTTCATATTACACAGAGGCCTGGTCGGGACCAGCAAATCCATTTCTCTGCGATCGGCCCCAATACGCACCACACACGCCTCTCCTGCTCACACAACCCCGGGCGATTCGGTCGTCGCATGGACCTATTGGACAATAAACATGCCCAGGAAAATTTCCAGTAAACCCGTACGGTCTTAGACTACATACCAACACCTCGTCCTAAGTGCACACTCACACATCCCACTGTCTTTACTAATCTGCTCCAAATAATGCGTGCAACCCCCCCCCCCCTCCAAGCAATGCATCACACTTCACCCCTACAGTATAAATAACCTCCACTCGGCCAGTGGTGGTATGACAGGCGAAAAGTCGCATGCAAGGACCTACGCATCTCACGTGCGTGGGAAGTATACCTTTTGGTGAAGTCTAGTCGATAACGCCTGGGGCAGGTCGTGCGTGGCACGCGTAGACGGGAAAATCAGCCTTGCCAGCCACTGCGCCCAACCCCGCTACCCGTTACTTGACGGACTCGGCTGGTGCATTGGAGGAGGCGGTGAGACCGACAATGGGGAATCAATCCTCGTGGGGCATCAGTGCGCTACTCACTGATCTGACGCGCCTAAATTTACCACGACACACTAAGACTTGCGACTTGGAGGGCTACCAACCGACAAAACAGCTCAGTCCTTATAAGAACTGAGCCAGGTTGCAATGACTCCTTCTAACTGAGGCCTTTATGGCATTCCCACCTTTGTGTGATATGAGTCGCCTTTGCGGTAGCCTGACACACGAAGTGAAGACTAGTGCGTATGCAGCATACATAGGCCGGCTGTTTGGGCTTGTCAGCCACTGCGCCCATGTTAATCTCTGATCGTCTTGACTTCGCTTTACCATCAGGACACGGTGGGGGAAGAGTGCGGCAGAGTTTGCGCAAGTTTGTTCACACCAGTATCTCTGGCAGCCTGCGGAGGCACAGTTGCTCCGTATATTATTTCGACTGAATGTTTCGCGTACACAAGCCACGGTCAGCTCTCTGATGGCGTGTTGTCAGCACATTTTCCTGCCCCATCTCCCCAAAACAGTACTACCCCTACATAGGGCAGCTTATTCAACACGGGCGGTTGCCGGGTTCCACTATTGGTCACAAGTTGGTTACCAGGACGTGTCAACCATGTTCCCTCTCTATGAGTGACAATCTCCTGAGGTGTACTTTCGACGGGTTACTGCCGTGCGTTCACCCGACCACATCAACGAACCTGGAATGGCCGTACAGCAGCAACATGTGCCTCCGCCCACGGAAGGTCATAGCGTGTAAATCGCGTACCTTCTCTACGCTGATAACGATGCGGTACCGGCAAACACGTTTTCGACGATGGGGCGTCATGTTGCATCTAGGTGGGAAGGCAGCCGAGGTTGGCCTGAGAACATACCTTCGAAGGAAATGTGGACGCCTTAGTGTCCACGGCTTCAGTTATCCATCGGGTCAAGGCAAAAGGTGGAGCTCGCATGTTATTAGAAAGCTTTGCCTACCCTCTCGGTCCTCTTTTGCCAAACTGGCAAAACAGTGATCCCCGATCGCTGGGGTTGTGCTCCAGAACCCCCCGCAACAAGTGAGATGCATGATCTGTGGGTCCAGGGGGTGTTGATCGCCATCGAGCCTGAGAATGGCGACTGCGATCGGTCAAAACAACCGTCAGCTGTTCTCGCTGAAATATGTGGTCCGGACTGCAAAGGCGCCTAGGTGGAAAATTTAAGAAATACGGACGTGACTAGAGCCTGCCCAGAGCGCGGCTCTTTGTGCGTTGCGGTCAGCCTGGCCCTATATCCCTCGATAGTCTTCAGCTGGTCGACGCAACACGAGGCAAGTACTCCTTGAGAACAATTTTAACTCCCGGTCCACGGAATCAGTCGTATGTCCCCAGAGCGAGCCACCCAGTTGACGTGCTGGACCAACACGTGGGACCAGGTCGGGGTCCGGCATGCGTCAACAGGAATAAGCACCCGTGAAAAATGCCACCATTGGGGGTGTCGTGGCAGGCCCGGTTGCAGCTCTGCCCGGGCCAGTTTTGATTCGATCCGTCCCTTTTTTGTTGTGTAAAATTCTAGTTGGCGCATGCTGTGGACCACAGCATGTGGCGGTATGCCTAGGGGCGGGTTTTCGTTGTCAGTCGGCGGTGCCCTCCCTCGCTTCCGGTCTTTTTGACTCTGTTTTGACACCGGGCCCAGTAGGCAATGCGCAAGTTTGTTATCACTATAAACTAACTCACGTGCAAGTCACCGTCCACGCTCTCACCCTGCTGTGAATCAAACGGTGAGCGTCGTCGTTCACGACGGTCGAGCCATCATGAAGGAGGAACATGAACCGCCGTGTATGTGCGAGGACCTAGCACCACTATCGAAGCAAGAGCGCTGCGCGGGGCGAATGTTGTTGTAAACATACACGGACGCCTAAACCAGGGATAGACACTGTAAGCGCGCTCCCAGGAACACGAAACGCACGCAAAAGTAGAAAATGTCGTTTAATTGTCGCGAAGCTGCAGTGCACCTAAACCTGGCGCGCCTACGTCTAGCTTTCCGGAACCATCTTATTAGTAGGAAACCATTTGCGCTAAAGGCCGATAACAGAGGATGCGCGCCGGATAACCGGTACGTTCGGACAGAAAATTGCCCATGTGGACAGAAATACAGATAGGTCATCGTGACAAATTCCTTTGCAATGAAAGCATGAGACGGCCGACCAAAGCCACCTGCTCCGCAGTAAGCACGCAATCTGACCGGCAGTAAATTGTTTTTTTCAGTAAGATAGGATGCATGTAGGCGCACGGCGAACACGAGACCCTTCTTAGAGAATGCTATAAAAACGCAGAACGCAGCAACTAGATAAAATATAAATTTCAAAGTACACGGCTTTTACTAAGTACATAAATTTCAGGTGAAGGCGACTGACGAGACGCGTAAAACTCGGACTGGAGAGAGTTTACGATGTGATCGGTGTGCAGGAGAGGACAGCGTGATGACTAGGGAGCCATAGGTAAGTTGAGAAGGGCATGCTGACCGTCAGGGAGGTAGCTGACGTTTCGGTTCTTGCTCAGCTGGTAAGCGATGTCCTCAGCGGTCTCGATCCTGCGCAGCTCAATAAGACCATCACCGGATCCTCCAAAGGCCTTGGCCAGTAGAGTAGCTGCCTCTGAATCACCCTCGGCGCTGATGACTGCAGCCAACTTTTGTTGTTCAGCCTGGAAAATAGTGGAGGAGAGGGGCAAGCGACCTTAAATTACCCAGACATAATAGTTGACAAGACGTAGCGCCAAATCCAACAATGACCACAAGCTGAGCCATAAGTGGCAGATGTTCAGCGGGCCAGCTATGCTTACTCTGATCATTCAACGTCACCAACAAGGTGGATTGAGAAAGAGATTATATCAGTTAAAATTTCTGTGAGGGCGTTTTTTTGTTTGTCAGGAGGAAAGTTCGCAACACAAACTGGACAGATAAGGCAGTTAGACTTCCAAACAGAAGATGTGGCTAGCACTACGATATGAGGTGATCGTCGAAAACTTTGCTTCTGACAGCCACACCGACATCTCTTTGTGCAATAATAGCAGACGCAGACATCACACCTATGCTAAGATGTCGGCGAACCCCGCAAGTACGAAATGGATTCCACGGAAATACCCGCAATATGAACTATTTCAGGTGCTCCAAGGCACTTCCGTTGCGTAAAACGACAAAAGCCTCAAGCAGATCTATCCGGCTATTGTCAGAACTAGTGTGCATGTGCATTAAATTGTTGCAGTCGAGAAGTACTGGTACTGTATTTTCGCAAACCGAGGACGAATGTATTCATTTAACACCCTTAAACATGCTAGTTAGGACTAATGTTAAATGAAAGGCAAGCAAGCATAATTTCATATTTCCTGAACAGCCGGTCTTACCTTCTCGACCAAAAAACGCGCGCGCTCAGCTTCTTGTTGTGCCACTTGCTTAGCTTCGACGGCCGCTGCAAACTCCGTAGAGAAGGAGATTTGAGTCTGTGAGAGAGAACATAATCAGTTAAAATGAGCAATTTA
>CACRXP010000758.1:136468-152889 GCA_902702965.1 Spirometra erinaceieuropaei
GTAAAATAAAGATACCGTTATACAGCACCAACGGTAATATGCTCCCAGCTGCAGCTAAACTTATGCCCAGCTTTCCAATCCTAGAGAACCACGTGTTGAGATGCGCGGCCATCAAGACAAGAGTTCGGAGTGCTTGGATATTCGGGCGGTAGTGCACACCAGCACTATGAGCCTATGGCGGTTCGAGTAATCATTTGGGAATTATACAATCCTTGATATCTGGGAGATTATCAACATAAACTTACGAGGTAAGCTTAGTGTAACTATAAAGCGTAACACCCTGTGACCACCCTTGTGATCGGAGGTTGACTGACGGCGGCAAACGGAGATGGCAACGGCTGTGGAAGTAAACCGCACACAGGGACGAGAATGCAAACAGAACGGCAGGCCAGAGCAATGTAACGTAACGTGCGGAGCAGTCGAACAGCAGATCACAGTTATAGTCACCAAGCAAAGTATGGAGACAATTGTACTGACTTCTAACAAGGTAAACGAGGAACCAGTCTAATAAATGTTGTTTGCGAGGATTCTAGCAGAGAGAAATTGACTGAAAGGCCAGCGGAGTGCGAAATAACCAGGTCGCTCATCATCTTTTCGGCTGCCCTGATTAATTTCTTTAACAGACCGATTACGTGAAGAAGGCTGGGGTTTTGCCGTTCTCCTAACCATGTCTGTGGGATCTCACATATATCCTGAGGACGCACGACTGAAAGAGGTTCACAGTTCAATTAATTGTGAACATACCTGAAAAAATTTACCAAGGCACTTAAAGTTACTACTTAAGTGAACTTAATGTTTACGTAGCAACGCGTAAGTGCTGTGACTGTCACGCTAGGAACTCCTACGCAGTCGGCTATCTTCCCAAACTGTTGAATAAAGAAAATTCAGGATCTTTTTGCCGACTTTTTCCCATTAGTTCAGTTAAGTTTATTGAGAGAAATGGGCGTAAGCCTTTGAGTATCCTATTTACGACGTAAAACTGACTGCGGTGTACAGAAAAATTACCTCTGCGAAAATAATTCAGACGAGTCCACAATGGTATGATAAAATAGTAGTGAGTCTTAGATGATGAGCTCGGTCTCTCATCTCTCTTAATTATTTCAGAGCATAAATATGTGAAGATTCTTTTTAAAACTTTGTATCGATGATGACATCACAACATCTATGAGGAGGGCATTCCATGGTTTGACCACCCAGACAGAGAAGGAGAACTTCCGCACATCGATTTACTCGACCTACATCGACTTACTAGAACAGGTGCAACGCAGAGCGACAATGATGGTCGACGGTCTAAAGCATTTGTCTTATCAGGAGAGGCTGAATTTGCTTGGCTTATTCCCCCTTTCTTATAGACACATAAACTGCTGTCTACTTTGGACGTTCCGGGTAGTCCGCGGACAGGGTTGCTCATTAAGAGCAGAGGACTTCTTTGAGTTTGCCCGTACAAACCAACTACGTGGCCACACCTACAAAGTCGTGAATGAGCGTACGCACTTAGATCGTCGAAAATTTTCATTCAGCCAGCGGGTCGTCCGACCGTGGAACTCGTTTCCAAGCTAGATGGTGATGGCCGGCGCAATTTGTGTGTTTAAAAGAAAGCTTGCTCTTCTAGTTTTCGACAGAAGTCGGCTTTTACAGCATGACTATGCACAGCCATTTTTGTAAAAAAAACCTCCGAAATTATTTACAGTGGCCCTATGCATTACCTTATGATTACAATTGAAATGTGACTCGATCACATTGTAAATGCCTGCAATTTTATTTTTGAGTACGAATCTGCGAAAGCACTGCACATAAATAGGGTCATCAAGGGCTCTGCCTCTAACCCTCCAAATATACACATATATATACATACATACATCCAGCCTTGCCTACTGAGTGCGCAGTTCTGACGGGTGACCTCGGAGGTTGGTCGTGGTAGCGAATTAAAAAAGCCCTCAAATTTCAGGCTACAGTCCAACCCCTTCACTATGCTTAATGTTTGAAAGAGATCCCCTTGAAATTGCCTATAACTGGAAGGGAACAGGTTTAGATTTATTAATCGTGTAACATAAGGAAATGAGCTTTGACCCCAAACATTTTCAAGGCAATTTTGAGCTTGAACTGACCACGGTCCCCAGGCCTGTATAGCGCATTCCAAGTGCGGCCGCACATATATTCCGGATGTCTTTGAGAAAGCGTCTTCGACAAAATCCATGAATGCACGCTTGATAGTGTACAGGACGGACATTGGTCTTGTTGACACTGACGAACAATGAGTGGATGGTTTAAAGGAATACGCCGTCAGCACGCCGAGAGCCTTTTGGACTTCGACGTCTCGCAAGGCTGCAGCGCCCAGAAAATAAAATCTTTTACTGGCTGATCTGGCTGTGTTGCCTAGTCGCAGAATGCCACATTTGCCAACGCTGAACAGCAGGAGCCAACGGTTTGACCACTCTTCCAACCTATTTAGGTTCAAAAGCAGTTTATCTTCGTCGGCAAGGGCCCTGAATTACACTCCATATCTTCATGTCGTCAACAAACATTGCTGCTTCCCAATCTGAATAACTTGCGCAATCGTCCACGGATATCAGGAACCAAATAGGTCCCAATACTAACCCACTGGGGAACACCATTCTCGGCCACAACAGGATCTGATTTTCCTTGACGGATGCACACAAGTTGGTGACGACTCACAAGGAAGTTTACAATCCATTTAAAGAAGTAGCCTCTGATCCCTATTTTTACAGTTTGTGTAGCAGTCTCTGGTGTGGCACAGTGTTGAACGCCTTCAGTCGGTCAATGACAGCGATGTGGATCATGTGCCTGTCCTCGAGAGCTCGAGTCCAGCTCTGGTGAGATTGCAGCAAGTTTGTCGTGCAGGATTTTCCTTTCCGGGGCCGATGTTGGCAGTTCGACAGCCTGTTGTGAAATTCCAGAAATCGCATCAATTCATTCTCCATAATCCTCTCCATAACTTCGCAGTGAATGCATGGCAAGCTCGTGGGCCTCTAGTTTGTCGTCGATGTTTCGCAAACGCCTTTGTATATTGAAGTTATATGCGCAACTTCCAACCCATAGGAAATGTTCCAGTGTCAAATCACGTACAAATGACTATTGACAGAGGCAAAGGAAGCTCACTGGCGAGTTCTTCGAGAAGCCTGAATGGAATCTCGTAGGATCCCGGGGACTTTGTTTAATGCCTCTAGTTCTATTCCGATGCGATATTCTGGAAAGAGTAAATTGTTGATGCTAGGGGCCGGTAGTTATTCAATGTAGAGAGGAAGGCACCTTGCCTCGTTTGTGTAGACCGATTGGAAAACTGTGAAAAATACGCAGCTTAAGCCCTACTACTAATAATCTCAACGCAATCGGTAGTCCTTATTAAGGGGATTTCATGTCCGTTCATTGCTCTTCTTCGGAGGTAGCTGTAGAGTAACTTCGGGTTCTAAGTTGCATCGGACAAGTTATTCCATGGTTCCAATACTTGGTTTGCGAAAAATACTTTCTCGCATCCCATCTCCCTTGGGGTACGTAGACTTCAAAGGGGCACCCCGGACATTTGTTGAAGTGGCCAGTTGGGAGACATCTTCGAGCTGGGGAGCCGTACAAACCACGCACAGTACGGGGAGTCTATATAAATTACGACTTAATTGCCTGTAACTCATAAGAGGGAAATTTAGGTTACTTAAGCGGGTCTCGTATGACAGCGTTCCTTGACCTCTCATTAATCATGTGGCCCACCTATACAACCATTACAGAAGATTCAAATTTATCTGCGTCCAGGGTCTCCAGGCTTGGATCGCATATTCAAAATGAGGCCTCATGAACGCATGGAATATTTTCGGGAAGCATCCTTTATCGAAGCCTTAATTGTCCGCTTGATTACGGGCAGCATTGCAGTTCTTGCCTTAGCCGCTGTACAACAGCGTAGACGGCTCTAGAATATTTGTCCCAAACTCCGAGATCTTTCCGAGTTTCGATTCCTCGGGATTCATCCCGTCCAAATGTTGGATGTGCGTATCAGGGACCTGGTTGGGATTTCCGAGACGCGACGTGGTACATTTGTTCCAGTTGAATGATAGGAGCCACCTATGGGATCACTCTTCCAATCAACAGATATTTACTTGGTAGTCGGCAGCATTGTGGACGACTTTCCAGATTCTTGTACCACTCGCAAACGTGGTAGGCTCACAGTCTAATTCTTATGTAAAACCGTTTGCAAACAAGAGAATTTAGGCCGGCACCAGTACTGAAACTTGTGGGACTCCACTCTCTATGACTTTGCGCATTGATTTCCATTGCTGTGCATAGACAACTTGAGAGTGATTCGCAAGGAATTTTTCGATCCATCTGAGAAATTCGCCTCTGATATCCATTGCTGTCAACTTGCACATGAGACGCTGGCACGGAACACCATCAAAGACCTTCCTGAAATCAATTTAAGCAAGATGCACAGTGCGCCCAGTATCGACGTCCCTGAAACCGGTCACGCGGCAGAGGCGCTGGACCAAAACAGAGGCCATATTGGATTCTGTTGGGCGCTATCGAGAATGCGAACCACTGCAAATGCCAAAATTCTGGGTGCGGTGGTAGGCCGAGCTGCCTGCTCTTGTCGCCTGATTGGGATCCCTGTCGCCGCCTCCAATTTTCCTGTTGGCTAAAATCTTGGTTAAGTGTTTGCTTTGGACTATGAGATGCATGGGTGCGCCTAGGCACGGGTACGGGCATGCCAGCCACCTGCACCCCCTTCCGCCTCGGCTCTATTAGACCTCGAGCCGCTGGTTTTAAATTTGAAGATAAGTGGAGGATATTATTTTAAGTGGTTTTTCTGTGAGGCCTTAACGATTTAGCCCCTGTTTTTTTTGGTTGAATTTCCTTAAATACAGGCCTCTTCTCTCAGAACCTCCCGCTGCCATCTCCTTTTGAGTTCTGCTAGTCTATACCTGTTGTTCACTAGTCGCACTCTGCAATTCTCATTTTTTGCATCCGATTTCTCTCCAACTGTCGTAATTTATTTTTAAATCGTTAGCCCCTACCTGAAATTCAGTCAAGTTGTCTGCCAGAAGTTTTCTTAATCACAACTTGATTCCAGACAAGATGAGTACAAAAGTCACTGGTCGGCGTAAGCTCTCGGCCTCTGTAAGTAAGCATGGCCTAACTAAACGTAAGTCAGAAGCTTTACCTAAATCTAAGTCAGATGATATTACTAGTCAGTCGTCACCCGTTGTAATTGGTCGGCAGCTTTATCTGTCTGCACTTGACCACTGCAATGACTTTATACTAAAGTTTGGCACTTTGATGACAATTCTTGGGAATTTATTCGACGGGAACATCTCCGATATTACCTCTGAAGAATGTACGCGTCTCGATTCACTTGTTCACCTGATCGCCAGTGAATCTAGTGATAGACAGAAGGGTTCTTACAACTTTCTGTTAAAAAATGTTCCTCGATCTGCTCGGCCAATTGATGTTGCGACCAATTTCCTGTTTTCATGTGGTTTCAACTACAAAATAGCCGATGCCAAACGCTTGTCCTCCCGTAGCAAAAATCCACCCATCTTAGTCAAATTATTTTCATCAATCGAGGTTGACACAATCTTTACTCATCGAGAGCGTGTCACTGTGTATCTAGAAAATGCAAAATTTTTCTTTTGTCATGATCTTACTCATATGGAGCGTAGAATCGGGTCTCTATTCTTACGTCAACCCACTGCTTCTCAGTCTAATGCTCCCCAACTCGGTCATAATACAAGTGGGCGTGAGGATTCAGCTTGTCCTACTCCTGCGACATCTGACTCCCTCCTTCCCCTTACTCCTACATCCCCATCTCACTCAAGCCATTTGGCGCATTTGCCTGCCCCTAAACTAGCAGCAGCAGCAGCCACATTTGTCGTTTCGTGTCCTCCGGATAGTCCCGCTGAGACACACGAAAATCCGTCTACATCAGCTAGACTGATAACTTCTCTTGTCGAACTGGGGGCTGCAAGTTCTACAGTTAAGTCACCTGTGGCTTGGCGTCTGAACGGTGAGACTCGAAAACTGAATCAGACTCCGACCCAAAAGATAGGTAGTAAAGTTCCATTTAGAGGTACGACGACTTCTCTTAGATCTAGCAAGTCTGTTCAGCCCAGCACGTCTACAAACCCCGCAGGTCCAATTATACCCCCGTATAATTCTCTGTCCTGCGTACCGGTTACTTATCAAAGCCCTACTATATATCCAGCAAATAATTCATACATGAATTGCCCTAAGTCATTTATGCCCTAACCTAATTCAGGTTTCCCACCACTTAAGGTCAACGGTTCTCAGGTAGGTCAACCTATCTCCCTTGACTTACAACCTGGACCTGGTTTCCCACCCTTTTATTCTTATAGCTGCCTACCCTCACCCACTAGCCCCTACTTTCATTCTAGGTTCCCTCCTCCTCCCCTTCCTTCACAATATAACTAACAACAAGTCTTTCCATGTTCTAAATCCCCTAGTATTCCCTAGTATCCCCTAGTATCTGTTATTCTCTCGCCGCAAAGAAAGGCAATTATCCTCTGTATCTACAATACCCCAAATTCTTTAGCCCGTGATGATTCACAACTCTGCGAAATCTTTAAATTAATTTCGGAAGCTGCTTTCGATGTTAAAATAATCAATGGGGATTTTAACCTTCCTGAAATAGACTGGGTTTCCAAAATCTGTCCACCCAGATTCAAGCCCTTTCAAGATATTTTTAACTTTTCAAATTGGTCCCAACTGGTGCGCTCTCCAACAAGAGATAATCACATTTTAGATCTAATCTTTACCAATGACATTGCTCCTCTTTTGTTGCTTTAAAAAAGGACCTCTTTGACAGTGACCACGTATTAATTCATTGTTGCTTACCGCTTGCCATTTCAAAAAAGACCAGCGTCCTTCGGACTTACATGAACTACGACTGCGTATATTACGACTTAATAAATAACTACATTAGATCTTTGGATTGGTGAGGCCTCCTCTCCCGTAGCGATGCAACCATTCTTCGTGATGTCATGTCCAATGTTTCCAAGGACATTTTAGAGTTTGTGCCGCGTAGATATCTCAAGCCTAATTCTTCAGATTCCTTTGTTCCTCACTTTCTTCAAAACAGACTAGAAAAGTTGAGGCGACAACTGCGTGACCCATCCACTGGTTCCTTATCAGTTCATCTTAGAATCACAGAGATTTTTGAGATGGACTCAAGGATACGCCAAGCGCGCGACAGGCAAAGAGAATCAATTGGTCTCAATGGTTCTAACCCTGGCAAATCCGTCGCTAACATCTTCCGTCATCGGTCCTCCTCTAAGCGTGGTCACGAACTTCCACCCCTGCTAAATGATAACAAAATCTTCCTCACTGATGACACTGACAAGGCGGAGTTTTTTAGTGCTTTCTTTGCAGAACACCTTGCTACCGAGTCCGATCCGGTCCCTTTCTTTCGATCACTTTCAGATAGGACACTTAGTACAACTGATGTCTCCTCAGATCTCATTAAGAAACACATAAGTCGTTTGAAATACTCACACTGCTCAGGAACGGACGGGATTCCGAATTCGATTATTAAACAAGCGTCCGACCTTCCCATATTGCTTAGTCATTTATTCTCGGTTTATATTTCAAAAGGATTCTTACCTGAAACATGGAAAACGTCAATTATAATTCTCACCTTCAAGTGTGGATCTCGGTCCGATGTTAATAACTATCGGGGCGTGCACAAAACGCCGTCTCTAACAAAACTTCTTGAAAGGATTATTTTCAATGAAATTCTTGACTTCTGTCTAGCTAATCGGCTTCTGAGCTCTAGTCAGCATAGATTTTTACCAGAATGATCCCGCGAAAACTTTCCCTTGGCATTTCTTAATAGGATAACTTCTCTTCGTAATGAGCGGCAGTCAGTGGTAGTTATTTACTTTGATCTTAGCAAAGCCTTTGACAAGGTGCCCCATAGACGTCTTTTAGTAAAATTGGAAGCTCTCGGCATCCGGCCGCCTCTACTCGACTTTATCAGGTCCTATCTGTCCAAGCGATATCTGAAAGTCATGGTCGGTAATAGTTACTCGACACCTCACTCAATCACGAGTGGCGTACTTCAAGGTACGGTTCTGTGTCCGCTA
This sequence comes from Spirometra erinaceieuropaei, assembly GCA_902702965.1. Lineage (NCBI taxonomy): Eukaryota > Metazoa > Platyhelminthes > Cestoda > Diphyllobothriidea > Diphyllobothriidae > Spirometra > Spirometra erinaceieuropaei. The sequence goes on from CACRXP010000758.1 coordinate 144,571, forward strand.
TTCTTCCTTCTGTACATCAATGATATTTCGACTGAACTCGGAAATTCGCAAACTTTTACTTATTCCGATGACCTCAAGTGTGTTTACCCATACTCTAAGGACACCGCAAATGTTTGTGTTGAAAATATTAATGCCGATTTACTACGCTTAAGCAGATGGGGTTAAACATGACAGATGGAGTTTTCATAATCCAAGTGCAGTTTCATGTCTTTTGGTTCTTCCAAACTTCCTAGCGCCATAATTTTTCAGAATAACCCACTCTCAGAATGCCTCAGCATAAAGGACCTAGGTTTACGTTATACAAGTAAGCTTGCTTTATCACCTCATGCAAATAGAATCTCTGCCAAAGCCGCGCAGATATGTGGATTCATATCGCATAATTTTTTTCCATCCGGAAATGAAGCTAAGACTTTATCAAATGTTTGTTCATCCAGTCCTCGAATACTGCTGTCCTTTCTTCGGTTTAATGAACGCCTGCGACCGTAATAAAATCGAAAATGTTCAGAGGGTTTTCACCCGGAAACTGTTCTCTCAAGCTTCGTCCGGTATTCCTTATACTCAGAGATGTCAGCTGGCGAACATTAAATTTTTGTGGGGTAGAAGACTCGAAGCTGGCCTTTGCTTCCTTTTTCGCATCAAATCTAGCTCCAGTCTTCCGCTCATTGACACTCTCACTCCGAGAGATCGGTCTTATGCCACGCGCAACTCCTGCATGGTGATTCCGCCGCCTCTTTGTACTACATCTAAGCGCTCCCTCTTCTTTGCTTCCAAATATGCTTTCCTTTGGAATAATCTTCCGCCTGAAATTAGATTATCGTCTAAGTTACTGGTATTCAAGTCGAAATTACGTAAACACCTTACACCGGAAAGCATAAAGGCACTGTTAACGGTCTCATTCTCGAACACTCAGATTCTTGACTTCGAGAATGGTCCTCCTGGGATTTAGTGGTAGATTAAGTGGTAACTCTTAATTATATCATTACAAACCCCTGTTTTGAATTGGTTTCTAAATCCACTACTATCACTCCTCCCCCGTAGCGACAATTTTTGCGGTTTTTGATGTCATCTCCCGCATTCCGACCTCATGCGGTCTGTCGACGCTCAGGGCGGAACCCTCAGTATTCACAGTCTACTAGTAGTTTGGTCGTACCTCCCTTCCCCACTGCTCGGCTGAGCTCGAAGCGTGCTGTGGCCGATCGCATCTGGGTTCCTCTCGTCTGGCCTCTTTGACGCGAATATTCTCATGCGGCGTATCAGTCCGGCCTAGACGATGTCATTTGTGAATCCCGTATACAATACCACATGCAGGCCAGTCCTGTCTGACCCGCATAAGCACCCCTCAAGGCTGAGATTTATTGCTACCCTGACGATGACCGACAACAATCCGTTATATACCGCCACCTACAGGCCAGTCCTGCTCGCTTTTTTCTGTCACTATTTTTATTGAGGGTTTTTTTCTCCTGTAAAATTAATTCAGTCATTTTTAAATTTTTGTATGGAGTTTTTTTCACCCCTCACCAATCATGTTCCTCAATGGACTACTAATTCAGAAACTATGAATTGCATTTTGTAAAGATTCTGCCTACCTCGTCCAAAATTCACATGTACATTTATTTTAACTTGCTTTGATGGGACCCCGACGGGTCTTTAATAAACTAATTATCTTAAATTATCTTTCATGAGCAGAAGTTTTTTCTCCTTCAAAGTTATTCGAACCATTTTTTTATTCTACAATGAAATTTTTCACTGCCCGATCATCATTTTTCCTAACGGACTACTCATTCAATAACTATTTATTTCATATTGTCCAGATTCTGCCTACATCGTCTAAAATTCATATGAAATTTATTTTTGCTTGCTACGAAGAGACACGGCTGGGTCTTTAATAAAATGATTTTATTTACCTATTTATTTATTTTATACAATTCGGTTATAGGAATGGAATTTTATTCGGAATTCTGGTTAGGCGAGCGGCACACTGCCGAAAGCGTCGGTGGTCGGAATTACTAAGCAGATATGGTGACGCTTAACAGTTCTACCTCCCGCAACGGATTACATGCCTCGGCCGTAGCGGTCGGCTTGTAAGTAGCATAAATTCTGACCCGTCCTCGGCATGGTCTATCTCACCTGAACTGCTGATTTCCTCCATATGATATTTCTGAATTTGCCATAAGTTTCGGTGAAAGCCATAGTGTCTGGCTTTATTTCACCAACTAAGTCTCTTAGTTCGTTGATTTTGTTGAACAGGTTTTGTATATTTGCGGAATTAACCTTTAGTGATTATTTGATCGGTGAGGACCGGCCTTCAGTGTGACGGATTTCGACCACAGGAAAGACCCCTTGGTCTGGATTATTCGACGATTTTTGACTTTCAGCCCTTTCTCTCCCCTACCTCAATTCCGTTCTTAGTTCCCTCGTTTTCAGGCTTTACCTCGGTTCGTCTTCTAAAATAACTTTTAGGAATCTTGGGAGTTTTTGTAGGCCACGGCCTGGGTCTGCTTTGCCAAGTCGTAAAGTTTTTTACGGTGAATATTCCCACAACCGCCAGGACGGCACTGGCGCACTCATGAAAGTCTAAACTGACTGTCACCCGTTCCTTCGAAATGCAGGATATAGTCTCTGGGGCACCTCTTATTGCGATATTTGGCTGACGATTTACGATGAGCTGTTTGTTGCCCCACCCGCGCCAGGACGATATGTTGCCATTTCGGTACTCCCGACGGATGACGGCGCACCGACATCAGACATATTTTCGCCCGACGTTGGGCATATTGGACTTAAATTCTCGTACGACGCACTGTCTTTGGCATGGGAACGTTCACATCCATTGTCCTGCTGCAATTCACTACCTGAAGAATTGTCGTATCCTCTTCCATAAACGGACCGTCTAAGGCATTTTCCAGCCGAGTTGGCTTTATGATGAAGTGGAGTGACATCGTCCCCCTCCAAAAATAGTGGTGAGCTCTTATTGTATTTTCCATTCAATCTTCTGACGTTAACCCTGGCTTTCCTATATTTAGCGTTCGATTATGTGGTTGGTTTAGTTACCGTAGCAAGTAATGGAACTTGATCCATTTTTGTTGCATTAGCGTCGACTGCCTTGCTATCCTGCGAAACCGGTTTGTCTGGAGTTTCCCTGGAATATTACTCGCCCTTTCTTCCTGACTGGCGTGGAGTTTTCCACGACTGTGCCTTCATTAGGAGAATATTCGTCGATTGTCGGTCAGAACGTTGACGAATTTTTAAGGAACTGTATGTTATTTTGCTTCAGAATAGCCACAATTGTGTCACTTAGTAAGCCCTGTTTTTATTCTAAAGGCTGGGCTTGCTTGTTAATTTCCCCGCAGTCCACATAACGACGGGCTGGCGCGGAGTCCGTCCCATTTCTCAGGCACTTTTCAATGCTTGTTGGTAGTACACTGGTCCTTATTTCCTGTAGTTTTTCGTATTGTGCGCCACCATACGAACATTTATGGAATTTGAGGATGATACATTCTAAAAGGTCTGCGGAACATTCTTGCGGTCGCACTTGGAAAACGGTATACAAGAATACCATAGAACAGATAGTGACATTCTTTCTTTTTTGTTTATTTTTGTTGTTTTTTCTCCTGAACCCTCCAAACCATAAAAACCACCATCAACTATGTTTTTATTCCTTTTCCACAGGATTTTTTTCACTGCTGGCCGGATTTGTGTTTAACGCTTCCCTGACAATGCCTGTAAACTGGCATTAAATAAAAAATTATTATTATTTCTCTTTGCCATTTCCATCAGCAATATCACCTGACACGAAATATCCCTGTAGGAGCTAATAATAGCGTCCCCTTCGATAAAACCCTGCATACTAGTCGTGAGCAAGTCTATAGTAATGCCATATTAAACATATATACTCAAAGGCTTGCGCCTATTTCCCTCAATAAACTGAACTGAACTGAACTATTTTACATCATAGTAAACAGTCGACCACAACTCTTATAATGTCACATTCACAAGAGCGAAATGATACATCATTCAATATTATTTTGACAGCTTTGACTGAGACTTATCATTGGATGTTTCTTTCTCCTGATATCTTAGACACATTGATCAAAGACAAGATGATGTGTCACTTAACAGAGAATAACCCACTGAGTGCTGCCCATCATCGATTCCTCAAAGCTCGGCCTTGTGACCCCTGTCAGCTATCTTTCTTTGACTATGTTCTCTTATCTAGGGACAATGGTTTTACACTTTTTATATCCTCTTACCTGGACACTCGTACACAACGAGTTAAGATTTCCAATACTATCTCCAACCCCACACGTGCGGGGAGCGGAGTCATTCAGGGAAGTGTACTCGGCCCGTTTTTATTTTGCCTTTTCGTTAATGAAGCACCAGATTTATTTGAGAATGGTAAGCCTTTCATGCATACCGATGATCTTAAAGTTGCATACCGATATAAGCCGGCAAATCGTGACATCGTGATTGAGCTCCTAAAGAGCGACCCACAGGCTTTTGCCCAGTGGTGCCGCACATGGCGCCTTTCTCTTTCTTGGCATAAGTGCTCAGTCATGGTGGTTGGCGACGACCGCCAACCTCAACTAAGTATTGAAGATCACGCCATAAATGTGCCTGGTGTTATTAAGTTTCTGGGCGTATCATACTCCAAGAGTCTCAATCTCTCGGAGCACTGTGCCTTGATAGTCTCCAAAGCACGTAGAACGACCGAGTTTATCCTCGGAAACTTTAAAACTAGGGACATTGGAATGCGCCTTTACAACACGTACGTTAGACCTGGCTTGGAATACTGTTCGTTTTTATTTAGCTTCATGCGTGCTACTGAGCGGAAGAAAATAGAATCCATTCAACACTTTTTTTACCAAGAGAGTTTTAACCCCGGAACACCGAGAACGTTGCCGGCTTACGGGCCTTGATCGTTTATGGTTCCGTAGATTACAAAAGGGACCATATTTGCTATTTAAGTTCTTATATAACCACAAAATGCCAACTGAGCCCAACTGAGCACGACGGAATTATTCTGCGCTCCAACTGGGACAATTTCGACTTGGATACCATCCCACAGTTACAGTCTCTGACATTGATACTGGAACCGTACGTACAGACTAACTTTGTGCATTTTTGGAATATTTTTTCACGCATCGAAATTCGCCTGGAACCTGGATTAAGTGCAATTTGTTTATCAACACGGTCCAACTGACAACGCAACTGGCTACGCAAACGATTCACGGTATACAGCCTAGAAAACCAATCGCTCAAAATCCTTCAAGGTCTGCAGTTATTCAAGTCCCACGAGATCTGGAAAGGGCTAAGTCGCTTCTGATTAAATTCAACAAAATTTATCGGATTTTAAGTATTTTTTCGCTTATTGAGTTTTGAATACTCACTTTAATTCATCATATATAAGCGGACGTATTCGTTATAACATCGAAAGCGGAATTATACCTATTATATCACGTCGAAGTTTATGGATTCTCAGCAGGCTAACTGTAGTAGTACGGCCAGCGACGGCACCTCTTTGGAAGATAAGTCCGGTGAGTTGTCCTTCGCATCCAGACCCTGTGCTCGCTCAACGTTTGCCTCCAGCCAACGACCAGCAAAGCGTGCAAAAAGCGTAAATACCGCAAAAAGTGTGAGGTACGAAGACGAGCCTTGTGCTGGGTGCGCAGATATTCAAATCAAAGTAGAACAACTGGAAAAGAAGCTTGCTGATTTAAGGACGCTCGTGCAACAGACCGTAGTCGGCCAGAACGTGTCCAGTGTTAGTATCCCAAAAACGAAGAGCAAAACGCAAAAAACGCGAAAAAATATCTCCTCGGGGGTATCTTCAAACACGAGTAGCAACTCAACAGCCAAAACCGCAGACGCCGGTAACAGCAGGAGAATGAAAACGAAGCCGCCGATAAAGGGAGACTCGATTCCCACGCACGATGTCTTAAGCGATGTCGCAAAAAAATTACCTATCGCGGAATCCATGTCACCTAAGCCTCTCGCTGTAAGTGATGGGATTTCTGTTCTGCCTGGAGACGATATACCGGGGTCATCCAGTCTACTCTTGCCCTCTTGTTCTGGCAACCACCCCGAGCGCACTACAGAGCACGTATCTGAATGTGAAGACATAAACCAGTGGGTAGAGGGGAGAGGGAAACGCCATGACAGGCTTCTGAAGTCCCAGCCAGCCCTGATGGGTTGCTCGGAACAGTCGGTAGACAGTAAAAGTGTGCGTCCAAGCGATGACTCCGTAAATCGTCCTCGCCCACATGCAGCGCATTCATCGGAAAAACAGAGTAAGGAGGACCATGCTCGCCAGCAGTGTCTGGTTATTCAGGGTTTGTCAGAATCGAATGCAGTCAGACCTGAAGACCGTGTCTCAGAGGACCTTGCTTCCTTTCGTGGTCTGCTAAATCATTTACTGCCGGCAGACATGGAAATAAAGGTTCTGAAAGCATTCCGGATAGGAAAAAGGAGTGCAGACAGGACAGTAGCACAACCACCTCGCCCTCTCAAAATTATGCTGGAGAACAAAGAGCAAATCAAGTTTATCCTCTCTAAAAAAACCGATCTCAGAAACACACACAGACAGGTTTTTTTTCAACCGGACTATTCACCAGCGGAACGGTTGAAACGCCGGGAACTTGTCTTAGAGTTAAAATCAAGACTGAAGGATGGCGAACACAATCTGGCTATCTTCAAGGGGAAGGTAGTTCGAAAATATATGCCGTTTCAGTGGAACCAGCCTGTAATACTACGAACGACGACAGCTACTCAGCTAAAACAGACACCTTCGTTGAACCACCTGGTCAAGGCGCCAACACAAGTGAGCCCGTAGCGTCCAGTGATCTGACTGAAACAAGGCATGTAAATGGAACCAATCAGGTAACGGAAGAGCCTAGAGAACACGACGTCCGCGATAACGGAGTAATGCTCACAGCAGTAACAAATGCAACGGGAAATTCGGCTGGTGCTAAACTGAGGTGCTTGTTCACGAATGCCCAAAGCCTCCTATCGAAACTAGACGAACTAAAACTTTGCCTTGTTGAGCTGTCTCCAGATGTTTTAGCAGTAACTGAGACCTGGCTGTCCGGGACTATTAGCGATAACGAAGTAGCCTTGCCTGGATACCAAATTTATCGGAGGGACAGGGAACATCGTCAGGGTGGTGGTATCGTTGTGTATGTGAATGACGGTCTGGCAGTGTCGGATAACACCACCAAGTTTGTGTGCAGTACGGAAGCTATCTGGTTGACCATCAAGGATACCGGTTCCCCGTGTCTCGATGTCCTCACTGTCTACCGACCACCTCGGACAGACCGAATCGCCGACACCCAACTATTGGAGCAGTTGGAGAAATTTTCCAGTCGACCTAACATCATGATCATGGGCGACTTCAACGCACCAGGAACAAACTGGAATACCCTCCAAGCGTCAGGTCCAAAATCGGCATTCGATTACCGCCTGTTGAGCAAGACATTAAATGCGTGCCTCACACAACATGTAATGTTCCCAACGAGAACACGTGAAGGACAAAGGGCAAACTGCCTGGATCTGGTCTTTACGAAAACACCAGACAGCATAGACGAGATCGCCTCCATGCCACCCCTTGGCCGAAGTGACCACGTAGTGCTTATGTGGGATTATTCGTTATTCTCCATTTCACACACTCCAGGCCACAAAAGGCGTAATGTTTGGCGGGGCGATTTCAATCAGGTGAGGGCAGACTTATCCGGTCTTGACTGGGGCTCTTTGTTTACGGGAAGTGCCAACGATGACTGGGAGCTGTTCAAGAATGTCCTTCTGCAGCTCATCAACAACCACTGCCCACTGACTAGTGTAAGACTGAACAAACGCCCTGGGTGGCTAAATAGCAACCTCAAGAAAGAAATCAACAGGAAGCACAAATTGTGGAGAAAATACTGCGTCACTAGACAAGCTGAATGCTTCAACACCTACAAGACACAGAGAAACAAACTGAGGAAGCTGATAATTCAGACGCGGCGGGAATTCGAGAAGAACTTGCTACAAAAAGCAACGCAGAACCCAAAATTGCTCTACAGCTACCTCCGACGAAGTACAAGGAACAGGCATCAAATCCCCTTGATAAAGACTACTGATGGCGTTGAGATCGCTGATAGTAGGGATAAAGCTGCGTATTTTTCACGGTTTTTCCAATCAGTCTACACAAACGAGGCAAGGTTCCTTCCTCCCTCCACAGAAGAACTGCCGACTCCAAGCGTCAGTGATATACTCTTCTCAGAAGGCATTGTCCGAAGAGAATTAGAGGCATTGAACGAATCGAAGTCGCCAGGACCAGACGAGATTCCA
>CACRXP010000758.1:154669-180871 GCA_902702965.1 Spirometra erinaceieuropaei
ACCATCTATACAAAGTTTTAAGAAGAATCTGGACATATTTATGTTCCGAAATGACCAAGAGCGATGAGAAGTCGAGCTCACCCCCTGTAACTCCTTCTCATTTTGTCCCACCATTATGGGCGTGTTCGAACTATTTCAGCCCTGAACATCTATCTGTACACCACACATTTTTTACGTTGCAAATAGGGTACTCAAAGGCTTACGCCTATTTCCCTCAATAAACTGAACTGAACTGAACATTTAACCTACTCACCTCTTTAAGGCATCATGTCCACTCTCGACGTAACAGTCACCGTGAGGCCTTTTTATTTCTCCCTCTGGCACGTACTGTTAAACATCGTTGGTTCTTTTCTGTAAATGCAATTGCTATTTGGAATAAACTACCCATGAGTGTGAAAACTCTGCAATATTATTCTTTATTTAAGAGAACTATTACTCGATTTTTGTATTCAGAAAAGTCCCACAAATTTTGGGTGCTGAATCCGCTGATCGACTGTACTGTAGCGATGGCTTTTGTGGTCTCTGAACACTATGGCCGGTCACACCAGGGACAATTTCTTTGGCCAGCAGCGACAGCTGTTCTTCGGCGCCTCTATTTTTACTACCCTTAACTTCATGAAAGGAGTTGACGTCTAATAATATCCGATACCGCGCAACCCCTCCCTTCTTGACGGTCGAAAGTTTGTTGCCAGCAGTTTTTTTCTCCTGAACCCTCCAAACCATAAAATCCACCATAAACTATATTTTTATTTCATTTCCACAGGAGTTTTTTTTCACTGCTGGCTGGATTTGTATTTAACGCTTCCCTGACAATCCCTGTAAACTGGCATTAAATGAAATTATTATTATATATTCATCTTTTCCAGTTCTTAGTCCCGACAACCATTGCAAGCCTCCTGAATAACACGAACGAACTGTGCGACAGTCCCTAAGTAGCTGGCCAGATAGACTGACAACCGGCAATTAGCAGACACCCAAATTTGTTCGACTGGAAAATAGTTCCCAGGTCAGGCCGATATCAAAGTTCTTTACTTTCCATGGAGGACCTATTATTCATGCCCCCCATAACTACCAAACTGCAAACTTTAATTTTTATATTACTTGGATCGTTCTTTCTTAAAACGCTTGCGATTATTTTGCCTTGGAACTCGGGTTTTTTTAACTTGAAACAAACTCCCAAGTCGCGTTATATTGGCTAAACGGACGCCTAAAGCAAACGAAGTCAAGGAGCCGTCGAAATGGATTAGTTTGGTCTAGGTTTTTTTCTGAGTTCAGAGGAGACTGACAGTGTCAAAGGGGTGCTATAATGAACGTATTCTATTCTGTTGGCGGCTCAGGATCAAGATAGTCTTCAGGCAGTCCAAATTAGAGCTAGGAAAAGGCATAGGAGTCAGAGCTCCTTCCATTATGCAACCCAATCAACTAATCCGAACCTCCTTCCTTTGCGTTATAGGCAACTGCGAGGGGAACTCTTTCAAGCATCCCAGATTAGGAAGGGACTGGACTAAAATATGGCCTTTGAGGAATTTTTTGGATTTGCTACCACGGCCAAACTCCGAGGTCACCAGTTAAAACTGTGCGTTCAGCAGTTAGGGCTGTATATGCGGAAGTTCTCCTCTGTCCGTAGGGTCAAACCATGAATGACCTCTCAGCAAATGTTGTGATGTCACCATCGATAGAAAGCTTTAAAAGGAACCTTAAGGCAGCCGGTCGATGGCGGCGTCGGAGATTTGCATGGGCGATTAAGGATGGTTCCGAAGCGCATAGTCCAAGGCTTCAGTTTTCGCGATGTCTGGCCGACATAAGTTGTTCTGTCGGAACTGGGCAGCAATTCGGTTACTTTGGCCGGGGGGGGGGGCAGCAGACTGATTTAACGAAGGTAGTGAAATTCTACATGTAGTTGCGGCCCATGTGACCTCTTATTCCTTTAGCCTGGCGATTCCCACAGGCATCATGCCCCTTCTATAATCGTTGTTTCATTTAACGAAACCTGAAGTAGATTTGTTTATATACATCGGACCAACGGTCGGTATAGACTCTGTGCAGTCCCTTACTCTCGGTGGGCAGGTTGCCATTTACGAGGCTTTGGCAACAAAACAATCCTGATTTTGGCGATGTGCTTGACCGTAGTCGCCTGGAGGGGCATGACGAATGACCTTCCGCAGCTGACTGCATTGTGTCTCCATATTGACGTGGAGTCCAGAGTCAACAGCCATTTTAGGCTTCGGGCCGGTTGTTTGTTGAAGTCTAGGTGGCCAGCCGGCAAATTTAACAGAACAGTAATTAAATTGTCTGTTGGTCGCTTACCTTGTGGTTTTCTGTGAGGTTGAGGTCGGGACCTCATCTTGGGGACGAATAGACGGCCCTCCATCCAACTGTCACCATTTCAGATCGCCTTAGTCCTCAACACATCTTGGAAGTCGCGCCCCTGAGCGATAACGCATTCTAACAGCTGCGAGTGCCGTGGTCGGGGTTGCAGCCGAGTCACCTTCTTCTACACCGTAAGGAGGAAGAAGGTGTTGGAGAGGAGGAGGCTGTATTCGGTGCAGGTTTATAGAAGGTGGGTCGTCGTCGTCGTCGTCGTCGTCGTCGTCGTCGTCGTCGTCGTTCCAGTCCACTTCATTGGCACAGTTTTAGTCTTGACACGGACACTGAGGTCACCAAGCACATTAAGCTTGCCCGCCTTCGACAGAGTCGCAAAGAGGTAGCAAAGTTCTTGGTAAAATTTTATTCTTCACCTCGTCAGAGTTGATCGTTTGGGTAGAAAGGGGGCGAAGGCACTGATGATGATGGAGGATTGGGTTCCTCAGTGAGACAGGTAGGGGGTTCCGGGCCGCTGGCGGTCGTCCCACGGTATCTGCTCTGGACATTCCGGATTGCTTGTGGCCAAGGTTGCTCACTGAGGCCGGAGGACTTCTTTGAGTTTGCCACTACAAATCAATTACGACATCGTCCCTACACAAGCAAGAGCGAACACAGGCGATAGGCCGTAGGAAGTTTTCGATCGGCCGACGGGTTGTTCGACCATAAACTTTGCTACCAAGTAAAATCGCGACGGCCGCCACAATACGCATGTTTAAAGAGAAACTTGCGCGATTTTCGACAAAGATAGATGTTGAAAACATGACTACTCACAGCCAGCTTTTTAGAACAATTTTTCGTACACATTTTCCCGTACTGACTCGCAGATAACAGACGCGCATCTTTGTTATTAATGTTGTACTGTAAATCAGTAAAATTCTAACAGTCTGCAACTTTATTTTGAATGTGAATGTGCGAAATCATTGTGTATAAATGGGGTCATCAAGGGCTCTGCCCCTAGCTCTTCAAATACACATATGCTATACACATGTAGTTCGGGATGTCAAAGGCGACCCCAGCATCGCGCCACCCTGCCTTTGAGCAGCCAACACAAAGGAATGTGTGGCGAGCACTCACGTCCCCCAACCGGCTCCCATTGCAAAATTAGGTCTCGTTGAGGAGAAGGAAATGCAACTTGTAACGCGCCAGTTCTCGAACGGTCAGCGTTGCGCCCATTTCCGGTCAGTTACTCCGTGGATTGTCTAAAAGAAAACGGAAATTTCAGACTTTCAGAATTAACCGAGTCACTCTAGGGGGCTGGAGAGTGTGTGAACAGTGGCAGTTGTTTGTCTGATTGTTTTGACCAAGAGATTTGCATATAGAAGTCAAGATCTGTTTGCCAATGGCATGATTTCCAAATATTTGGCAAGAGAACCTTCCAGAATCCCAGGTACGAGCAAAATAAACAGTGATATCCGCAGATAAGGTTGCGGAGGCACCTGCGACGCCTGACGAATTACATTGTTGGTGACGGCATTTGCTTAGTATGATTACGGCCGATCTATATTGAACCGCCTGAGGGCCACTGTTGTCCACTCCGTATCAGGTTTAAATTTGGAGGAAGAATGGAACCAGAAACCACTCCACCGGACATATGAAACGCACTGAACACATAGGCCCACGTACCGGATGCTTCTATTTAGTTTAGGCCGCTGGTCGGGGCGGTTACCGGGGAGTGGCCTTTAGGGGCAGCGTAATTTCACGGGCCCCGGATGGGAATTTAGTGTCAGCTAAGGGCTGTGCGGAACAGCCACCACATTCACGAGGCGCATGTGGCAAACATGTATCCGTACACGCCGTTCTCAACCTCCCTACGTCTCGCAATGAATGCAAATAACCGGGGAGGAAAGTTTGATGAATCTTTGATGGCCAGGCTTCTTGAGGTAAGTCACCGGTCCCAGTTCTGTAGGGCTTAGTTATTGAATGTGGGCCGCATTTGAAACCATTCTGGTCTTATGCGCATTTTTGTCAGTCCGCACGAAATCGAGGGGTATGTATAACACCGAATATCACTCATTACGAAGAGATGTGATCAAGTTAAAGGTATACAGAGAAAGGTTTTCGCAGTTTCCTATAGGTAAAAACTATGTTGACAAAATTTGGTAAGCTGACTGGCCGCGATTTTTGAGGAAGATTTGGTCCTCACGTTCACTTAGACACGACGCTTGGCGTACAGCGTAATATCTATGCACCTTGAAACGGCATTCTGATTGGAAGGCGAAAGGGTGTTGAATATCATCCATGCTTGTTAGGAGAGTTCACTTGAATGAGGTGTAGAATTATTCAGGGAAGTGCGTATTCTTTGATTTCCTAACGGTTCTGTGACATCGTAAACTTGAAAACCGCGGTAATCTTTCGAATTTGATTGGTCGGGAGGGGTTTGTGTGTCATACGCTTCGGGCACCAGATGTAAAACCCAAGTAAAAGACGTAGGTGTCCAACTAGACGTTAATACGAAGTGACTTTGTACTTATTTCGTTTTATCTAAGTAGAATATTCGTCTTTGCACCTGTTCTCCAGTGTTTGGAAGGCGTACTGACAGCCTTCTCCCACCAGTACGCGTAGGACTGCAGACCACACAGATCTTTGAGAAAATTCGCAAGAGAGATACTAATCAAGCATTCATGAAGAAGCTGTCTACACAGTCTCTATGGCCTCTACATAAGTAATTATGAGAACTTTGATGACTGTATTAACTACTGCAGTTACTTCCGATGGGTTTTTAATGGATCTTTCATACGGCCACATAGTAAGAAACAGGCAGCACACAATATGTGCAGGACTACACATCAAGGAAGACGATGTCAGAAGGCCCAGTCCCCTAGCTTCATTCGCTTTATAATCGAGATGAGCATAACTATCAGCTGTCTCAATGCTTCTTCATCACAGTTGTTACAGACCACTCACCGAGACATCGCAGCGGCTGCGGGACTTAGAAACTTTAATTTGCCGACTATAGTTAGCACATACAAGTTTCGTCCGCGTCAGTTGAAACTAAGTTGCCGCTCAAAGCAAGAAGCTTATGATTTACAAAGACGTTTTTTCTACTGTCACACGTCGATTTTCCCGGAACAAATGCCTTTGTCCCTGAAGACATTGCTCTAGCTCATTGCCAGCTATCGTAGACGTCGTTTTGATAATATGTTGTTCGGCACAATCTGGTCAGTAGTCCATCGTCACGATCGGCGTCGGAATCTTCGATGGCCTCATTGACGCGTGCAAATGTCGATTACGCGCATCGTCCCATGTTCAGACAACGAGACCTGGCGGGCGGGATTGTTTGTGGAGTGCCTTAGACTTCCATATCGACTGTAAACGCCAAATGAACCCGAAAGGCGACTTTGTCCCTTGCGATTTTGAATGCCCTATCGGCAGTCAGGTGCCCAGCAAGACATGAACCGACAGCTCACTTGCTACCGCAATGTTATCAGAGATGCCCTGCCGGTTGCCTGGCACATCAGGCTTCTGACAGCTAATCTAGAGGCATATACCGTATTTAATGCTTAACCTTGGCATGGAATTGATGGAAAAGTGGTGTTCGTCCAGGTGATTTGATGGTTGGACTCTTGCTCTACTTAGCTGACTGAACGTCGAATTGCCCTTAATTTTTTAAACATGTAAAATTGGTTTTTCATTGTCCTAAGTAGACCAACTTTATGTCTGTAAGAGGTTTCCGATTTTCCTGAAGCCCGCCATGGCGATTGTGTCGATGCGTGACGCGGCGCTATAGAGTTGTCGTGTTTTTCGCATTCCAAGTGACAAAGCTCTGCTCTACCCTCGAACTCCCCAGTTGGAGAGTTAGAGGGTGCCATCTCCCCACCACATCTTTGGTAACGTGGAGCGAATTTACCCCGCCATAGCAATAATTAACAAACACCTGTTTTCGAAAGCGGCTTCTAGAAGATGCATGTGGCTTATTAATCAGTAAAAGTCGTAAAGAATGTGTCGTTTCCAAAAGATGGCCAATCTCAAAGTTCTTCTGGTTCCGACGAATGAAATAGGTTTAAGTGAGCGAAGTAGAGAAAAAATGTGCCGACGTTTAGTGGATGGTACGGTTGAATGGGCTTAGGCAGCGAACAATGGGAAACGACAGGAGTCGGATTTTAGTAAACACTGGAACTCGTCCTTGACCACGCTTAACGGAAAGTGAACGGTTACTGCTGGTCACTTCCGGATGCGACCACTCTGGTTCGGAATTCTTCGGCCACACAGAACATCCTTCAGCCGCATGATTGCTCATTTTGAGACAGCTGCGCATTGTTTGCCACTCGGCTCGCCTCGTGTGACAGTAGAAAAAACGTCTTTGTAAATCATAAGCTTCTTGCTTTGAGCGGCAACTTATTTTCAACTGAGTAAAGTCTTGTGGTTATCAAACGATACTTTCCGCTAATAACCCTGTTGTTGAAATGGTCTAGAGACTCACATTTCACTGCGGCGGGAATGTGCTTTGGTCTCACTAAGATAGTTAGGTTTCTAGAGGTAAGTATGCAAGACAAGAGGTTTCCATAAATACAATCTTGTATTTGCTATCGACCCACGAAATACGGTCTCAGGCAGTGAATTCTCCCAGTAACCAGAGGCCCCCATCGTCGGTATGAGAGACGGTGGTCGATACCTTATTTAGGTATTTCTTGACGTCAGGCTTGTTTTTATTCGTTGCTCCAGCGTCAGGGCGGCCAGTTGCCCGTGTGTTCACTGACGGTGGTCTACGCGGACGAAACTTGTATGTGCTAACTGTAGTCGGCAAATTAAAGTTTCTAAGTCCCGCAGCCGCTGCGATGTCTCGGTGAGTGGTCTGCAACAACTGTGATGAAGAAGCATTGAGACAGCTGATAGTTATGCTCATCTCGATTATAAAGCGAATGAAGCTAGGGGACTGGGCCTTCTTACATCGTCTTCCTTGATGTGTAATCCTGCACATATTGTGTGCTGCCTGTTTCTTACCATGTGGCCGTATGAAAGATCCATTAAAAACCCATCGGAAGTAACTGCAGTAGTTAATACAGTCCTCAAAGTTCTCATAATTACTTATGTAGAGGTAATGACAGGCCATAGAGACTGTGTAGACAGCTTCTTCATGAATGCATGATTAGTATCTCTCTTGCGAATTTTCTCAATGATCTGTGTGGTCTGCGGTCCTACGTGTCTACAATCCTGGATTTTTGTTTGAGTTCTAGGTTTAACTATTGATTTTGACTCCAAGTTCTTTGAAACGTGTGTTTTGAAATTGCTAACGGCACATTTTTGGAGCATTTAATTGGTTTAGAGAGAAGGTTACGAATTAGTTAGGTCGTCGACCAAAAGGAGTCTCTAACTTATCTAGTGAAGCTTTGTATCGTACATCAAATGGGAATTTTTTGATGTCTAGGTGCCGTTTTTGTTTGTAGGATGGTAAGGACCATCAGACTAACATGGGGGTTCTCCCTGTGCAAGTTCAAAATATCATCCCCCTCTCCCATGGAAGGCAAAAAGGAGATTGTGTCCTGTAAAATGGGCTCCCGAAACTACAACATCTCCACCAGCGGACGTGGCCGATCGCGTCTCCATTCGAGAGTTAAGACTGCCCAAGCTGCTCTACCAGCGTCAACTACGAGAAACGAAGACATTGAATTGGCAGTTCTTGTCAGCCCACCTGAACTGGTATCACGATGCACCTCGAAACAACCGTTTCCTATAGAATCAGGTATTCGTCTTTCCAATTGATATTGTGATCGTGTGACTCGCGGCATAGTATTTGCTACTTTACTATCAATTGAAACCAAGTAGTATCCGTGTTATTACATCGATTCCAAATGTATAAAGTAATGCGACACAAGTACTCGTTTTTTTTCTCTGGGAGGACTTTCGGTCGCAATTTTTCGGGTTTATTTGGTTTTACCGCCTTGGCAGCGTAGCCACATAGAGTATGCATTTTTGCTTTTTTGTGTTGCCTTAAGGAATTTTCACAAACTCCGAAGAACGTTAGTTATATTTAATACAAATTATCCCTGGCCAAGGCGTAGACGCAAACTTTACTTGCCTCTATTGGTAAGTAGTGACACTTAGGCCGGATCAACGCGATTACGAGCGAATTTTAAACTAGACTGATTTCACGTGTATCCTGACCAAAAGGGATCGAAATATCATCCGTTTTCCACTTTTTTCACGTGGAGATCTGTTTTTTACATAGCTGCCATCAATCAACACACATTTCGTCGAGAGCCCAGTCTTATTCATACAAATTTAAAATATGGGTCAGTCTGCACATATCCATGAACAAGGCCTGTTTTGCCGTTGAACTGCGAATTTCCTGCGCAGGTCCCAAGGCGCTTTGTACCCACGCCTTTGAGATGTCCATTTAACCCCAGTCAGTTTATGGAATTTGGTATCCTGGCTTGTTTTCTTAAGTGTTAACATTATTTGTTGACCATTATCCAAAGTGGAGCCTCTGTTTCCGTTTCAGACACTCGGACGCGGGTGTTCGTTTACCTTGTCTCCCTCGCGTTGAGTTTGGCTGCGTTAAGTATTTTGAAACTACATAAGCTCTTGGAGTGGCTTCTCGTGGTAAGTCTGCCTTTTGCTCAAATGGTTTTTAGATTATTTTCTTCATGCTACAGGATAACTATAATGCACCGTTAACCTAAATTCGTCAAAGTATTGTCTGCCAAACTCTTTAGGAAGTTACTGTGAAGACCTCCGATTTCCCTGCTGGAGTTTCGCTAAGTTCGAAGCGACGTGCCCTTGGAATCCCTCTGTCCTAATGCTAGTTTCCGGATCGTCTCCTGTAATTGTTCTAAATGTCCGGGAACAACTGACGTTATGTGTCTGGACATGCCGACTGGTACTTGCGGCCATTTATGCGGGTGAAGAAGAGCCAGATGTTTGCGTGTGGCGTGTTTTGGGCGCTGGCTTCTAACCATTGAGGTCACAGCCCCCGACTTCAACTTGAGCCGAAATAACTCGGATTTTCTGCTAGTTTCGTAGAGGAAGGTGAGAGTGAGGTCAACCCAACTCAGATCCAGTAATTACTTCATCATTATAAACAATCAAAGACGCTGTAACATCATCAAGGCACGCCAACAGCCGTGACCTGTGAGGTTATCAATCGACTGAAACACTCGGTCCTATTGAGGACTGAGAACCATACTTCAGTAACTCCTTCCTCACTTATGTGGGACCCGAGGACCTCTCATTTGAAGACTGGTTCGTATGTACTTAAGTGTAGGCACGCGTGTGGTACTCGCAGAAGTGGTCCAAGCCATCCATCCCTATTCGTCTTGGCCAGATCTTGTTAGGACATGGTCGGTATGAAAGAGGGGCTAAGGTAGGTGTTGCGAAACTGCCTTATTGTAAACAAACCCGATCGTAAGTCACCGTTGCTCGCCCCTCGGGACAGCCGTTGCTTGTGACGGCTGAACTCTCGATCATCGCATCGCCGAGAGCTGACTGACCTACACAATTTACCTGGACTATTTCTGCATCTACTCACTCTTCGTGACCATTTCACCGAGAAGAACAGACGGTGACTCACCAACACACCATGATATCTTTTCATATCTTGTCTGCGTGCCTCTCGTCAACGTTTGTGCGCAAAAACGTGTTAATACCGGTGGCTCGTGGCACCTTACGACAGCCAGGACCTGGGTGGCTTTTAAAAACGGAGTCTGTATAACGTAGGCGGGCATCTTACCCACTCATCAGTCGTTTCCACGCATTTGCACGTCCTACTGGTTTGCATTACATTCTGGATATTACCGTATCCGATAACAGACCGGACCTGCTGTCTCCCCACCTGTCGACTAGTGAACTACTGCTTGAATTCATCAACCCACTACATCAGAGCTTCCAGTCGGTAGTGCTGACTAACTTATGCTAATGACGTCTTTGGAGGACATTCGGCTATGATTTCACTCCTCTCCGCCTGCCTGAGGTTCTGTGTAGTTCAGATGGTAGGCGAAAAAGGTGACATTTTCGTAGGCGTCTGGGCCTTCGCAATCGCGTGCGCTGAAGACACAGATTCGGTTGGACTGTCTGGATCCAACATACATCATCATATTCTGGGTTTCTTCCCTAACGATTCGCCACCAAAACTTTACTGTGCTTACCTTTATGTCCTATTTGGTTTTGGAGCTTTCCGCCTTTAGTCTTATCTTCATCTAGTGAAGTGTCTACCCATGTGGATCCATGACAAATTATCGACTTAGTCGATGCAACACCATATATTTCTTTACATTAAAAAAACTGCTGTCGGTTGCGTTTGCAGTTCAATAAATTTGGAGAATTTGGTAGAATCTGAGTGGATGATGCAGGTGTAAAAACCTCTGTATCCATCCCGTTGCATTTAACATCAGTAACGTTGCCCATAGATAGAAGGAAGTAAGTTCCGTCGGAAACCATGCATGCTCATGCCATGCCACTACTTCGCCAGGCGTCACATACGAAGTGGCGTGCTTAAAAACACGAGTGATCCCTTCTTCATACTCCTCTCATGCTATCACAGTGATGCGAGCTGGGCCTTGTCTTACCTGTCCATAAAATGTTCTGGCAGCAAGCAAGCTTCTTGTTTCTTTGGCGCTCAAATTCGGGCCTTCTGTTCTTGAGGCAAGCCAGTGCCCTACCTCTCGTGGGAACCCGCATTGTTTCCTCTGGTGAGGTCATTTCCTAGTTTTTGACTTTAACTCAGGTGCGTCTCTCTCCCGGTGTGCGTTATTGACCTGGCCAGCTGCTCCAACGGGTACTCTCCACATCAGGGGAAGACTTAGTCTGTCGTCAATCACTGTTATTTTCCATGGCCTTCCTGGATTATTGATGTTCTTACGACAGTCACTGCGTCCTTCTAAAGAGATGTACTGAGTAGTTTATTTGGCCGCAACTGCTATTTTACCCTGTCTCCTTTAGGTGCTTACTTGGTCTTTCCAGCCTAATGATGGCTTAACTCACTGCTAGCGTGGGCCATTTTGACCTAATATTGGGGATTAGAAACAGATTTTGAATACAGATGTATATTTTAAGTTGAATTCGGATCTCTTGCTAGCTTTCTTTTAAACAAATTGATAGCGGAATAGCTCGCAGATTCCCCGTAAAAGAAGAGGAAGTGTCGCCACACGCACAATAATGCTGCGACTCCTGCATCTCCCGCCAGACCTGAATGTACAGCCAGTGACTAATCTCATGAAATGCTAGCCGACATTCTGAAGTGCGTCTTTCAATTGGGAATAATTACGTAAGTAAGGTTGTAATATTGGCTATCGTGCGGCATAATCCCATGATATTTCGGACTCACTAGGATGTTTGCTGTTCAATGCACCCCTTTTCGGTTGCCTATAGAAAACTTGAGCTGGGGGTATTTTTTCCGTTAACTTTTGTTGCCTTTATAAATTCAAGTATAATTAATGGAAGACGGGCACAAAAATATTCCATCTTGCACTCTTTTGGCAGCAAGCCACGTCTTCTTCAAGTTCTATACCCCCCAAAACGGCACCTTTCGGTCTTAAAAAGTTTTTCTATTCCCGAATGATTTGGAGCCCGATCTGCCGTTGCATTTGTTTTCAGCGCTTTCAGTCTACAAGTCGCACACTTTACACGTAAGGAAAATCATACAGTCCTCCATGCCATTAAGAAGCCACCATATAGAGTCTATACCGTCTTACAATTTATATGGACTATACTGTATACTTAATGAGGAGCCTTAATAGACTGACAGATACGATGCTGTATGAATGGACATTTTACGGTCTTGAAAAATCTCAATTAGTAACTTTTTTGAGGCAAACAGGCAACCTTGCAAGTATATAATTTGAAGGAAATATGATTTGCTACCAAATGAATGCACGGAAGAATATTTGTGTGCATGTTTTCCATAGATTATATTGGAGTCTATGCAAGCATCGAAAATCAATAGAAAAAAAATACATACTACCTAAGTTTTTTGTGGGCGACCGAAAAGGGGCTTCATTCAAAAGTCAACTTCCTGATGAGTCCGAAATATCGTGGGATTATGCCGCACAATGGTCAGTATTACAACCTTACTAGTGCAATAGTTCCCCATTGAAAACGCATTTCAGAATTTCAGCTAACGCTTTATGAGGTTAATCACTGACTGTAATTACAGTCAACTTAAACAGAACGTCTACACTTTCAGTTCAAATTGGTTCGTTACATTTACTTCCAATATACTGCGGTAAACAGCTAAGGTTGTAGTAGTTCTGTCAGTTCCCGAATAGCTTTGAACGTTTATGCGGGCTTCCCAGGTAAGATTTACTGTCATTTTTTAACGAATTTTAAGATCATTTGCTTCAAGTAAGTTAAAACAAATACTAACTCATAAGGGTTGGTCTTTAGGATGTTTTTTCTCCAAAACAACGTAGACTCGATTCCGTTGATTAGGGCTTTGCAGAAAAAATAGTTGACTCCATCCCAGAGTAAAAAAACAACAGTGGAACATCTGCTGAGTTGCAGCTTCCTCCAGGCACGATTTCCTTCCCTGACTGGTGAAATGTTCGGTTGCGAGGTGGCGTGCCACCATGTATACACGTGAGGTCGTGCTCATATGACAAACCAGGTGGCATAATGTTTTGCTTTTGAAGTATGGATACTTTTTGACATTGAACTCGAGCTTTTTTTTAATTGCGGCCCCTATCCGTACTGTATTCTTGTAAATTCGAACCTAGGCAACGATGCGAATTTTGTGACTTTTCCACAGGTTTTTTTTTAAAGATTTTCATGGGCTCAGTAGGTTGCATCCATTATGGACCGTGACCTGTCCGTTCGGAAGAAAATTTGGGCTACTAGGCCACCTCGAATACGCAGCCGTTCGACTTAAGCGTAATTGAGTCGTAGAGGTAAATTACTTTTATCAGGGTAAAAGAATAAGCTTCGTGTGGTGAATTCCAAGCTGACGGGCCTGACGACCTCCAGTTTTATTTGTCCTCACAATTCACCATGCTTGTAGTTAAAACTATCAAAAGGCCATACATCCGCCTCATCGCCCCTCTCAACCTTGACATTTGCATACTTCTTGTTAATTTAGTCAACGAGGTTAGAGATAGATGTCCGCTCTGTGTCTTCAGGACCCAAATTTCTGTTTCGAGACTGATTTCCTGCCTCTGCATTTATGTTTTTCACAGGACACCGATGTGACGTCTTTCCATGGCAGCATTTCCGATCTCAAGAGCAAATCCAGTGTAATTGCGGAGATCCTCAAGGCCGCTGCTCTGCGCTACAAAAAGTCACTTAATTCGCCTGCTCGCGCGGTTGATGCAGAAAAGGTGCATGCACAGGATCTTATGAGCGGATCGGTAGTGCCCACCAGTGCAGCCGCCGCCGACGCTACAACTCCAGCCTTCTTTACTGCTCACGCTGCCACAGCGAAGGACCACAGATGCCTTTGTTCCCACCCCTCATCATCGGCCGTGCTCCAGTCGCAGACAACCAGTCCCGGGAAGCGCTCCGACGCCACAAATGCCCTCGGATTCTGTCATCACTGGCCGTCTGTTTCACAGCCCTGTATACTTTGCTACTTGGCTTCCTCGGGCGAATATTCCTTGCCCTTTAGCGACCGTCGCCAACGCAGTTACAGCGAATCCAAGTGCGGACACCAGCCGCAGTCAGATACTTATAGCTGGCCATCGCCTTCGCGCCTTAATGCCGGCATTTGTAGGAGTCAGGTCTCGGTTGGACACACTCCAGGCTCCCTGTCAGTGGAACTGTGTTCGGCCAACATCTCTCGTCTGTCAGGTCTTGAGCTGGCTGCTGCAATCAGCAAACAGAAAGCCAAACATCGCCGATTTGTCGGCTGTGGGGAAGATAGATGCAACGAAAGCCCCGGAATCGCGGCCAGTCCGCAGAGGCCGAATGACGTTCCCGTTGCGTCCACTAGGGAACCTCTCAGCGCCAGAATTGGTGAGTGAGGTCCAAATGAGAAACCACTCCCATGCTCACTCTGCTTATTCTAGCCGCAACATTTTCTACTTAAGACTGACTTCCATCTATCCGTCTAAGTGCTTTTACGTTTTGTATTCTAATGTTATCTGTCGCTATTTCGATTTCGTTTTTTTCACATCTACTTTAAGTCTGCCTGCTTCTCCGCGTCCGTGGGCTACTCCTAACCAGTCACCTCCGCAATTTACTACTTGTGTTTTTCCTTCGACAGCGCCGGCTTTTCTGGTTTGAATGCATAATCTGTGCGCCGTCTTGGCCGACCTTGAGTTTTTTTATCACGTGCTATTGTTTTTCTTCAGGGGTGGATTTCGAGTCCAGTTTTTGCTACTGCCGGTCAGTGCTGAAGTTCCATCTTAACCAGTATGCTAGCACGATTGCCCAACCATCTTGGATTAACTGTAGTACGCTAAGTGATATTTGCGTCGGTTCAAGCGAGTTTTGCTTGCACCGCAGCTCTGACAGCTTTTCAGAAACCCCATGAAGCTGAGATACACCATCTTAAACTTGCGTCAGTTAACTCATCAAGTACTGAAATTCTGATCCTTAAGCATGCTCTCGTCTGTGAGCTTACAACCATCCTGTGTTGACTTGCTTTCAGTCACCAGTTTTAGACTAGCAAAGATAGCACTTCTAGGTTCTACCTATCGGTCTGTGGGATGCAGATCGCGCTCTCTTCGGTTAGTAGAACAAGCTCTGACCATCCTAAATCAACGGATTTGCATAAATTATTTTTTAGGTACTTCGCCCATAGCACTTGAAAATTCTAAAGACGGCATGCCTCGTGTGTTTAAGTCGGTTTCAGTCCTTGCGTTTTCTACAAGCCACCTCATCTTATGACAAGAGCATTATAAAAAGCTGGTACACACTTCACCTGATTAGGAGCTGAGGAGTCCGTATTTTACCGTCATTTTCGGCTAATGTTTTTAGCCTCTTTTCGACTTGCCCAACTTTTCACGCTACTCGTAGTGTTTTTTGGCGTCCTCTCGATTATCGGCCGAAATCACTGGGACACTTTTTAGTTGACCATGCTTAGGCCAACCACTCGACTATGGGCAAAAAGGAGTTCGCTTTAATGAACAACGTTTGGCGCAAGACGGAGCCAAACTGGCAATTGTTAGTACGAGCTGAGTGTTTCGCCACTGAGTTATCGTACCCACACCACCATTATTGACAAAACTCCAACCTCAGGGGTTGCGCGATTTCAGCCAATGGGACTCCATACATGAGTGAATAGACCACATCGGATTGCCAACCCCTACTTCTTCTGTGGCTCTAGGGTGAGTAGGGATAGATGGGGCAGCGGCCAAGACGGCCTCCGCGCGCAGGCCAGGGAACACTGTCCATGGACCTTCGCGGTTTGAGCGGCGATGCGGAGTGCAGACGACATATGCAGAAAATGAGAGAGACCAGTGAGATACTGACGACCGCCATCAAAACGCCCAGCCGGGTGTTGGGGATTTGGTAGAATAGTCGGGAGAGATCCAATAAGGAAAAACGGGAACCGACGATAACGATTTAGCAGGCATTAACGACCTGAATGAAGAAGTCGCTGTTGGTGCACCGATGGCAGCGACCAAAAAGTGACTGCCGCAAGCATAAATAAGTACAACTGGGGCATGAAGTTGCCAGGGCTATTGGTCGCACACTGGCGATGCAGCCACGAGCCTTTGCACCAGGGATGGCATGAAACCAGAAAGTAATGATTACGTTTTGGGCTAGATGAAGAAATAGCCTGAACTCGCCGTACATGTGGCCGTGGAATGGATGGAAAGGGTTGCCTGATTTTGGAGAGAAGTTACATCTTGGGCAAAATTCACTATCAATGGCAGAAGAGAAAATGAGGAAGTTGAAAATGGAACTGTCGAGGTCCCGGTGAAACAATGACCTGACTATATCAAAGGTTACAAATGGGAAACGTCACTTTCCACAAGGAGTCACTACACTAATGTGCCTTGTTTTGACTCAAGGTGAACTGATTTCGGTTATTGTATGGGCAAACGCTTCTGCCCTTCTGGTATTCTGTTTCTTACTCTCTATCTTTAGGAATTTTATAACCGCCAAGATGTTGGACTATGCCAGGTGTCTGTCGCACTTCACTTCATTTGATTCTGCTAGAGTGATGAAGGTCTCTTTGAAGCACTGAGGACCGGTTTCCCCTACCAGTTGCCAGGGCGACTAAAGCCTAACCGGCTCTTTGTAAAACATCGCAGTCCACATTCGTTTTTCGGACAACCCTGCAGTGGGCGGATCGAACCTTATGACAACACAAGTAGCAGCCTCCCACTCCTGTGCATCTTCCAAAAATATCGCAAACGCGTGCACACGTACACACATTTGTGGTTAGAATGTGTGACGGCATCGTCCTAGCGCATTGTTTTTGTGGCATGGAAGCCTGTATCTTTAGGCCAATCCGACTGAATTCCGCATGCGCTTCACCTAGGCGCATATCGACTGACTGCCGCACGCACCGTCCTTCCTCCCTTTTAAGCGGTTGGCTACCGTGTCTACGCGCAGGCTTTTCGTCCGCAGTGTGCAGGTAAACACGGGACCCGACGACCTTCACGCTCTGTGTCGACGTCATTGGCGCCTCTTCACCAAATGGCGCAGGGAAATCTCGTTATGAGGTATTTGCTTACACTCTAATGACCTAGTACTTCAGGTCCCAGGAAAAGATCAGGGTACTGTCAGCAATTTAAGTCACGGCTGGGTTACTGGATGTCACCCGAAAATTTAGACGCCTCAGTTTAGTGCGTGTCAGTTTTTTCATCATGGAAAGGTATGAATCCCTCACTCGGCGGCCGTCCAGTGCTCACGGCCTCAGCCACCTTGACAGATAGCCCTCCATTCTTTCACAGACTGCCTCGCTTTCTAAGACACTACTGACTTTGAATGTTCGCGCTCTGTGTGCCTGGGCGAAGGATGCTAAAAGTGCACGCGTGGATGGAGTTTTGATCATCTGGAGTTCTTACCGGCCATCTATAACTTGGATTAATCCCTTAATTTCTGAGAAACGAAGAACTTCATCATTGTTTATTAGCGTTTCTTCTACCAAAAGGTAACGGCCAGCTCTGCGGACCAAAAGATCACCTAAGAACAACTGGGGTTTGCCTCACACCATAGATATTTGTGAGGGGGGAGTGGGCCGTAGATTTGGAGGTTGCAGTTCTCCTGACATGAACGTATGCGCACCAGATTTTTGCCGATGCAGTTACATGGCCAAATTTGCCCTATTTATTTTACTGAAACTACTTTGCCCCATCGGTGGGCAGTTAACTTTTGGCTTGAGGGACAAGTAGTCAATGTGGACTTGTTTCTCCAAGGAAAAGTTGTCTAATCGTCTCCTCTTACCATACTCTCCTTCCGTCATTCCTCGTTCTCACCCCCTTAATTGTCCTATAATCCTTACTACCACAACCATAACCATCAGCCTGTCCTAACCGACATAATTGGCTTTATTCATGACATAATGTCATGATAAAAAGTACCACCGTTGACTTCGACGATGATAAAGCTGGTTGTCAAGATATCAATCAACTTTATATGGTGTATTCTTAAAGGCATAGTAGAATACATAATTTTACTTACGCGGAAAATATACACCTTCAACACTGAAATCGCTAAATGGTAATGCAACGACTGATCTAGCTCTAAGTTATTAGCAAATCAGAAACTTTTCTTAAAACCTGAAGATACCCTTCCTTCGAGCATACAATCTGAAGACGACGTGATTTGCTACCAAATGAGTAAAAGGAAGCATATTTTGTGAATGCTTTCTAGAAAATACATTCGTATTTCTAAGGGCGCCGAAAAGCAATGCGAAGAATTTCTGCTACTTAAGTAGTCGCTCTTCACCGAGTGCGGTTTTTACAGGTCGAAAAGAAGTGCACTCAAAAGCAATCATCCTGGCGAGTTCGAAATATCGTAGGATTATAGCGCAGGATAACCAATATCACAATCCCACCTTCTTAATCGATAACACATTCCAGAATGTCGGCTAACATGTCATGAGATCGGTCACTGACTATATTTGTGACCAACCATCGCAGTTTAAGGTCTTCTCCCGGCTCATTGTGAACACAAGTCTCGTCTCCTCACGTGACCAGTACAGCGTCAAGTTGATGTGTTACGAATCCGACTTCTGGTCCGTTCTCCCATTTTCCGGAACTTCCTAGCATTTCCAGCGTAGCATACTATGCCGCGCATCCACGAGATCGATCACAATCACCATTACTAAACTGTTATAGAGCCTTATAAAACTACTCTTAGACAGCAGTTACTACCACGTTCGTGTTTGTTTCGCAAACCCTTCCATACCACCTAGTTTCCTTGTCTCTCACTGCACATCTTACTAAAGTCATAGTCTTTTTGGAATCAGTTGCAGAGGCCAGCAGTGGAACCACTTCCCCGACGACCGAGTCTTCCAGTACGACCCCATCGAGCCCCTTTTCGCGCCGCCACAACGGTTCCCCCAAGCTTGTGGCATGCGTCGCGCCCACCAGTCAGCATATAACACAACAACCCGCCACAACCATCTGTGGTCATCAAAGAAGTCGCCTACGTACGGACTGTTATCCTAAGAAGTTAAGGGCCCCCTTGGGTGACGGGAACCTTCAGACCGTCGAGGAAGTAGAAGAGCATCTGGAAACCAAAACGTTCTCAGAAGAGGCAGCAGAGGCCACCGCTACTACTGAAGCCGGCAGCCCTGGCTTCCTCATCACCACCACCTCAGCAACTGTGCTGGCCCGCGCTGCAGTTCTAGCCGTGCATCGGAAGATCTTTGAAAGTCGCGGCGTGGGCGTCAGCGTAGAGCGTGTTGAAGCTTGTACCTCACCGATACCATCAGCGTCACCATTGTCTTTAGGTTCCCCCGTTACCTCCGTACCGCAAAAACTCATCACGAATACTTTTGGGAAAAATGACGACTCCGTGGACAGTGTTTCCGAGGTGGAAGATCTCGAGCTTGACGATGACGGTGTCTGGTTCAGCCATGACTTGCTTCCTCCTACCACACATCGCATATTCTCTCCAAACTTTTATGATGTGGAAGGGGAAGAGGATGAAGAGGTGTGTGGAATCGGCATTTTCTCCCCAATTCTCAACCAGCAGGACGGTTCTTGTTCCAGCCTGACATCTCAGCCCTCCGGACATCTCTATTCTGGCGAGGAAGAAGAGGCTAATTTCTCTGATCTGGTAGCCCTGACAACCAGTATCAGCGATGACCTCATGAAGCTGGAAACAGGCTGCCACGAACTGATTTACCGTGTACAAGCGAACCGCATTGAATTGGACAGCGTGCAGGACCGTCTGGGCTACGTGTGGAACAACAAAGACACCCTTGCGGACCTAAATTCAGGGGATGTCTATAGCAACCCCCAGGAGGCCAGTTTACCGGAGCGCAGTCTCATAGGACCGGCCTACATGGAGGATTCTTTTACGTCCTTTGCCTCCAGCACCTCTCGTAGTATGGTGCGCCACACCCCTCTAGGGCGCTCCTTCATCTCAGATTCCGAGGAGACCCCGAGGAACAGTGGCGAAGGCGTCGACGGCTGCTGTTGCAGTTGCCATCAGCCTCATGCCTCAGCAGCCACGCCATCCGCCCCACTCAACTTGACAACTGAATGGCCGGCAACGGATAGTGAGGAAACAGTTCTTGTGAGTGATAATACTGGTGACGGATCTGCTCAAATCTCCTTCGAGACGAAAACAATTCAGTCTGTGATCTCCGACGGCGTCACTAGGCAGTCACCCGGCAGCGACAGTTTCTTTAACCCAAGTAAGTGGCCCATTTTTTCCGAAATCCGACGTTTTTTTACGGATAGTTACTATTTCTTGCTTCTTCAGACGTAGCCAGTCAAGATGTGGGTCGCTGAACAGTGGGTGGAGCCTTATTAGCTCATGAGAATCATTTGACAGCTCGATTATGGCGGATGACAACGTCCACCGTGTGCCGCACGGCATGGTGGGCGAAGGCACGGTGCCGTGCGCGGGAATAAGTTTATTGCGGTAGTCGACTTTCGAAGCACAATGGACCAGGATCTCACACAAACAAGATAAGGTCGACTCGGACCCTAACTGAAATGGGAGTGCCATTGGGGATACATTAACAAGAAGCCATTGTAACCTAGCTCTCCGTTTGGGGGAGAAGGACCGAGTTATCCTGTCGATTGGCAGCCTTCAAAGCCACGGCCTCTAGCACACCGTGATAGTTTAAAAGCGCGTCAGATTGTTGATAGTGAGGAATATGCGACACGGTGAATGTTGCCAACCACCCTAATTTGCTCCATTCTGCGTTCGGCATGATATGGCTTAACCGGTTTTTTCGGTCGGGGAAGCGACTCTTGTCTGCTCACTGATTGGATGCAACGATAAGAGCAGTTTTCGGTCCGTCACTCAGAAACAACTACCGTCTACCCAAACAACTCTCACCAGCACTTCCACAAATCAACATCACCGTCATCGTCGACATCACTGTCCTTGTTGTTGTTGTCATCTAGGATCTTGAAACCTGTTCAACAGAGATGGGGCAACGGTTACCGCAGACACTGTTATGACACACCGAGTATGGAAAACCAGGCTGTACCTAAATGTGTAGATGTACCACAGGCATGTAAGGTGTATCGTGGGGACGGGGACCCACGTAGTAACCCTACGGCCGCTCTCGACTCGTTGATGCGGTTAACTGAGCGTTACGCGACAATGACAGTTCGACCGTCGTGACCGACGATGTCCACCGGGTACTCCACAGTAAGGTGGGGACAGGGACGGTGACTTGCGTGCGAATTAGTTTACAGTGGTAGTAGACTTGCAGAGCGTCTACCGCACTCTGCCCTTTCCCATTTGGACTCGGTGTCAAGGCATAGTCAAAAAGACCGGAGGCGGGAGAGGGCGCAGTTGACTGGTAGGGGTGGACCCGTATATAGGCTGCAAGTAGGGTTTTATTCTTGAATCGGTGGTTACAATGACGTAATCGAATCGAAGGATATAAACAGCAACGTGTAATCAACCATTTGCGTTAAGATTTGGCAAGGGAGAAGAAAACTTCTCTAGGACCGGAAGAATTAGCTTCTTATTCAAAGCTCCCGAAACCCAACAGGAGTCCATCGTCAGAGGTGACAGTAGCAAAAAAAACAAGCGCAGTTCAAGGAGATAAGAAGCAATCAGTGATCACTGGCGCGGCTCTGGAGTTGACTGCGCACGGCCCTGTATACCGGCGCCAGATTGATACATTGATTGACTGAGTTCTCATTCGAGGCCCAGGTTTCAATAAATTCTCGGCTTGCCTTGCTCGAGCAGTCTCATTCTTTCTCATACATACTCTCGGAGCTGGAGCACTTGCCTTCATACGTAAGCCGGTAGGAGTTCATGATTGGGTCGACGAACATATTTGTACTCAGTGCGGCCATGATTATATCTGATCTCGATGTCGCGTATTCTACCTCCACGCGTGGCGATTTGCGGCAGCTGATCTGGGCAGCTCGACCCACCTTTTTCAGTGACGGAGGCGGAGCACAGAAGGTCCAAGAATGATTTCCATTTCTCAATGAACCGCATGGAGCCAAGTCTTGAGTTGACCGCCTCTTCGGCGATCGAGGGCTTCATAACTGAGCTCTTGAGGAGAACGACGGAGAACGTGTCCGAATCACCTCACTCGTCTTCCTTGGATGGCCCAAGATATCGTCGAGATATTGTGGCGACGAGTGTGGACTGTTTCATTTGAGTCGGCGTACCTCACCCGAAGGGTGGTCCTCAGGTAGCAGGCGCCAATTTTCCACTGATCGAACGGATGCACAGTACACGCAAATCTTCATAGTGATGGAGATGTTGCGTCGGGTCCATAGGCACTTTCTAAGAATTGATAAGACCCTGCTAGGAGCATCATTTTGGGATACAATGTCGTCCTTACTCTCTCCTTGGGCAGCAGCCTCGCTCCGATGCATTTGAAATTGTCTAATTCTTCAAGTACTTGGCAGTTCCCCAGGGATGCCTTCTCCTGGACAGGAACCCAGCTCGAAAACAATCTGGTCATCCCAGCGTTTATGGATAAACCGACCGAAGTAGCGACTCTATTCACTCGGGACACCACAGACCGTAAGTCGCCAAAGATTGAGGCTAAAAGGGCGATATCGTCAGAGTAGTCTAGATCAGTCAGCCGGTGTCCGGGTGCGAACTTTACACCATCAAAACTGTGTATGACCATCCAGAGAATCCAGTCAATGTCATAGTTGGACGGAACGGGCAACAGGATAAACCTTGTAAAACTCCAGATCGGATATCGAACGGCTAGGAGATATTGTTATGAACGAGAACTCGTGCGGTCGTGGAGCGATAGTAGGCTTTGATCATGGTGACGATTTTGGCCAGCACACTAACTAGTTCAATTCTTCGCAAATGGATCCGCAATGGACGGAATCTGATGCAGCGGCGAAGTCAACAAAGCAGACGGCCGTCGGTTACTGGCAGTTATGGCGGAATTCCAGAATGAACCTCAATGTCAATGTATGATCCGCGCATCCGCGTGCAGTTCGGAATCTGGCTTGATCGGGCCCCTTTCTAGAGACATCACAGACTGGAATCGTGTGAGAAGGACAGCAATGAAGACCTTTGTAGCAACGTCTATGAGCGCTATGCCGCCTCAGTTCCTGCAATTTATCTTATCCCCCTTCTTGAAGACATGCACAGGGATGCCCGATTCTCAGTCATTAGGAACTACCTCATCTTTCCACGCTTGCGTGACCACCTCTTGGAACTAGGGCGCCCGAACTACGACGGACGATTTGTAAATTGCATTGGGAATGCCATCCTCTGCGGGCGCCTTATTATTATGCAGCCTCTGTATTGGATTAGCAACTTCCCCTTCAGAAGTAGGGATCGCTCGACACTGCATAGGCTTCAGGGGAGGGGGCGTGATGGTCAAATAATCGAAGTTGAGATGGTGCTCGTAGCGCCACGCGAGGAATCGCCCTTGGTCATTATCACCAATAAGACCACTATTCACATCACTAACAGAGCCACTCAGTGTAGAGGGCTTACCACCAAATTGGCAAATAATTTGGTAGAATTGCCGAGTGTCACCAACGTTTTAGGCCTGCTCCATGAAGGCTGCTGTTTCAGGTCAGTATTTCTGTCTGTCATCCCAAGTCGACTTTACTGTCATTTTCCGGGATTAGTAGAGGGAAGCATCGTTGCAGGACCTGGCTCGTGCCATCTGCAGGAGACAACTGCAGGGTTTTTACAATGATCCAGTCACTGTGGCGCTGCTGGGTGAATCCGAGAATTTTCTCAGCTGCCCCATAGACTGATGACATCAGTGATGACCATCGGCCAGCACCTTCTCCATCGGCTCGCGTCGTAAAGCGGAACCGAATTTCCGTGCTTAGGACCTCGGCAGTGATGGGTTGTTGAAGTTTTGCGACATCAAGGCGTCTCTCACATCGCATTGCGGGCGCAGATTGGAGGTGAGCCTTCAGGCATGAGCAGACAAGAACATGGCCCAACCCATGGGTGTTACCAGTTATGGCGCCACACATGGGTCTGCTATCGTAAACCTAGCTTCGCAACCTTGAACTGACTATAGTTTACTCGATCTAACTGCCCGTATAGCGGTCATTTGAATACCGCGTCAGCAGATGTTTGTGGCGACGTCGAAAGCACATGTAGCTCACAAACAGTCAGTTCAGGTCAACAGAATTCAGCATCCCCTCGCCATTGTTGCATCGAGAACCAAGCCAAAAACGGCCAATGAGGTGACTTCCTGAGGAGTCGCTGGATCCAGTCTGGACGTTCCAGTCCCCAGCGAGGAGTCTTCTAAATAGTTCGTGCAACTGCGAGTAGGTCTCTTTATCGCCCTGCTTGGCAGCTGAGGTTGGCGCGTACACGGTGACAATCGTGTGCAAGGTGAAATTATGCCAGTAAAAAAGCCTACACCAAGGAACTGATAAATATATCCAGTTTATGCAAATTGTAGAGCTTTAAAACAAAGCGAAAAATACGTCCCACGGGAAGCACAGGTGCCAGGGTGGACGTGGACTACTGCAGAAAATCAAACTAAATGGCCTGGATGCTAAAATCTTGGCATGTATATTCACTTGCTGTGCGTTCAGACATCTCTCTAGTTCTCTGGCATCATGTTTCATCAATTGCAGCGTCTACTTTTTTTGTAGGCCGTTAACCATAGTTACCAAATTGTTTCACAGAAAAGTGGACTGCTTTAGAAATAGGGGAAGGGAGAAG
Source organism: Spirometra erinaceieuropaei (assembly GCA_902702965.1). Lineage (NCBI taxonomy): Eukaryota > Metazoa > Platyhelminthes > Cestoda > Diphyllobothriidea > Diphyllobothriidae > Spirometra > Spirometra erinaceieuropaei. The sequence continues at coordinate 179,180 of CACRXP010000758.1, forward strand.
AAAAAAGAAATGGGGGAAAGAAGAGAAATGTGGGGGAAATGATAGTCAATTCGTACGAATTTTGGACCGGACGTTATGCCAGACTGGCGAAGGTAGAGGCTTCACCTTATTGGATATTTCGTGCTGCCCTTGCCTAATCCCGTCGCCGCCTACTTTACCTTTCATCCCTCTGGGTCACGTTTCACGACTTTGACGGCAAATTTAAGGGTTAAATTATACCCACAAAGGCCTGGTATTTTTGGCTTCCATTTATTTACCTGCTCCTGGTAGAGAAGTAATTTTTTATAACCTTGAACACTGCTTGAGTGGTGAGGAAGTCTTATCTATTTGGCATACTTGATCTCGAGCGGTTCACCTGCCAACATGTTTTCTTCCCCCCTCCAGACGTGTCATTTGAAGATGAAGATGCGGTTCAGTGGTGCGAATCCAGGCCGCTCATTTGCCAAAAGTTGTAATCGAGACCTCAACCCTGCGCCGTCTTCCGTAACCCCATTTCATTTGACGTGATTTGACTTGACTTCTTCCCCTTCATCTATCTCTCCCGTCTGGCGATCCCTTTGTGCTGGCCTGCCAACGGGCTTGCGCGTATTACCCCCCCCCCCTGCCCCCTGCATCCGATCACTGTTTCCCTGGCCCCCACCCAAACCCCTGCGGGACTCCGAAGCGCCAATATACAACAGAAGTTCTATGCACCTCAGTGCTGTTTGCTGTCTCAAAGTGACCACGAGGATACCACTTAATGAGTTGGTAGCTAATCACCTAGTTTTTAGTCCCTTAACTTCTGTGCTCCTCTCTGGGTTTTATGTAATATTGAAAAATGTGTCATTGAATTATCCACTGCAAGTACTTGCTGCGCCCACTCGCGCATTTAGAGATAACGAGGGAGTGTGCTTTCCGGGAGAAGAGTTAACTTTGCGCTCGACCACACAGTTTCATGTTATTTTTGCAAAAAAATTAAATGTCACCCAACTTGCTCAATACCCCTGGTATTGCTTTTCGGTGTGGAAGGCTTGAGTTAACTTTGGACCTGGTCCCTCGCCCCCACCCCTCCTCCCTCATCCTACCCATCTACAACTCAATTCGCCTTGTGTATTTTGTACTGCCCCCTAACTAACTTCTTGCTGGTGTAGGTTCTACTCGGTTTTCTGTAAGACACTTTTAATTTTGATGTTTTATTTGCTTTCCTCTTCTTTTTCCCAAGTAATATTGTCCGGCGAATTTTGGAATTTGCTCATCTGATCGCGTTTGCAAGTTTGATGCGTTATTTGTCAAATCCCGGCCTCCGACGCCCGGTCAATGCCACTTTGACCGCTTGCTTCATGGTTACAGGCCTACCTCATCCCTTTTGTCAAAATCGTTTGTTGATGCCTTATCCTGCCAGCATTGACATCACACTTAAGGTCAGAGTTGGGATTTTCTCGTGAGTCCAGAGAAGGCCGAACTGCGTTGTCTTCCGATTCTTTATAGTCGCTGACGCCTCTATGGGGCCCGGTTTTGTAAAATGTGCATGGAAGGTCCTGTTATGTCGACAGGTGCTGACAACTCATCTTAAACAGCATTGAAATGCAATCGCTTCTCCTGCAAATGATCCAGCTATGGACGGCAACAGACACTTGTGATTTGATTAATTTATCAAGACGTTCTGCGCGGGCGCCTGGACGGCGCAGGCTGGTGTCAATCTATGTGCTGGTG